>LR999963.1:104694216-105294216 GCA_905220375.1 Tachina fera
CATGCGTACAAAAACTACGTTCTATAATACAAAACAAAAGTGAGCGAAGGTAATTTAGTAAAAGCAATCACAAAATAAATTACAACAACAACATCAATACAATGAGTTCGTAAGCAAGCAAGCGAGATCGGTGCAGTGCGTATGTAATCACTGCAATAAACAGCAAGGCAACCAAAAGTCCGATCAGACATTGCGGAGATTTAAAATATCAATTGGAGTGATGTAAGTGACACTTATTTAATGTAATGCGAGTTAAGTTACATCACTGCACGGGTACGGTTGAAACCAGCAACTTTATTTAGACCAAACAACAACAATTTACTGAAGGTTTTACTTTATTATTTAAGTGGATATAAAAAAAGTAAGTAAAGGAAAATAATTTAACAAGTAACGGTGTGGAGTGCAAAATTATTTAATGCAAGTCTAACAATATTTTTTTTATAAGTATTTATATACTTAAAATAATTTAATGAAGACATGCTTATTTGTATTTTCATACACTTAAGTAATATAAATTAAAATAAGGGCAGATGGTTAAATTGATAATTTAAGTGGATATATGTACATAAGTATTTACATACTTATAAAAGAAAACCCAGTAATTGCTTGTATATATTTACATATGTACAAGTAAAAAAATAAATAAGAAAAATTATTAATAAAAAGAAGTACATAATAATAATAAATAAAAACTCCAACTAATCCTTCACGTGCATGGTAGCAGTAGAATTGAATGTAAAACCCATCCAAGTGAAAGTATTAACCCTAAGTAGACGCGACCAAAGAATGTGAGTACTAGTTTTATATACTTACCCATATAAACAAATAAAGAAAAAATGGACTTCTCGAAGAAAGGGGGGAGTGTGAGGACCCAAAATTTATATAATTTTGGCCACACAAAGCCAAATGGGATTTAAATTCATACAAAGGGGTGGCAGATTTATATCTGCCAATTTCCAAATACGTATATGTACTTTAATCGCGGAGCAATGGGTCAGTTCTATAAAAGTGAAACAAAAAAGTTAAACTCAAAGCAAAACTACTAAGCGACAAATAACGCCATCGTGTCAGACATCGAACATGTGAGAAGAAAAGATTGTATTCGAGCACCAGAGAGGAGAAAATTGTTAAGCGACAAATAGAAACTATCGTGTCAGACATCAAACATGTTAGAAGAGAAATGTAGTAGAGCGAACTCACCAGAGAAGCAAAAGCTACAAAGCAACAAAAGTGTAGCGGGGAGGAAAGTATAAAAGGAGACAACACAACGAAGGAAAGGGCTCTCGCTTACGCAGTGTGATTCACAGTGGTGACAACGACAAGTGGTAAGTGGTAACAAGTGACCAAGTGCAACAGTTTTTGTACACAGGCAAGAGGGATTTTCATCCAACTTGCTTCATAAGTCATAAATAATTCTTGAGAAGTCAGGTGGTAGGAATTCCCGGAGGTTTTCACCCGGAATACTAGGTCTCCAGATTGTCAGCGGAGTGAGTAGTCAACGGGTTTTTATCCGGAAGTGGAGGAGCTAGTAGATTGTAGAGTAGGGCATCGCCTTGGTCACCAGTTGCCATAGCTGAGCAAAAGTTAGAAACAAGTGATAAATAAATAAAAAAAAGTAAAAGAAATTAAAACGTGTTTGATTTCACAATTTTGGAGTGAACCCTGGGCACGGTGAGCATAGCCCAGCTTCAAACCGGAGTAACCGTGGTCCTTTACAATGGTTTCGTTGCTTATATTTTTGTGTAAGAAAAAAATATATTTATATTAACACACAATCTTATTGGCAATGAAAACATCAATTTGTATTCACTTTCTGAACTCTTGCGTAAGTGCAGAAAAATATATAAACATTAAACAGCTAATCCGGATTTTACTCTCTCCCGTATTTGCTTACTCCCGTGCTATTTAGAATAGGCGGATTATTAACCGGGAACAGATGATATGGAAGAGAGAGAACTCTCCGGAAATATTCATAATTGTCCTGACAATTTCTATAATTTTTTTTTACCGTCTCCTGTAGTTATGTACAATCATTTAACTTAGGGCCTTTCTACTTGAGACCAACGATATGTTCCTATGTATGAAGAAGCTATAAATAAAAACTGCATTATAAGACTTTATTATTTTTTTTTATTTTGCCTGTTTGAAAATATAAGAATTCGTCAGTTTAAAAATATATTTAGCCATATCCTGACAATCTTATTTCACCTATTATATGCAATGCGAGTTTGAGTAGCATGACAGGTGTTCTACAGTTCACAATCGCAGGTTTGGCGAGTTCAAATCGCAATCGTATACTCAATGAACTGATGTATTTAGCCTAAACCAAACTTTAAGGAAATATTCAAGTGATTAATAAATGAAATTTATTTATTTATTTATTAAACATATTAATGCAAAGTAAATTTGCATAATATGTAGACGGACGTAGACACATCTGATGAATACTTCACATCCGACTACTATACTCGAATTGAGGCCATGGCGACGAAATACATAGCGATAATGGAACGTGAACTCGATAATCAAGGTAAAGAATCCGGGAAAAAGGAACTCCCTAATCCCAAATCTGCAACTACAGGTCAAACGCAAGACGGGGCAACTGGGGGACATGATCCCAATCCCAAATCGGCAAACACAGGTGAATCGCAAGCCGGAGCAACTGGGGGACACAATGGATTAATCAGCCGGTCACTTAGAAAAATGGCGGCGCTTACTCGACAGCTGGAAGGCCTGCAGTTGCAACCAGGTCAAGATCAATCTTACTACGATGTAAAAAAGGCCACTATCTCTCAGCTGTGGCTTCAATTAGAAAGGCTTAATGATGAATTACTGGACAAATATCCGGACCCAGACATTGCTGGTTATGATACAAGCAGATATGTTCACCTCGAACAAGCTGCACAATCAGCAATCATACAGCTCACCACGGCCAATAGAAGCCTCCACCACTCAACTAGAGAAACTACGGCCAGACCATCAACCTTACCTTTGCCTACGATCACCATTACAAAATTTGAAGGTGACTACATGAAATGGAAATCGTTCTCCGATTTATTTACAAGAATCGTACATGAGCAACAGATGTCTGACGCGCATAAAATGTGGTATTTAAAAACCAACGTCATTGGTGAAGCAGCGAACCTCATTAATCATCTTGCGGTTACTGCAGACAATTATCAGGTGGCGTGGCAATTGCTGCAAGATCGATACAACAATAAAAGGGTAATGGTAGCAACAGCAGTTCAGAGACTACTTGACCAGTCATCTGGGGCATCCACATTAGGTGCTATTAAGCGATTGCACGATACAACAAAAGAATGTTTGGCAGCTCTCTCCAACATGGGGCTTCAAATATTATCGTGGGATCCAATCCTTATCCACATCCTGGTCAAAAAGTTAGATAAAACAGTGCATGCTCAATATGAGCAATCAATTTCTCACCCAAAGGAACTACAAACAATCAACCAATTTCTGACATTCCTTGAGAACTATTTTCACACTCTGGAAGCAATGGGACACAAGGAAAAACCTTCGTTTTCCACTAGCAAAATATGCGCGCTTACAGCGCAACCTCGACACGAAAACCGGTTGTGCTTAGTTTGCAAGCGAGACTCACCCATTGTATCGATGCAAGAAATTCATCGATGTAAACTCAACAAACAGAAATGTGGAAAAAAGCACCATACCTTGGTACATCTGGAACCAACCCCACAAGGTAATTCGTCATCAAGAAAAGTTACTCCTCCTAAAAAAGAAATTGACTCAGACAGAGAGGCAGCTACACTTAACAACTCCTCCACAACAAACGTGACATCTCTCGTTAGCACACCACAGGACGAAGCTGAAAGCATGACGGCAAGTTCCGTCGGCAGAAGACCATATGTCCTACTAGGAACAGCGTTGGTAAAGGTCAAGGCAAATGGACTAGAAACTGAATGTAAGGCAATTCTCGACTCGGGCTCACAAGTCAACCTCATTACAGAGAGATTAGTCACAACTCTAGGGCTCCCAGCAAAAACCACCTCGATTTCAATCAATGGAATTGGAAAAAACCGCACCAAAGTTCAACACCGTGTCAACATATCACTTCAATCCAGACTCAACAACTTTTCAACACGTCTTGAGGCATTTGTGTTGCCACAAATCATTTCTCCTCAACCTGCTCAACAACTTACCATCGAGAAATGGGCGATTCCCAACAATGTCACACTGGCGGACCCAACTTTTAACCGACCAGAAAAAATTGACATTTTGTTGGGCGCAGAATATTACCATCAAATCCTTGCTATAGGACAAATTAAACTCGGTGATGACCTCCCAATATTACAAAATACCACCTTTGGCTGGATAGTATCTGGAAAGGTATCTGGAGAACAACTCTTATCAGCAATATGTGGTATTTTAACTGAGGAGGATAAAATGAATACGGCTATTGAACGATTTTGGAAACTGAAAGAGATCGAGAGCACTGGGCATCAATTATCTCCCTATGACGCCCAATGTGAGGCACATTTCAATCAAAACACTATTCGTAACAAAGAAGGACGGTTCGTAGTACGACTTCCATTCTGTACTGAAACATCTTCTTTAGGCGCCTCAAATAATATTGCCTTTAACCGCTTCCTCAGCTTGGAACGTCGATTATCAAAAGATGCTTCCCTAAAAACTCAATATATGCAGTTCACGAAGGATTATGAAACAATGGGACATATGTCGAAAATCAACATAGATGAAGTGGAAGGGTCTAAATACTTTATTCCTCACCACTGCATTTTGAGACCTGATAGTAGCACCACTAAACTTCGGGTGGTATTTGATGCGTCGGCAAAAACCTCGTCAGGAAAATCTTTGAATGACATTTTACACATCGGCCCACCACTACAAAATGAGCTGTTTACGGTGCTTCTGCGATTTCGGATTCCACGTTTCGTGTTCACAACAGACATAGAAAAAATGTACCGACAAATATTGGTCCATCCAAAAGACCAACGGTACCAGATAATTCTATGGAGAAGTAATGTTTCTGAACCCATCAGTTACTTCAAGTTGAATACAGTGACATATGGAACCCGACCTGCACCATACTTGGCAATCAAATGTCTAAAGGAAATAAGCCATGATAACAACATGCACTTTCCGTTAGCAGCCAATTTCTTGGAAAAGAACTTTTATGTGGACGATGGTTTGGGGGGAGCCGATAGCTAGAACATAGCACTAGAAACTCAGCGTCAACTACAACACGTCATGTCAAAGTACAATTCTACGAACAAAACTAAGGGAAATAGCTCGGAACTCAAGAGAAACGAACCACCTACTGACAAATACAAAGGCTTACCACCCCCAAAACGCTGCACATTATCTCCAACCAGCCTACTAATGCTTCTTGCCTTATTCCTTCCGTTAGTGGTATGCCAGCTAGGTACCTACACAAAGATCACTAGCTCTCCTGGGTTACACTTTGAACAGATTGGTCAAGTTAAACCAATTATTTCAGAATGGAAGCTTTTTATCTACTTTGAACTATCACCATTTCTCAATGAAGTACAACTTCTAGCAAACGGAACTAATACGTTAATGAAATGTTGCAACAGTTCAGATCTCAATCATCAACGTATCGCGCTCGTTTCGCATTTTAAAAACGTTAAACTTAAAGTGGCTACCAGTCTCGAAAGTCTCTTAAGAAGAAAGAAACGAGGGGCAAATGATTTCGTTGGAAATGTAGCAAATTCATTATTTGGAGTTCTCGATTCACAGTATGCCGAAAAAATGACAGACACCATCAACAGCATAAAGAATAACGAGGATCACTTGGCACACCTTCTACGGAATCAAACATCATTCCTCGACTCCACCCTTAATATTATGAAACAAACGGAGGCTCATACTCAGAATAGCCTCGATAAATTAAACTTTCGGCTAAAAAGACTCGAGAACTTTACTGTCAATGAAACCCAGCAGTCTCAACTTATTTTCTCGCTAAGCATTCAGTTGATCATCATCTCAGGCAATGTGCAAACAATGCTAAAGGCCATAATGGATCTGCTAACCGATACATATCATGGCAGAATAAGTCCCTCTCTACTAACACCACAACAATTTTCTTTGGAAGTGGACAATATAAAGGCAAATATGCCATCGGATTTAATACTACCAGTGACGGATATCATTCATCTGTATGGTTTAGTGACAGCTAATACAGCCATTTCAAACCAACACATCATTTGCACATTGGAAATTCCACTAGCCCATAAAGAGGATTTCGACCTCTTTTATCTCACACCAGTTCCACAACCAGTAAATGACTCTTTGGTTGCGATCATTCCAACAACCAAAATGATGGCTCTCAACGGTCACCGAGACGAATATTTCCCTGTTGATGATACCAAACTCCGTGATTGCCACATCCTTGAACACGATACTTTTTTATGCCCAAATATCCAAGCTACGTATTTCAAAAATTCACCAATGTGTCGTTGTGAGATACATTTATTTAACAACGAGTCAGACCTAAGTTGCAATACCGACGTACTAGCCCATAGTAATGTGTGGTACCAACTTCATAAAAAAAATCAATGGCTAGTCGCAACTCAACATCCACTCAAATTAAGTATGGTATGCAACGGCATCAGTGGTTCTCAGGTTTTACAAGGAACTGGATTGCTTACCTTACCAGCAGGATGTTCAATGAAAAATGAGTTGATTACCGTATATGGGCACCAAACAATTACCTCGACTTTGTATCCCTCCTATACAAGCTCTGGATTTTCATTGCCCCATTTACAACAAAAGGTCTTCAATATAACCGAAACTTTCCAAGACCTAAGAATCATGGGAAACTTAACCCGACTGCAAGAGGAGGTAAGAGAACAGATGCGGAATATACCCACCCCAACCATGAATCATGGCGTGCATAGCTTGGCAGTCAGCTATGTGGGACTGGCTCTGATTTTAACATTGCTAACCATCCTGTTAATCAAAATGTTATTAAAAAGAAGACTCAATACGCATCCAATCGCACCACAGCCATCACCCAGGTCAAACTGGAACATTTCGTTGGACCCTGGCGCTTAATTTACTTCCACATAAATTGCCGGAAACTGTTCAGTTAAATTGCCTATTGATATTAACAATCCCCCTGGGGGCGCAATATGTTAATTCTTCTGATTCTTTTTATTTGGTATCAAAATAAAAAGAATCTCTAGTTGAATTAAACTTTAAGCAAAACGCTTACTTCGTTTTTGTTTGACTTTTTTTTGTTTTTTGTTTGTTCATATTTTTGCCAAGTCTCAAGTACACTTAAATTCTTTCCCACAATTTAATTAAAATAAAATTAATTTATTTCTCACACATTTGTCAAGCCAGGTATGAGAACCATCATGTCAGCATAATTGACGAAATAAATAAAACATTTTATTTTCCACGTGTGTTTCAAATTACCAGCCAGACAGTAGTGAAATTGAATATCTGTTTTGCTTAGCTTACGATGGGAATGAATTTGGCAAGATAATAATGAACAGTTTCTGACCGTTTTAAATTATGTTTATATTCTTATTTTTTTTTTACTTTTTGTTATTGTATTAGTTTTAAATTATTTTTTACATTTTGTATAAATATTAAAATTATTGAATAAAGTTTATGATTGCTACTTAAATCATCATACACTTCACTTCTTTGAGTCAATTAGATTATCCTGGAATACTACCTGAATAACTAATTGATTCCTCCACAACTTGAATTATCCTTGTGCATCACTTGGGTAAAAAACATCAACATTTTTAAATTGCTTATCCTTGTGTACCACTTTGATAAGCCCCACCACTTACATCTCAGTTAAGCCAGGCAAACGAGTCTGGTATTAACAGCGATAATATGAAAAATTCTAATACTAAGAACAACAGCAGTTGCAAAAAGTGTTCTGAAAAGGATACCGACGATATGGTACAATGCGACGTTTGTGACCACTGGTATCATTTTGGATGCGTTGGCGTCGACCAAAACGTTGCGAACGTAAGTTGGTGTTGTGAAAACTGAAGTGGCGCATCATCTATACCACACACAAGACTTGTAACAGATACGTCCACACCGACCACCTACAATGACAACGCGCGCCGGTGTTCTACCGACATACGAGGTATAAATCAAATTTATTCAACAATGTCATTAGGAAATGCAGATTTTATGCAGCCAACACATGCGTTAACACCGGGTAAAAGTACATACTCAATCCCTGTGGCAGCAACAATGGGCTCACCAAATGCTTCCCAGACAATGGCACCGATATCTACGATTTATACGGCACCCATAATGTCGTACTTACCACCTATGTCGTGGCAAAACACTTATCCTCCAATAATGTACGACAACAACTAGCAACCTTGAAACTATTACAAGACAGCGAAACTTAGAGTTAAAAAAAATTAAAGAAGAAATGCAGCTAAAGCGGCAGTACTTGGACGCAAAATATAAAATATTGGCAGAAGAAAACGAATCTTCTGTACTAAACAGAAACATTACATTAAACGCAGAGCCGATGACAACAACAGCAACAAATATAGGGCCAACACCAACACAACTAACTGCAAGACAGTCTTTTCCTAAACAGTTGCCAACCTTTAACGGTGATCCGGATGAATGGCCACTTTTCATTAGCAGCTTTGAAAATAGCACGCACTTGGCTGCCTACACGGACGCTGAAAATTTAATCAGTCTACAATCATCACTCAAAGGTAAGGCTCGTGAAATGGTTAAAAATAAATTGTTATTGCCGCAAATGCTTCCTGAAGTTATCCAAACACTACGAATGTGCTTCGGCAGGCCTGAATATATTTTAGATCGAGCCCTTTCCAAGGCCAGAAGTTTCCCACCCATTAAAGACAAATTGGACACGCTCATTGAATATGCTATTTGCGTACGAAATATTTGCGCTACTATTGAAGGGTGTCATATGTACTCCCATCTCAATAATCCCTTATTGGTAAAAGAATTAGTGGATACACTCCCCAATAACCATAAACTGAGTTGGGCTATGTGTCACAAAGATGATCGCGCTCCAGTTGTTAAATGTTTCAGCGATTGGTTATATCACATGGCAGAGGCGGCGAGCAGTGTAACACCATTATTCGTCAAATCTGGCGCCGCTGTTAATACACATACACGTGAGTTCAGTGCCAGTAACGATAATAATAACGCAGTAAGTACGACGTGCATTGTATGCAACGACGGTAGTCACAAAATAGTCCAATGCGATGTTTTCAAGAACATGTCTCTAAATCGTAAATGGGAATGTATAAAGGCAAACAATATATGTCGATAGATGTAAGTATAAACATAACCCTTTGCTCCATAAGAAAGTAAAATCCGAACAAACTATGTCGAATTCTTCACAAAAAATGCAACAAAATTCTACTGTAAACGCACACAGCAATAATTGCGATGAATTTCAGCCATTGTTCAGAATAGTTCCAGTGAATATACACGCCTCAAATAAAATTAAAAAAGTCTTTGCATTTTTAGACGAAGGGTCCGCGGTAACTCTGATCGAAAAGGATAGTTTTGATGAAATGGGTCTTGAAGGCGAGAACGATCCATTATGCCTGAGATGGATGGGTGACACAACACGCATGGAGAGTGATTCCGTAAAGGGGAACATCGTTATATCGAATGTGACTAACAACAATCAGTTTCAATTGAAATCAGTTCATACAATAGGTAATTTAGGACTTCACGCACAGACAATCGATACAGATGGCATATTAACAAGATACCCACACTTGGCCAACTTGCCAATAGAGTCGTACCATAATGCTACACCAGCAATATTGATTGGGGCTGATAATTGGAACTTGGCGGTTCCACTAAAAATAAAAGAAGGACTACCAAACCAACCCATCGCTTCTAGGACACGTCTAGGCTGGACGCTACAAGGGTGCAATAGTAAGTCTGCCAAAGAATTCCAAATGAATATTCATATGTGTGACTGTCAACAAAGGTACAATGAGCTCCACGATATGGTTAAAATTTTTTTTTGCTTAGAATCAAGCCGACCAATGCAGTTATTTTCTCACGATGATATTAAGGCCATGGAAATATTAGCAAATACGTGTAAAAAAGTGAACGGCCGCTATGAAGTGGGCTTGTTATGGCACGACCAAAACGTACGTTTGCCAGATAACTATTATCTTGCATTAAAACGCTTAAAGTGCTTACAAAACAAATTTAACAAAAATCCATCCTTGAAGACCACTATACAAACTCAAATCGATAATCTTATTCAAAAGGGGTATGCTGAAAAACTTACTGCAAATGAATTAAAAGTGTATCATGACAAAACCTGGTATCTACCAGTATTCGTTGTCTCAAATCCAAACAAACCGGACAAAGTCCGACTTGCTTGGGACGCTGCAACGGCCTGTCATTAAATGACTTTATGATGGCAGGCCCTGATTTTTTAAAACCTTCAGTGGAAATTCTACTAAAATTTCGAACTGGAAAAATTGCCTTTTGTGCCGATATAACCGAGATGTTTCACAGGGTAAACGTGAGAGAAAACAACATGCACGCACAGAGATTCCTGTGGTACGACGAAAGAGGTTTTTTTTCAATACATGTATTTATTTATTGTATCTTTAAATATGAACTAACAATAAGTATTCAAATCTTAAATCTAAAATATAATTATTAGGACCGCCCACTGTTGGACATAAACATGTTAATAGTTATAAATAATACATAAGTAGTAATAATCCAAAAAAGAAAAAAAATTATAAAAAGTATAAAAAAAAGTATTTACAAGAAATCCCATCTGGCGTGTTGAGTAATAGAGCCCTTGTGTCCCTCTTTTTTAAGCGGATGTGTCCAGTAAAGTTCAAAATATTACGAGCAAGCGGATTAGGATGTGACTCGAGTTTTGTTAAATATTTGCCTGCGTATTTTACAATTTCTTCAATCACTAGTGGCATATTTAAATCACGATGTATATTAGAATTTTTGATGTACCATGGAGCCGTAAAATTTTGTTTTGCCTTCGTTGGATTCTCTCTACATTGGAAGCTGAAGAAGTGCCCCATAACTGGATACCGTAACACCATATTGGCTTTATATGTATACCAAGGTATTTCACTTGGGAATGTTGAGGAATATTTTCATTATTGATTCGAATTGGGGAACAAGTATCTCTTCTTAGGGTAAACGTTATATGGACACACTTTTGTTCATTTACCTTAATTCTTCATAAGTTCAACCACATTTCCAATTGCATAATATGGTCTTGTAAATATCGGGAAGCCTCGTGAGGGTTTTCATGCATACTAAGGCAGGCTGTATCATCGGCAAACGTAGATCTTTGGATATTGCTGCTCAAAGGCATATCACAAGTATAGATCAAATACAAAACTGGCCCCAGTGTGCTCCCTTGTGGCACACCGGATGATATAGATTCGGGCACACTCATGAATTCTCCTTCTACAACCGTGAACTTCCGGGTAGTAATGTAACTTTCTAATAAATTCACTAAATTTATTGCTAGATATGATTTTAATTTTAGAATTAGACCTTCATGGCACATTTTATCAAATGCCTGAGAAACGTCAATAAACAGGGCAGAACAATACTTCTTTTCCTCAAATGTTTGTCTTATAAAATGAACCACTCTATGAGTTTGTTCAATGGTGCTATGGTGACTTCTAAAACCAAATTGATGGTCTGGGATGCACCCACTATCAGTTAAGGTTGGGGACAATTTTGTCATGAACAGCTTTTCGAAGAGTTTTGACATAGTTGACAGCAAACTTATTGGCCTATATGACTCAGCTTTAGTAAGATCTTTGCCCAGTTTTGAAATCATTTTGATTTTTGCAAGCTTCCAGAGTTGTGGATAATACTCCAGTCGTAATATGGCATTAGAAATAAACAGCAAGATTCTTATTGTAATATGCGGCAAGTTCATCAGCATCTTGTTACTAATTCCATCAATACCTGGAGCTCTCTTTGGCTTGAGTTCAGCAATTACTTTATGTACATCACGCATCTTAAACTTTAAGGCTCGAGGGGGTAGAGCAACTACACTCGGCAAATCAGCAACACCAGTACATGTATTTGGGGTAAATACGGATTTTAAATGCTCAGCAAATATTTTACATTTTTCCGTATCGCTTCTTGCCCAATATCCGGTAGATGTGCGCAGAGGTGGCTTAAACTCAACGGGTGTTTTAAACTTTCTAGCAGCGTGCCACAAAGAGTAATTAGATGTCAGTGTGACATCAAGACCTTCCAAATAATTTTTAAGAGATGCAGTTTTTTCAGATGCAAGCAACTCTTGAAGTCGTTTAGAACATTCAGGAACAGGAGCGATCCCCAGTACGTATGCTTTGCATTGTAGTCTCCAGCTGCCACGAAACAAGATCCAAGCGATTTGTAGAACTTCTCATACTGATCTTGGGTAACTGAAAATCTTGGAGGTAAGTAAATTGATGATATCACGAAATTAGAACAAAAATTTTCTACAAAAATATTCGTAGCTTGCATATATTCTTCACTAACGTTGTCAAGAATATAGTGCTTGAGACTTG
This sequence comes from Tachina fera, assembly GCA_905220375.1. Classification (NCBI taxonomy): domain Eukaryota; kingdom Metazoa; phylum Arthropoda; class Insecta; order Diptera; family Tachinidae; genus Tachina; species Tachina fera. The sequence goes on from LR999963.1 coordinate 104,706,786, forward strand.
ACTTAATTAGAATAGCAGATCCACCGCATGCTCTCCCTCTAGTGTCCTTTGTATCATACATAGTGTAGCCATTTATTTTGAAAAAGCTTCTCGAGGTCAAATGTGTCTCAGAGACCAACATTATATCAATATTTTTTTCCGTAAGGAAGTGCTCCAGTTCATTTTTATGTTGGCGAATGCCGTTTGCGTTCCAGAAACATATTTTTAACGTGTTCATGGCTTGTTAATTAGTGCTTATAACAGTGTATTCTGCATTGTAAGCATATCGTGCATCATGGTAGTCATATTTGTTGTAAAGTTGTTTATAGTTTGCACCAAATTCTCAATAGTAGCTTCAAGGCGACTAAAGTTAAAGCTTGAGTTTGCATTCGTTGAATTATTTGGAGGTGGAACATTTTGTGGGGGAATAGAATTTGTTTTAGCAGCATCGGCATACGATACACGGGAAGTAACTGGTTGGGTCATTTGCACAAAAGTGGCGGAGTAAGCGTTTGCTGATTGAGATGGAGCTAATTTGGGTTTTTGCACCATAGTCTGTTTGACAAAAGACTACACAGGACAACCTGTCTGTAGTTAGCGGTGTGATTACCTCCACAATTACTGCATTTTTTTATCACTTTGATCTTTTGGCTTATTGCAACTAGCAGTGCCGTGTAATTCGCCCCACACAACACAAACAGTGGGTACTTTACACGACGAAAGAGGTGAGCCGAGTATTTTTGTCATGCGTGCAATAACCTTTGGTATTACCTGCGCTCCCTGCATAGCTCACTATGTTCGCAATAAAAACACAGAGGAGTTTAAAGATAAACATCCCAGAACAGTTGAAGCGATACAACAAAATCATTACGTAGATGATTTCATTGACAGTGCTCCAGACGAAAAACATGCAACAGAATTGGCAAGGTGTGTAAGAAAAACTCATGAAGCTGGTGGTTTTAAAATGCAGCACGGGGCATTCAACTCGAAAAAAGTTTTACAAGAGTTACATAGCGACACCTTTCCTGAGCAAATAGATATATTTGCAGATTTGTTAGACTACGGCGTGATATATTAAATGAGTCCCTAACACCGACCAAGCGTGAAATACTACAAGTTTTGATGTCCATTTATGATCACCTTGGATTCGCTTCTTGCTACACCATAGCCTTAAAAATATTGTTACAAGTATGGAGATCTGGCACAGGGTGGGACGAAAGGCTGACCAGTCCATTAGAAAAAAGTTGGTGCATGTGGAAATCCACTATTCCAAAAATAACGTCCATTAGAATTCCTCGATGCTACTCCCCAACAATGCCAACAGCAGATGAAGTGCAACTTCACACATTCGTGGACGCCAGTGAAAGAGCTTACGCTGCCATATGTTATCTACGAATCAAAAAAGATAACGTTATAACTGTCTCTTTAGTTGCCGCTAAAAACAAGGTGGCGCCATTGAAACCGCTCTCGATATCAAGGCTCGAATTGCAGGCTGCTTTAATTGGCGCGAGACTAGTAAAGAACATTCTAAATATACGTCACATAAAAACAGACTCTCAAATTTGGTGGAGCGACTCGAAAACTATTTTGAGTTGGCTAAAGGCAGATCCAAGGAGGTTTCATCAATTCGTCATGCATCGAGTAGGATAGATTATCGAGAGTACAAACGTTAATCAGTGGAGATGGGTACCGTTCAAACAAAATCCAGCTGACCTCGCTACTAAATCAGAGATAAAACTAAACACAAAATTATGGTTTGAAGGCCCTGAATTTTTGCGCTATGATGCAACTGAGTGGCCACATTGTGATGACTTTGGAAAGCTCGATGGAACAGAAATGAAACACTGCTCATTAGTAATTGAAAACGTACGTAGTACGAAAATTACTGCTGAATATTTTTCCGACTGGAAGCGCTTGTACCGTGCTGTGGCTACATTCTTCTTGTACTGTTACCGTTTGAGAGAATTGGCGAAAAAGAAGTTTATAAAGGAATTTGTTGCAGTTGATTGCAATTTAATAAAAATTGCTCAAATGTTCTTGATGCGAGTTGCACAGAATACTGAATATACTCTCGAAATATATCGCTTGGCCCATGGCAAGTCAATTCAAAAGGGGAGCAAACTTACCCCTCTCAACGTTTATCTGGACGAATATGGTGTCATTAGGTCCCGAGGCAGAACAGAATATCTTAATAATCATGAAGACGTAATCGTTCTACCTAATGACCATCACGTACCATTCGTATTAGTACGTCACTTCCATGAAAAATTTCGGCATCAATATCATGAAACTGCACTAAATGAAATAAAAGGTCAGTATCACATAACAAAGCTACGCGTTCTATTCCGTAAAGTGCGTCGTATGTGCCAATGGTGTAAAATCAATTATGCTATGCCACAGATACCGCAAATGGCAGCTCTGCCAATGTCAAGACTTTCCGCATTTTAACGACCATTTACCTTTGTCGGCATGGACTATTTTGGACCACTAAATGTTGCTGTTGACAGAAGACGGGAGAAGAGGTGGGGCGTAATATTTACTTGTCTAAGAGTCCGCGCTATTCATATTGAAATCGCGCATGGCCTTGACACAAGTTCATGTATCATGGCAATAAGAAACTTTATTTCAAGACGTGGAACACGTAAAGAAATATATTCCGATAATGGAACTAATTTTAAGGCGGCTGAAAAAATACTGTGCTCCCAAGCCAAAAACGTCAACTTGGTATCATTTAAAACTAAATTTTAACAAATTAAGTGGAAATATAACCCGCCAGCGGCACCACATATGGACGGTGTTTGGGAAAGGTTAGTGAAGTCAGTTAAGACCGTTCTTTATAATATATGTCCGACGATGAAGTTTAGCGATGAAAGCCTAAAAAACGCATTATGCGAAGCTGAATTTACCATTAATTGCCGCCCACTGACTTTTGTCTCTATTGAGTGCGATGACGACGAAGCCATTACTCCCAACCACTTATTAATCGGCTCGTCAGATGGATACAAACCGATTGCAAATACAAATGTTGATCTCCGACAACGATGGTACAAGTCACAGGAGTTTGCCGATCAGTTTTGGCGTAGATGGCTTAAAGAATATGTACCCATAATATCGCGACGTAGCAAATGGTTTACAAAACAACCACCCATAAAAGTTGGTGACGTAGTCGTCATTGTGGACTCAGACCTTCCAAGAAATTGCTGGCCTAAAGGTCTGGTGGTGGACGTCGTAGTAGCGAAGGATGGCTAAGTTAGGAGGGCTACAGTGAAAACAAACAAAGGTATTTTCCAACGACCAGTAGCAAAATTAGCTGTGCTAAATGTAAGCGGCGCCTTTGAAGGTAAACTCAACCAATCGATCTCGCTTACGGCGGAGGGTAATGTTGCTGCAGAATGAAAGCTTTAAATGCTTTAAGCCTCTGTATCTTAATTTTACTCATTTATCTATTACATGAACTTAAATCTGTAACACACTTGTTATACATATGTATATATGTAATTGAATTTTACTCATTTTTTTACTTCTCCTTAATACTATATAAAAGAAAAACGGTTAACATGTACATAAGTCAAGCAGGTAGAATTTTTTTCTCAAAATGAAAAAAATAAAATTTGTGGTGGCTCTTACAGTTACATGAAAAATAGCTAGTTGTAAAAAAACCTAGACACGAAGAACACAAATAATTTTAAAGCACTTTTCGCTTCTTAATATTAATAAAAATTATAACTTTGTAATTTGAATTTACGCAAAGTGTTTTATTTCAAAGAAGTAAAGTGCTATTAAAATTTATAACTTCCCGTCAATGACAGACGACTTAAATAAACAGTTGGCCTACATAAATCAATATTGCAAATCGCAAGCAAAACTCGTAAGTTTGAACATGCAAATTTGGGCGATTTGCAATTCACATGTGACGTTTCACATATCTCTCATTTACTCGAACAACATCATAACTCAAAAAATTGGAAGTTTGGAATTAGTGATGCAGAATTAATCCTTATATTGTTCTTCACATTGTGTGAAAATTTCATTACTTAACTCTTGCGAAACAAATACAATTTTATTTTTTCATTTAAGAAATTCGTTATTCGACTTATTTTCATAAGTTTACTTTAATTTGAAATTTATTCGCTGGTGGTGGCCCATTGTCTGTATGCATTTCATTGTTGCTTTAACAGATCGTCAGTAGACTTCAACAATACATGTTAAACAGTCACAGACTTTCAAAAACTATTTCAGAATTCAGAAATAATAAGAAAAAGAAGAAATAAAAAAAAAGATAAATAGGCATAGTAGGCTTGCAACCTTATACAAAACCCAGCAAATAGTTCACATTTGATATGAAAAATAAAATACATTCATATCGAATATAAACTATTTGCTGGGTTGTATAAGTTTCCAAGTCTACTACGCTTATTTTTCTTTTGTGATTTTCAAAAAATTTTATTATTTGTAAATCTCAGTAGTTGTTAATTGGGAGAGCAAACAGCGGAGCCACAAACCATTTTATGGACAGGCATTCTAGCAAAGACACAAACCCAAATCAAATATTTAACCATGCTTTATTTCAGACACAAACCTTTTGTATATTCACAGTAGATGGCGCTGTTAGTTGCTATCAACAGCTTTTTCAATGTTTTCACCGTAAATGGTTCTGGTAATTATTTCTTCATTACATGGTGGGGCACTGTTTCTTATTTCTGAAGACATATGGCATTGTTGGTTTTTTTAAATATAAGAAAATATCCGTGGTGAACATATTTTTATGTTTTCACCACAGATAGCGTTTGATATTGTCATAAATGTTAGGGGTGAATTAATTTCGCTGTGGTTGTTTTTTAGCTCAGACGCAAGTGCTAATAAGAATATTCAGGCATCACCTTTTGCATTTTGAGCGTAAAGGCCGCTGTTTCTTGTTTGATTTTGTATGAAATATTAAACAATATCAGTTGTCAACAGAAGCAGAGGATAGATAATTTTTTCCCAGAGATAAGCGTATTTTCTGTATATTAAACGTTACTGCGCGACATTCTTCTCATTATTGTAACAAGTGTACTTTACATAATTTCAAAATTAAAATTTGTTTAAACGCTAGAAGTAAATAAATAAATAAAAATAAGTATAAAATGAACACATGAAGCAGCAGCCCAATTTTAATATCATTGAACGGCTCACAAATGTCGCTAGATGAGTTTGTGAGATTGTTCTCCGGCAATCGGGAAGAGATGAGCGTTGTCAATTGGGAAGAGGTATCCGTAAGCCCTCTGTCAATAGAGTTTTCGGACGACGATTTGCCTCCTAATGTATCCATTAGAGATATTTTTGAGAACGAGGTAGATGAATATCATAAAATTCCAAACAACCAAATGGCATACTTCAAGAATGGAGATTTTCAAAAGGAAGAGTTTATGCTGGATGAAGAGGACGATGCTTCCTTGGCAGCGTTTGATTATATGCCAAAAGATGAGGATAAATATGACATAACCAAAATTTTGATGCAAGACGAAGAGGGGGATGCGTTGTTGGCGGACTTAAATTTAATATTTTGAAAACAAATGATATGTATAATTAAATTTTTTAAACATAAATTTAAATGAATATTTTAAAATGTAAAAAATGTGTAAATAAATTTTTGAATCATCAAATTAAATAAGTATTTTAAAACTTCTAATGGTCCTCTAGTTGCAAGTGTTTATGTTAGCGTCCTTTATTGAAAGTTTTTTCCTAATGTGATCATTTTCAAAAGCAACAAGTAAGTTACATACACACGTACACACCCCAGCCGTGAATATTTCATTACATGCGTTGCAATACTGATTAAAAAATATTTTGGAAGGCGTGTGCCTTATTGATTATAAATTATTTTGGAGTATAGTTTTTAAAGTAAAGTATGTACATACATATGAATGTATAGTTAGAATGTCAACAAAGTCATAATATGCATATTTTATGGTTAAGTATTTTAGAAGAATATGACTACTAAAGTGAAAATGTGCGTTTTTTTCGTTAAAAATTTAATTGAGTGTGTATCAATTTGATAAGAAAAATAAGAAACGTTTTAGGAATTGTAATAATAAACGTGTAATGGGAAAATCAATAATGTTTAAAAAATTCTAATCTTGCAGTTGTCAACAGAGGTAGAGGATAGAAATTGTTTTCTAAGAGATAAGCGTATGATATGTAACTGGCATTATCCGTTGAATATTAATAGCATGATTTTGTCGCTTGTTTAAGTTTCTCTCTGTGTTTTTGTACATACCATATACATATAAATAAATGATTGAACAAAATTTTTTTATAATTTTAATCTACATATTTATTTAAAAACATATCGTAAATATATGTTGTGACAATGTAAGAATAGAAAAATAAAATATATTATTTAGTTATTTTCTTGATAAAGTAAATATGCATTTCTTAAGGCGCAAACTCCATAATTGTGATAGCTGCAGTAAAAATATTCCGGATATTTAAGTTGTATTTGCTTAAAGTTGATGTTGAAAACTCTAATTCGAAGTAGTTTTTCAAACCATTTCTTCTTTTTCACACCCTTAACATAGATTGAATAATGTTTTAAATTGGATTTTAAAAATTGTACAACACTCTTAAATAATATTGATCCGTCATTCCAATTCAGATGATGAAAGTTTCTTGTTAGCCAATTCGCTTCTCTTTGTTTTGCTATTGATAATTTTGAAGTTAAACGGTGGTTTAATAATAAAATTTATGTGCTCCTTATTGTTAAAAACAATTGCTATTTCTTTTGCAATGAAGATGTTTGAATTAGATTTAAATCCTTGCATGTCGATGAATACTTTATCCCCAAACATCTTATTTTATTATTTTTTACTCACATTATCTTACGAACTTGACCTTTTAAGGGTATATATTCTATTATGCGGTCGTGAATGAGTATGCAGAAAGCTGATGTATCCGTATGTACATTGGAGTCTGTTTCAATTTCAATTTTTATATTAACAGGACCGTTAGAGAGGGCTTCGTTTTGATGACTGACATCTACTACCACTATCGGCACACTATTTTTAAATTCTTGAGCAGTTAGAAGTGGTTGTGATTCCCTCATGTAGTAGCTTTGGTGAAACCGTAGATACATATCATATAGAATGGCATACCGATAATTTTTAAATTTTATATTTAGATCATCATATGGGTACGATTCGGAATTTAAATGTGCTTTTAAATTGTTTATATTACAATGAACAAACTTATTTTCTTGTTGAAAAGCAATCAACACAAAACGGGGTCGTTCTCTATTTGCAGCCAATTTAACATTCCATATATAGCTAGTTGAGGATTAATGTGACAATCCCAACTGCGAAATGCCATCGGTATAGAAGTACCACTGTTAGTAATTTTAATCATACTCAATTTGCTCAGATCGGATAATTGTACATGCGGAATTCTCCATGAGATGTTTGAGATACTAATTTTTGGTTTGTCAGTAGCAACAGTTGAGTATACGAGTTTTTCATCGTTCTTACTACGTAAGAGAACCAATTCATGTTTAACGCTGAGTATAATTTTATTATAGTCTTCAGCGAAATCTAAAAATAGTTTCAGTGGTACATAGAAATTAAAGTGTCCATTTGAAATATCCAAATCATCGAGTAACAAACTCGAGTAACAAACATCCTGCATTGTATAAGCCAACACTTTCTGTTGGTGATAAGGAAACAAAATTTTTTAGGCTGCTTGTAATCGCTAAATGTCTTGTATGATCAATTTCTATGCCATTAAGTTCATATCGAATTTCGTCAAAGAGATGTGCCACAAAGTTATTTTTTAATTCTAGATTTAAAAACGAAGATATTTTGCTGTCATTATCATCTACAATACTTCCCTCAACATATATGTAGCTTTCGCTGTGTAGCACATATAAGTCTTGATTTTGTATTGAAATTCGAATCTCAGCGTTATTGTTGAAGGATTGTAGGTATGGGGTGTATGTGTGATAGTCCTTTTTAATTATACTCTCGTCTGATTGAGGTTTTTCTAGAACATCTAGGATGTATTTCATTTCTTTGTCAACTTTAAGTTGAGGGACTTCAAAAATTTTTTATTTTCTTGCATCAAATGTTTTTTTTGTGTAATGATCGCTTTAATTGTGGTTTGGTTTGCAATAGTGTTTTATGAGTGTATCTAATTTTATCCTTAGATTGTTTGACGTTGTATATTATCATTATTTGCTAGATCTTAAATGTATTCGTGTTGTAATTTCCTCTCCTCGAAAATTAATTAAATCACCGTTCTGATCAACTATGCGTAGAGTAAGAGAACTTATCTCTCGGCAGTTAACTGGCAAATAGATAAGATTTCGAGGAATCTCAAAAATTGTATACCCTGGGGGGACATTGATCGCAAATTCATGTAATGTGCGTGCTTGTGAGTTATTCGTATATGTGTTAGCCACTGTACTGCATTCAAAACGCATTGTATTGTATTGTTATTAGCTTCTATATCAATTTTATTTTCCGGACAATACTGCTTATAGTGATGTTTAATGTAATCAACTATATCATTCAATTCATAAGATACTATTGGTATTTTAATTACATGTTCACCAATATGAAATATATTGTTATAATCATCTACATTGGGAATGCTATTATATGAATGAAAATCAGTTAGAGCACATTCATATTCACCATCCAAACGAATAAGAGGAAAGTAATTAGCAGATAACTCAGATGAGTTTGAGCTAAGAGTAAGTGTTATTGACATTATGATTGTCTGATTGCAAGTAAGTGAAATTAAACACAGCACTTTGTATAAAAAGGAAGTTTATATTTTATTTAAATATATTAGATACAAAATATAGACTTATATATACACTTAACTACAATATTTAATTTTTATTGATCCAAGAATTATGTTGAATGGTAAATCCTAACCATTTAACATATGCCTTCTCGCCTTTAGTTTTAAGAACTTTTTCAACTAGATATGTATTTGGATATCTGGTTTTTGAAAGTTCTTCACCATAGAATCCACCTTTAATAGGGTTACCACTATAGTCTTCTAATATGTATGTAGCTGGATGTGTATTTTGAACTCTTTTAATCGTAAAAATTTCTGCGGTCAAATTTGGTGTATATCCTTTTTCAAAAACATGTTTATATTTACTTATGCGCACATGATCTCCCACATTGAACTTTGATAATTTGAATAGTTTTAAGCGGTTATATACCGTGTTTAATATTTTTTTCTCATTTTTACAGTTAACTTGAATCGGTGGCATTTTGATGGTGCGATGAATTTGCTTATTATATGTATTAATCAAGTCTTTGTAAATGTTGAGCCAGTTATAAGACCCATTAAAGCTAAACTCTTTCCACATCATTCCTTTTAATGTTCTGTTAAATCGTTCTACTATTGATGCTTTCATTCTGCTATATGTTGAGTAGTGATTAATATTGTATTTATTCATCAATTTTCCAAAGTGTTTATTGAAAAACTCTTTACCATCGTCTGTTTGCAAGTTTTTTGGTATTCGTCCCAGTTGAAAAATATTCTGCATAGCCTGGCTTGTTTCCAATGCAGTCTTTCTTTTCAAGGGTACTGCCCAAGCAAATTTTGAAAATGTATCAATTACAGTCAGCAAAAATCGATAATCTCTATTGTCTGTAGAATAGTTCCCCATTTCAACTAAATCAGCTTGCCAAAGATCATCTATTCCTTTCATAACAACTCTTCGACGTTTAAAATATTTTCGTGCTTGCTTATGTAGTTCATTTATTAAATTTCTTTTTATTTCATTATTTAACGTCCTTAGAATTTGACGGGATAAGTTGAGTTCAGTGCGAGTTCATTTAAGTACTGTTGACCATCATATTTCTTATATACCCATAGATTAACTCATTTATCTTTCTAATTTTTTTTTCAAAGAATAATTTCATACTTGAAATTGTTTCCCTAATTTCATTTAGTTTCTGACTTAAAATTATATTGATTTCATCTCGTACCTCTTCAATTTGACTTTGCAGAAACAATTTATTAACAACGTCGTTTTCCTCCAAAGCTTTTGCCACATTTTTGATTCTTTTGTTTGTTAATAACGTGATTATTTGTTGTATCCATAACGAAGCCCAGCAGCTTAGGAACATTTTCCCCAAAAACTGTGCCACTTGTATCATTAAGATAGTGCCCAAACTTATCGATGGACATGATTTATGTAGATAAATATTATTCTATAATTTTTGCTTCATATAATTCTTCGATAATTGAGACAATTTCGTTATTGTGATTAGTATGACCTGCAGCTTGTGATGCTAGCAATAGCCTAAGGTGATCTACTAACTCATTAGGATCATCCCAGTATATATAGTTAGCTTTGTATGGGTTTAGTTTCATCAAACCCTTACCCTTGTAAGGACTTTTTATTGCATGTAGTGATGACGAAGTTGATGAGTTTTTTTCACTTTCTTTCTTAAACAATTTACTGATAATATGCTTATATTTATATGCTCTCGTTCCTTTGATTTGTCCATCAGGTCTATAATCTCTTTTGTATGCATTTGTGCTCACTAAAATTTTCTTATAGATATCTAATTCATGTTTATCATAATATTTTGATGTTTTGTGAAACAGTAAAGAAAATAAACCTGGTGTAAAAGCCCATATTTGATTTCCAATCGCTATTTTATCTTCAGTTAGTTTAATACTACTATTGCCAAACTTCCATTCATTATTAAAACCTTTATGTGGACCGTATAGAGTGCTAATTCATTTCTGCTTTCTAAGAGTGCTAGGTCAGTATAACTCTTATTATTATCTGAATTGTCTAGAGTTTCTGATTGAGAGTAAAAATCACCGTTGTCATCATCATCATCATCATCATCAGTATCAACATTATCAACCTTGTTTGCGTTTCGATTACTAAGTGAGATATTTTTATTGCATAACGTTTATTCAACAAGTTCCTTTGGAGTACTTGTCTCTAACTTAACTGATTGTTCGTTAAATGGAAAATTTGAATTTTTATAAACTTTCGTTTTAAGTTCATCTCTTTCTGCCTTAATACTTCTTTTATTATTTTTAGAATTGTTCACAAATTCTGTTAATGGTTCTATTATTGGTTTAAATGTATCTTTTAATTGCTCATGTGTATCTGCTTCATCAACTTTTATACTCCGAAATTTTTTCTTTAAAACATTTCTTGTCTTTATTAGTTCTTTTAAAACTTTTTCATCCATTATCAACTATTAGGCACCAGATCAGGTGTCAGCTATCAGATCAGGTATCACTTATCAGATCGGGTATTAGATCAGCTATCAGATCAGGCATAAGATCAGCTATCAGATCAGGTATTGGGGTATCAGATCAGGTATCAGCTATTAGATCAGGTATCAGCTATTAGATCAGGTAACAGATCAGCTTTCAGATCAGGTATGGTAAATACTTTAGGAAATAAGTAGATGTACTATGCGCAAGGTCAAATTAAGTACTAATGTTTTACTTTTATGTAGAGTAATTTATATCGTTATAAAATAGTTGAATTGCTTTCTTCTTTCATCAAAAATCCATATTTATCCTTCCAACACTCGCGACAAATTTCATGAAACTTTTCATAACACATATCGCTGGCAACATGATCATTATAAACTTGCTTCATGTTTGTCTCATCTTGTCTCTTATTAAGTGATTGGGGATTCTCGTATAAGTTTGGCACAAGTAGAATGAATCAACAGCCTTATGTCGTCCCATGCAAAAATATCCTCGCATATTATTTTGCTTCTCGCATGCAACATCATCAAAGATCATAATAGAATTAGTTTTCGCTTCCTCAGGAGGAATAACTTTTTCATTATCTGTAAATGTGTAGTATCCCATCCCTTTAATGTGTGAAATTAATCGCTTTAAGTATTCATATTTTGGTTGATAAAGGGATTTTGAGTATAAATAGATGTTTTCAAACTTGAGTCCATTAGGACTTTCTAGCAAGCTAATCATAACATTAGTCTTTCCACAATTTGATGGTCCAACTATTAGAGCACGAATAGAATTTGGTAAGAGAGAGCTATGTTTTATTTTAGATCTGATTTTCGTTGAAGCATCAATATTGCGAATCACAATATTTTTATGTTGTTTTACTAATTGCATTCTTATAACTAATTGCAATTCACAAATGTTACTTTTATTATAGAAATAAAAATAAAATAAGATGCTTATACATTATAACAAGACGTTTAGTTATAAAAAACCAGCCGTTGGAAAAGGTTTAGCGAATAAAGTAATTAACTCTCTGCCTGTTGAATTACACCTCCCTAGATATCAGTTTTGTGGACCCGGAACAAAATTAAAAAAACGTTTAGATCGTGGTGACAACGGAATTAATTTATTAGACGCTGCATGTAAAAATCACGATATTGCTTATTCCAAAACCAATGATTTAAATAGTAGACATCAAGCTGATAAAATTCTTGAAAATAAAGCTTGGGATCGAGTTCTTGCAAAAGAAAGCAGTCTTGCAGAAAAATAGTTTGCGTATGTGGTTACTAACGCAATGAAACCCAAAAGAAAACTTGGTATGGGATTGAAGAAGGTTGCAAAAAAAGTGAACAAAATGGAAAAAAGCTGTTCAGTACATCAATTAAAAATGCAACAAAAGTACTGAAGAAGGAAAAACCTCAAGACATTAACTCTGCAATTAGGATTGCACGTAAGGTTATCAACAAGTCGTTAAGGGGAAAGAAATCGCAAGTTGTAATACCACGCATAATTAATGTTCCAAAGATTGGTGGCTTCTTACCTTTGGTACCTCTTCTTACTGCTCTGAGTGCAATTGGTGGTCTTTCTACTGGCGGAGCATCTATAGCAAAAGCAATAAATGCTGCAAAGAATGCCAAACAACAACTTGATGAAGCAACTAGACATAATAAAACAATGGAAGCAGTAGCAATGGGGAAAGGTTTTTACCTTAAACCATATAAGAAAGGATATGGATTGGTTTGTCAAGAAAAACAAAAAACCAAATTTTTTCGTAATGCTACCCAATAAACCCCTATCTGATGTTGATTTGAGAAACTTTTCAACAAGCATTCCATACTTTAGAGGAGTTTTCATGTTGGATACACTACCAAAACGATCGAGAAAAAGAGAATGCGGAATCATTAATTTGGATTTATCAAGAGGACCTGGAACCCATTTGGTAGCATATTATAAAAACAATGAACATAAAGAATATTGCGACAGTTTTGGAAATTTACAACCTCCATTAGAATTAGTTAAATATCTAGGCAAAAATATAAAATATAATTACAATCAATATCAAGATTATAATTCATTTAAATGTGGACATTTATGTCTTCAATTTCTTTACAAAATAAGTGAAAAGAATAAATAAATAACACACACACACACAAATTTTGTTAAATTTTGCTGTTTTATTAATAAAAAAGTTTATAAAATATAGTTTCTACATATTATTCCCACTGTGGGTATTGAGTATTTGTTAGAAATATACTTATTTCAGCAGCAGTGTCCAATTTTAGTGAATTTTCTACTTGCTTACATATGCAATATATCCCAGATGCTAGTTCTATTATATCATCATCCGATAGCGTATTGTACCGATTTGGTAAGAACATTATGTTATTTTCCAGTTCAATTTGAATTGTGGTTCCGTATTTACTTGTCACCCGTTTAGCATTTTTTACTGTATATTTAGTTGAGTCCTTTAGCTCTTTTATATGGATTAATGTTTTCTTGTTTAAATTGTTGAACTTTGTTATCAAATTTGGTGGATTCATTATCAAAAATGTTAATTAATTAATTAAATTTAATTTTTAAATATATATTTTTTTTCTTCTTCTCTTTTTAACAGATTGCTCAATCTGCTTTTGTAAACTGACGTATTAAATATTTCTACCAACCTTTAAATAGGTAAAAAAAAATCTTAAGAGAAAGATCAGTAACGTAGCTATCTCTTTTTCTCATATTGTAATTTTATTTTAAGTAAATTTTGTGTTTTGTCACTGATAGAATTGTAGTGAAAGAGATAGTTACATATTTTGACGATCTAAGGCGTAACTGAAACAAAAAAATTTCAAAACAAAAGATCAAGATTAAGAGATAGTTATATTCTTGTGCTAAAGTGTAACTGAAACAAAAAATTACAAAACAAAAGATTAGAGAGACAGTTATATTAATGTGCTAAAGTGTAACTGAAACAAAAAAATTTCAAAAGAACTCACAATTTTTTGTAAAATGTTAATTTCACAAGAATATTTTACTATAAATAAGAATGTAAGCCTTTCAAGAGTACTAATATAAAAATAGCATTCAAAAAAAAAAAGTATTCTTTAAAAAAAGAAAATTAAAATAAAAATAAAAAAAATGAGTCAAGTACGTGAGCGGTTATTTGAATTCCTCCATTCCGTTGAGGACTTATTACTATATGAGCATAAGGAAAGCATAAATTTTTTTATTTCAATGCTGACGGAAAATGAGGACTATGGAGTTATAGAGCAGGAGGACTCTGATAGTAGACATTTTGCCAGCTGCCCTTGGTATAGTGAAGGATGTGAAGAAGGCCCAGACACATGTCGGTGTACCATGTTTCACATTAGGAAAAAAATAATTTTTAAAATTATAGATACGTATAAAAATTTAAGTCAAAAAATTAATGAATAAATATAAAATATATATGTATGTGTGTGTATGCTTTTGATTTCTTATTTATTTTAATATAAATATGTATATATAGAGATTAATAGAGCGAAAGAACTATTAGTTTAAATATTATTTTCATTGAGGATGGATAAACGTACTTTAAAAAATATGTTTCACCACAATCAAGAACGAAAACCTCAAATATATGATTTGGTTTTTGAGTTTGAATACTTGCTCAATTAGAAATTGAAGATTGCATGTGGATTTTCTACAGCTTTTGGTTTTAAACCAATGATATGGTTGAATTATAAAAATAAGCAATACATTGGACTGGATCGAGAAGAGTGGTTACATCTCATGTGCTATAAGGAGTATATTCATGATATGCTTAATCGTCGGGATTTTTTAAACTCTATAAATATAATTGATAATGAAAGTGAGAGAGATGTTGAATATAAGTTTCAATATAAAAGAGGTGTTTGTTTTTTAGTTATCATACAAGGAAACTTTAAAATAAAAATTGATTCTGACACTTGGAGATCACTAACTCAAATTCGAGTATTTTTTACATCAATTTTATGTTGGAGCAACATTCTGAGAAAACAAATCCTTCATTTCTATCATGAATATTATATACCAACCTGCTCCGCTTTAAACCAAACAAAACTTCAAATCAATGAAATACAAGGAATACACGAAAGGGATGTAAAGATTGAACTAACACGACTTTGTTATGAGATTGAAGAAAAAATGCAACACAAGATTGTAACAGATGTGAAAATTCATAAATTTTATTTAAGGATGGATAATAAATAAAAAAACTGTACACAAAAATATTTGTTTTTAATGTTTTTTGTTTTTAATTATTTTTTATTTTCATATTAGTGTATGTTTTATTTAAAAAAACTAAATAACTAAACAATATTTCTTAAATAAAAAATAATTTACAATAGACACAAAGATTTTTACTTAAAACTAAATAATTATAATTAGAGAAATAAATTACAGAAGCTTCAATTTCTATACATATTTTACTCATCTTCTTGAAGTTTTTCTATTTCTAATAATAACATATCAAGTTCATAATCAGGATTTGTTTCATCAATTTCAATATGATGCCATGCATATGTGTTTATACCATCACTTTTGACTTTTCTCTTGTCATCTTGATAACTTAATATTACTTTATGTATTTGCATAGTATATAAACATAAAGTGAACATATTGTTACGTTTAAATTTTATTAAACGTGTGAGTTCTTTTGATTGCTCAAAAATAAAAATAAATAACAACACGATTTTCTTATTTGCAACTGAACTTCCTTTTATTAGTGACTAAACCAATTACAACTTGTCTTTTCTTATTTACTTCTTAACGTTATTATCCACGGCACGATGTCTTTTACTTTCAACGATGTTCACTATACTAATTTCCAATTAGCACTGACTGACTTGTTCGTTCACAACTCAACTGAACTTCACAACTGACTTATTCACGACTGACTTGCCATTGGTTGCTTCGCGCTTTTTATACTGTGCACCAATACCACCAGAAGTTTCAAGCATAGTCCAGACGATCATTATCATATTAAATGTTGTTTACTAAGTGCCCAATTAAGTTCATGTGGTAACTATGTACATACATGTGTATATGCATACGTGTGTACATCATTAACTAAGCAATGCGTGGTGGTTGTTTACCTTTTGCCTTTCGTTTGAATTAACATGTATGTATGTGTGTGTGTAAATATGCGAATCTTCTTAATAAGCAGACGCTTTTTGTTGTTGCTTTTGCTTGTTTACGTGTTACGCATGCTTATTTAGTTCTTTGCTACAGTGTTTGCACGCGAATATGTGTGTACGTTTGTTGCTTTAGTTAAATACTTCTAGATAGTTCTTTGCATTAACCCTGTAGGAATCTTTTTACGTAACAATATTATCATAAACATTTGATCTGTTAAATAAACAATCTCTATACGAACTTAGGCTATACTTATCTAAAACACATTTTTTTACTCCTTTAGATTTTTTAATTTCATTTCCATTTTGTACAGTAAAGGATTACATTTTAGACCGTAGTCCCACGAATTCTTCCATAATCTTCCCACAATTCTCATCTTTCATCATACCCAGAACTTTTTTGTTTACGAGTGGAATCCCGTAATCATTTGTTTCTGGATAGTCAGAAGTGTCAAATTGAAGTTCTATATCATTTTTAATGTCTGCGTAAAAGTCTTCAGTTTGTATTGTGTATATGAATGAGTCAGTATCCATGTAATTTAATTTCAATTTTGACTTGAATTTAGGTTGCATGTATCTATAATGAAAATTATACATCTTCCATTTAGAAAGTTCTAGCACACAAAATCCTAAATATATTGGCTTATTATAACTTGTCTTCACTCGATTCATTTGAATCGCTACCATATCTTCTGAAAATATTGCTAAGCTATGAAAATTTTATTTAGATATCCAATTTTGAGCACCCAAGCGGTTTCGGTTTAATGTAGTCCAACTGGTAACAATCCTCACATCTTTCCTTTTGTCAACATTCTCCTGGGTTTTCCCATATACTGCGTTGTTGAGCAATTTAAAATTTTTTTTTCAAAGTTATTTCTAGCTTCGCCTCTGTATTTAGTATTAATTAATAATATATAATCTTTCAACCATGGAGACTGCTTAAAAGTTAGAACTCTATGTATTTTTTTTCAAAATCAAACCGTTTTCTAGACATTGTTTAAGTACTCTGTAATGAATTATATAAGAATGTTTTGGCGAAAAATCAGTTATTAGTTTTTTATATTTTGATGCTCCAATTTCCTTGTTTTCGGCACAGAAAGGAAGATCGTTATGCATGTTATGTAAATAAGAAGGATATTCTAAATCAACCTCATAAACATAACCATCATTTGAATTATCATCTATTAACTGCGGATTAATATTTAGTTCTTCGCCTTTTAACCATCTGAATCCTCCATAAGGAAGATGTTCAGACATGGCCCAACCATAAAGATTGTTTGCATCTAAATACATAAGAAATTCGGAAGGTTTATTTTTATCAAAAGTGTCTAAATACTTATTATTTGCCTTGGAGTATCTTTTACAACATTGGACAATTCCACCTCGTATCCCTCTTTTAAAGAAATTGTACATGTCGATATCAGTTATTAGCTCTAATTCAATGTTTGTATGCTTAAGCATAGCATCCCAAGATAGCCCCGGGGCAGTATAGTATTGACAGGGGTCCAAGCTATACAATTTTTTACAGACATTTCTAAAATTTTCAAAAATATCCGTTAGGAGAAGCACATCTGTTTTCAAATACAATTACATATAATCTTTCAAAGTTTTGCAGTTAAAAATTGTCCAGACTTCATTCGCATGCGCATAGTCTTCAATAGAACATTCTTCGTTATTAAGTTTATTAAAGAAATCTTTTCTAGGTGGAAGTTGTGTTTCATTAAGTTTTTCAAAAGAATCAAGATAATCATAGGGAAAAATTCCTTTCCTCCTTATGAGATTAAATTCTTGGCTTGTTTTAAATTGTGCTCTAATAGTATGAAAATCGTTGACGGTAAGATTATTTGCCAACGATTCCAAACTATCGGCCATAAAACGCATTGTATCAATAAACCATACTCATATTAATAAATTGAGATAGAGATATATATAACTCTTTATTTAACGGAAGGACTTTTATATTTGTCACAACCTTACTTAATTCTTTCACAAAAAGATGAGAATCATAGGATGAATAGTTATTAAAATAAATTGGAATAAACTTGGGTACTTGATAACTTAGGTTGCATCTGTTATGCGCAGCACCTCGATATTTACCGCTTATATGACAATGATCCCTCACACGATCATTATTTAAGTATTGTCCACATATGTGACAAGTTGTCGCATTGTAAAATGTTACATTTTCTTCATCTGTCAAGTTCTCCATTTCAATTGTTTTTGTGAGATAATTGTTATATATATCTTGACAATCTTGATTCAAAAATGTAACAAATTTTTCAGAAGCATCTTTACCCGTATAAATTCTCAGCTTATCCAACTTATTGTCATGCTTACACTTAATAAAATAGCTGAATGCGCAGGTTACATGTGACTGATTTAATTTAGTTTTACTACTTACACTAAAGTCTATCTGTTGCAAAACACATTCAAAATCGGCGTATACAACAAAAGGGACGTCAATTTTTCTATGGTTGCTCTTAAGCCGCAGTATGGAGTCTTCTGCCTTTGGCATTGTGGTAACTATTTTACCACATTCCATTTTATGTTTCTCCATAATATTTTCAAGATGGGTGTATTGCAGACAGCTGTTGCAAAATAAGAGTCGTTCGCAATGTGTCGTTGTTTGCTTTTTTAGTAGTCTGTAAGACATCAAACACGCGTATTGTATTATTTAATTTTAAATACTATCTTCAATGTTATATGAAGAGCATCGATTCGGAAAATTGATAGCCGAGGTACTCAATGCCGCAATTAAGGCCCACTTAAAACAGTAATTATCACTGTTTTCAATGTTAATGCAAGCACCACGACTAGCAAGCTTCTGTGGGGTGCTAATCCAATGAGCTCCTTTTACCAAAGAAGAACAAGGGTCATCCGGAATCTCTTTCCTGAAACTCAGACATTTTATTTTGAATTTCTCTGACCTGCTTACAGAAAAATTCATTCACGTCATCTGCTCTAGTCAACAAGCTCATTTTTGCTGTATGTACTATTATTACTATTTCTAATTCTTCGCCCACAATTTTTAGATATTCTGCAATTATACTTATATTAAATTTCAATATAGTATGTTGCTTCAAATGGTACTCAAGCCTCTCTATAAAAGTCGATTTATTTTCGACAACAAAATCTTCATAGAGAAGTTGATCCTTTTTATTTTGTATTCCATAAGAAAACCTCATATTGAATTTTAGTGATTAAAGATTTCGGAGAGGAGTAAATTGATGATATCACGAAATTTGGACAAAAATTGTTGACGCGAATATTAGTTGATTGAAGATATTCTTCACAAATGTTGTTGCTGATCCACCGCAAATTCTTCCTCAAGGATCTTTTATATCATACAGGGTGGCCCAGAAAGACCGAAGTGGTGTGAATTCCTTATAACTTTTTATTTAAGACATATTTTTTTAATTTTTTGTTTTTTAAATACAGTAAATTTATAGGGAATATTTTTAGATTAGTTATTAAAAATTGTATCCCGCAAGTGGTGGCCATTTTCTGCTTCGCACAAATGTGCTCTTTCCATTTCCATTATTCATAACTTATTTATGAGTGACGAAGCCC
Source organism: Tachina fera (assembly GCA_905220375.1). Classification (NCBI taxonomy): domain Eukaryota; kingdom Metazoa; phylum Arthropoda; class Insecta; order Diptera; family Tachinidae; genus Tachina; species Tachina fera. The sequence goes on from LR999963.1 coordinate 104,726,705, forward strand.
ATTTCCAATTAAATGGGTTTGTTAACAAGCAAAACTTTAGGATATGGGCTAAGGAAAACCCGAGAGTACTTCATCAACGACAATTACACCCAGTTAAGTGTACTGTTTGGTGCGGTGTTTCTTCAGAAAGGATCATTGGTCCATATTTGTTGGAAAATTAAAGAGATGTCGCCATTTCCATCAATGGTGATCGATATCGGGCCATGTTGGGAAATTTTGTAAGGCCAGCCGTGGAATACCATCCGCAAATATGGTTCGAACAGGATGGAGCCACAGCGCACACTCCGAGGGCCACAATGGCTATTTTACGCGACATCCTTGGGGAAAGAATAAATTCGCGTAGAAGCAATTTTAATTGGCCTCCGCGTTCCCCGGATTTAACCGCTCCAGATTGTTTCCTTTGGAGTTATTTAAAAGGGAAAGTTTATGTTAATAAGCCTAGGACTATTGAGGAATTAAAAACCAATATTCCAGACGAAATTAACAACATAACACCGGAAGTTTTGCGAAAGGTCATGGAAAATGTGTTGAAAAGAGATCATTTGTGCGAAGCAGAAAATGGCCTCCACTTGCGGGATATCATTTTTAACAACTAATCTAAAAATATTCCCTATAAATTTACTGTATTTAAAAAACAAAAAATTAAAAAAATATGTCTTAAATAAAAAGTTATAAGGAATTTACACCACTTCGGTCTTTCTGGGCCACCCTGTATATACTGTAGCCGTTTATAGTGAAAGGCTTCTCAAAGTCAAATAGGTTTGCGAGACCAACATTATATCAACACTTTTTTAGTGAGCAAGTGCTCAAAAGTAGTAGGGAACTGGGCATCCTGGGGCACTTAAACTTGCAAAATTGTTGGCTGAAATTGTTAAATTGTGTGTGAAATTGTTAAATTTGGGTAATTAAAATTTGAAAATTGTTAAATTCTTGGAAATTTGTGAAATTTGATACCTGCGAGGGTGGTTCAATAAGTCCGTCCAAATTTTTGTTTACATAAGGAGTTTTTTGTTTACATTAACTTTGTGGGAACGGGTGATTTTTTTTGGGTAGTATTAATTGTGATAACGGTTGATTTTTTTTGTGGGTGTGGTTTAAGGGGTTTTATAAGATTAAGATTTCACAAGTGTATATGCCGACGGGAAAATCATGAAAATGATTTTTCCTAATACCAATGGTTAAAATAGTGATTATTAATTAATCCTAATGCCTACGGCAATGCATGATAATTTTTCCTAATGCCTACGGCAATGCATGATAATTTTTCCTAATGCCTACGGCAATGCATTATAATTTTTCCTAATGCCTATGGCAATACATGATTATTATATTTCTTTTTCAAATGCCTAAGGCAATACATGAGTATTATTTTTTTCAAATGCCGACGGCAAAACACATTTTTATTTTTTTCAAATGCCGACGGCAAAGCATGATTATTATTTTCTAGTACCAAAGGGAAAATTGCCAGTGTTGCCAGACTATAGAAATTTGTTGTCGTATTACTATATCAGTAATATCAGAGAAAATAGATTTGATGACTACTACGCGATTCTCATATGAATCGGGGGAATATGTGTATGATTTTCTCACGCTAATAAATTGTTTAAAAATAAAATAATTAAATAAATTAATAAACAATTAATTTAATTATTTTATTTATGTATGAAATGTTCTCTTGTATATGAACACCCTATACTTGTGTGTGGATGATCCAGCTTGTTTGTCGCTGGTATTTAATTATTTGTTTAAGAAATATAATTGTATGTATGTATGCATGTGTATTTGTATGTATGACTGAGGATGCTTGTGCGTAAAATATTTTGTAGAATACATTTATATTTTGCAACGTAATCATTTTCTTTGTCTACGATTATTTTAAAGCAGAAAAGTTTCAATTAAGTACAGTCATCAGCATAGAAACAAAAAGTAAATATGCTGCAAGGATACTGCTACTAATTTTTGTATAAATACGCCAACTTTTCTAACCATCACATCAGTACTTCATTTTATTTACAACCATCATCAGAAATTGTGTTAAAGTGAAATAATAACAATAAAATAATTAAAAATGAGTTCTTCAGGTTATCAGTGTGAAAGATGCCATAAGGTATATAAATACCAAAAGTCCTTTTTGGGTCATGTCAAAATTCATAGTGTGCAGGATCAAGTGCTCGTAAGCCGGAGCAGAAATCAAGAACAACCGCAGACATCTCTTGAAAATTATCAACAGCCCCTAAATATGTCTCATCATCAGCAACATCCTTCTCTACATTACCCCCAATATCAAGTACCAATGAATTATCAACAATACGGTATGCCATGGAATAATCAGTTTTTGGGATTAGGAGTGCCAATGCAATATGAGTACCCAACTTATAATTATAATCCCGTCACACCAGATAATCAAATGCAGCAGTATTCCAATTTGATGGAATGGCAACCTCTTAATTATCATCAACAAGAGCAACAGCAACAGCAAGCTCAACAACAAGGTGTGGATATCCATGGAGGGAATTTGTACAACGATGCTATGGACATAAGTTTACCGGAAAGTGATGGAGAAGAAGAAGAAAGAAGAGAAGAAACTCTGCCAACTCCAATCAGTGCTTCACATTCTAGGACAGAAGAAGTAGCAGAGAATGTGAAATGTTTCAAAATATCCAAAGCCTTCAAAAATCATATCGCCACATATGCTATTTTAAATAGAAAGGACCAACTTCTTCTGGAAGAGTTTATGAAGGAAAACATAAATATTTTTATTGAGAGTCTTCACATGACTTTGTGTAAGCATACAATTATTAAATTTCATGTGAATATTATGGCAGAGTATATCAAAATTGTTGAAGAAGATTTGGAGTTGTGTGTTATAACACATGTAGCTAAAATGAGTTTGGTGACGAAGGCAGACAACATAAAAAAATATTCCGTAAACAGATTGAGGAGATTTCAACCAAAATGTCCGAATTTGAAGAGCGTGATTCTGGTTGGACTTTATCACGCATAGTCCGAGCAGAAATCAACATCAACAAATCGTCGCTCGTCAAAGGATTAAGTTGGATATCCACACCTCAAAAACTAGTAAGAAAAAAAGCTTGCATCAATATACAAAACGATGATGAATACTGCTTCAAATGATTGCTGCCATGGATACCACAACATACGATACCCCAAAACGTTGCAGTTCTTATGGTATTCAGGACATTTCAGCAGACATTATTTTTACGCGAAATGGTGAAGTGTTAAATTTCAAAAATTTAAGCTTCCCATTAGCTCTAAAAAAAATTAACGTGTTTGAGGTGAACAATCCTACAATAAGCGTTAACGTATTTGGGTATGATGAGGAGGCAAATCAAATCATAGGTCCCTATTATGTGACTAAGGACGAGAAAATTACTCATGTAAACTTGCTTCTTTTGGAGAATGGTGAAGTTCATCACTATATTTTGATAAATGACATATCAAAGTAAGTTAAAAAATTAAACTACACTTTCATTTAATGATACATATACTTGTTTTATATATTTTATAATAGATAGATTTTACTATTAAATTTTTATCTATTTTTTAATATTCACAGACTTTTACGAAGTCAGATAACTCACCACCATTATAAGCTACATTTCTGTAACACCTGTCTGCAGTACACTCAAAGCGAGAGTGGAATAAGTCATCATAAGACTGAATGCGGTAAAATCGTGACAAGTATGCCATCAGGTCCGGATGCAATTCTCAGCTTTAGGGGACATCAAAGGAAAATGTATGTCCCCTTTGTGGTTTACGCTGACTTCGAATGCATCCCGGAAGATATAAGTGATAACGTAAGTAATAAAACTAGTTTAATTAAAAAGCACACTCCTTGTGCATTTAGTTATTATATTAAGTGTCTCCATAACAGTAAGTTAGATAAGTTAAGGGTTTATACTGGGAAAGATGCCTCAAAAAAATTTGTATTATATTTAGTTAAAGATTGTGAGGATATTTACAATAATTACTTAGTTAATAATAGGCAAATGGATACTTTATCCCCTTCTGATGTTTATAGTTTTTATAGTGCGGTAAATTGTCATATTTGTCAAAAATTTTTAGGTAAAGATCGCGTTAGAGATCATTGCCACATTAGTGGTAAATATAGAGGTGCAGCCCACAATAAGTGTAATTTAAATTACCAAATTCCCAAGTTTATACCAGTTTACTTTCATAATTATTCAAACTATGACTCACATCTTTTTATTAAAGAACCAGGTGAAATTTCAATGCAGCTGAAAGTACTCCCTCTCAATAAGGAGCTTTATATATCCCTCTCTCAATTTTCAGAAATGAGTGATGGTCATAAGCTTGAAATAAGATTTCTTGATACAATACGTTTTATGGCTGAGAGTTTGGAATCATTAGCCTGCAATTTGTCGGATAATGATTTCAGCACTATAAGGTCCTTATTTCAGTTAGAAAACGAGTTTCAGCTTATCAAGAAAAAAGGTATTTTCCCCTATGAGTACCTAAATTCATTTAAAAAATTAGATGAGTGTCAGCTCCCTTCACGCAGTGATTTCTTTAATAAGTTGAACAATAAAGAGTGTTCTTTAGAGGAATACTCACATGCTGTAGAGGTATGGAATACTTTTGGTTGCAAAACTATGAAAGACTACATGGAACTTTACTTAAAAACAGATGTCCTCTTACTGACAGATATTTTTGAGAATTTTAGAAAAGTTTGTAAGGGTATATATGAGCTCGATCCATGCCAGTATTATACAGCACCTGGCCTTTCCTGGGATGCAATGCTCAAATATACAAAAATTGAATTAGAGTTATTGACAGACATAGACATGTACAATTTTATGAAAAAAGGTATACGTGGGGGGATCGTACAGTGTAGCCAAAGATATTCGAAAGCGAATAACAAATATTTGGAAGATTTCGATGCATCAAAACCATCAGAATTTCTTGTCTACTTAGACGCAAATAACCTTTACGGTTGGGCAATGTCGGAATATCTTCCTCATGGTGGATTCAGATGGTTATCGCAAGACGAGCTGAATCTGGATCCAAACAGCATAGCTGATAATGGAACAGACGGTTATGTATATGAGGTCACGTTGGATTTTCCCTCTCATTTACACGACTTGCATAATGATCTTCCTTTTTGCGCTGAAAATAAGAAACCTATGCAAGCGAAGTACAACAAGTTGATAACCGATTTCTCTACAAAGCAATCATATGTGATACACTTTAGAGTTCTCAAACAGTGCTTAGAATATGGCTTAGTTTTAAAGTAAACTCATCGTATTCTAGCATTTAAAGGTTAAAAGGCTACATTGACTTAAATACCAGACATAGGGCCACTGCTAAAAATGCTTTTGAAAAAATTTTTTTCAAACTACTCAATAATGCTGTTTATGGTAAAACCATGGAAAATGTGGACAAGAGGAGAGATGTTAAAATTTTCAATAGTTGGGAGAGAATGAACTGTAATCATTTGGGTGCCCAAGATTGGATATCAAAACCGAATTTTCATAGTTTATCTATATTTTCCGAGGACCTGGTAGCAATTGAAATGACAAGAGTCAAAACCTGCTACAATAAACCAATTTACTTATGATTTTGTGTACGAGCTGTCCAAATGGAAAATGTATAATTTCCATTATGGGTACATGGAACCTAAGTTTAAGACAAAACTCTCCTTATATATATATATATATATATATATATATATATATATATATATATATATATATATATATATATATATATATACATATTCAATAAAGACGACTTTTATGCTGACATAAAAAATGACATACAAGAACAATTTGATACATCGGACTATCCTACAGACAACATTTATAATTTTCCTCTAGTTAATAAAAGGTGCTGGGTATGATGAAAGACGAAAATTGTGGAAAAATAATGAAAGAGTTTGTCGGGTTGCGATCTAAAATGTATTCATTTAGTGTTCAAGATCAAAATGATGTAAAGAAATCGAAGGGGGTAAAGAGAGCCATATTAGATAAATATAGTTTAGCTACTTATAAAAATTTTTTATTCAATAAGACCAATGTATATGATAATATGTTAACATTTAATTCTAAGCTACATCAAATATATACTAGTGAATTAAATAAGGTAGTATTAAGTTATGGAGACGATAAGAGAAAAATTAGGTCAAATAACATTAACACATATGCATGGTATCATTTTCGTATTAAGGAAACTAACCCTGAATACGAACTTGACATGTTGCTAGATGAGATTGCTAGAATGCAAGAAAATGGTTAAAATTGATTAATTTTTAGTTAATTAGTTAATTTTTAAATTGTATATAAAATCTTTGTTATTAAGAAAAATTATAGTAAATAAAATCCTATTTATTAAAAGAAAAATTATTGTAAATAAAATCCTATTTATTAAAAGAAAAATTGATGTACATAAAATCCTATTTATTTTTGTAAAAATTATATAATTATAATTATAAAATCCTATTTATTTATTTATCAAGAAAAATTATTCTACATATGTAAATAAATTTTTAAGAAAAAATTTGAAATAAAATATAGAAAAAATAATGAAATATGTGACTGGTGTTTATTTCTTTAATGGTTTTACTTCGTTGGATCAAACAATTTTATGTTTTTGCTTATTTGCAAATTCACAATATTATTAAATTCCATTAAATTTCATAAATAGAAACAACCAAGACAATGGAAAATATTTTTCAATTGAGATGAATACTAAAGAACTTACAAACAGATGATTCCTAATTTTCCTTTAGAAAAAATAATACAAAACGAGGAATATTTTAATAATACAATTTTATTTTATATTTATTTCTTTTGTTTCTTTTAATAATACAATTTAGTTTAATTTTTATTTATTTTATTTATAATGATGGAAACATTTCGTAGTATCCAATTATTAGATGTTCTAATATACTTTTTCGTAAAAAATATATTGTACATCTACAAGTATCGGGTCCTTCCTCACACTCAGGATCATACCAAGGACAGCTTTTAAAGTGCCCTTCTGTGTTGTCTTCATCTTCCATAACTCCATATTCTTCGTTCTCATCCAGCATATTTTGGAAAAATTTTATCATCTCCCAATGATCAGAAAGCCTGAAGCTTTCAAAATCTGTTATAAATTGGTTTGGAGTACGTCTAATTTGGCTCATTTTATTTGCTGATAAATGAATGATGATGAATGTTGGAAGGTTCCTTAAAGACTAATTTTCTCAGTAAATTTTTAAAGTAGTATCTCCTAATCTTTAAAAAATCTATACCATCATCTCTATTCCATTATTCTTTTTAGCACTCTATCTCTCTATCCCTTTTTTTCTCTATAACTATCTCTTTCTGTCTATCACTATCCACCACTTATTCACTATTTCACCATAATTATTTTTGATTAGTCTTCTTGAAGTCATCATCGCTTCTTTTAAGATCATTTCCAGTTAAACATTCAAAGTGAGAAGAACTAATTAAAAAATGGACTCCTCATCAAATCTAATTTCAAAATTTAATGATCTAAACAGCAAGACTTTAATCCACATAAAGGAGCTTGATTATCAAAAAAATATACTATTAGAAATGTGTTACGTGTAACAACTAAATATGGACCAACACTAAAAGTGGAAATGAATAAACACATAATGTTCCTGCCTAAACGGTATAATATTTTAACAGATGACGATATTAAAGATCTATCCAGTGGATCTTATTGCTTAAGCAGAGAAGGTGAAGAAAATCTAATCGTTGAGAGTGAGCTGAGTGAATTTCTAATTCAAAATTCTCAATTTCCTATTTGGCAATAAAATATATTAGCTATGTATTTTAAATTATAAATAAAAAGACATTAAAGAGTTTTGTAAGATATAAATGTTTGTGTTTTTATTTAATATTTTCAGTTATTTTATAAAGAAATTTAAGACATAAGTGACCACAGGTAAATGTATTAAAATTCTGATGTTGGTTATAGTTGTATTTTACATTTGTACCAAGATATTTGACTACTTCTGAAGGAGGTTGTAAGTTTCCAAAGCTATCGAAATATTCTTTTTCATTGTTGTTTTTATAATATGCTACCCAATGTGTACCAGGTCCTGTTGATACATCTAAGTTGATTATTCCACATTTAATTTTCTTTGCTCTTTTTGGAAGAGTATTCAACATGAAAACTCCTCTAAAATATGGAATATTTATAGGGAAACGGTTTAGGTCCACATCAGATAGTGGTCTGTTGTGCAGCATCTCTAAGAGTTTTTTGATTCTTCTTTGTGAACTAAGCCATAACCTTTTTTATATGGTTTTAAGTAAAGTCCTTTGCCAACTGCTATAGATTCCATCGCTCTATTATGTCTAGTTGCTTCAAGTTGATTTTTGGCATTCTTTGTTGCATTTACAGCTTTAGCTATGACAGCACCTCCAGTTGTTAGACTATCAATTGCACCCAGAGCAGTTAAAATCGGTATTAGAGGCAAAAATCCACCAATTTTTGGGACACGTATTACACGTGGTACTTTAATTTGAGATTTTTTTCCTTTTACTGATTTGTTGATAGTTTTTCGTGCAATTTTAATAGCTGAGTTAATATCTAATGGCTTTTCCTTATTTAGTATTTTTGTTGCAGCTCTAATTGATGTTCTAAACAGTTTTTTATCATTTAGCTTGTTCTTTCCAACATTTTTCTTTTTCTCCACACCCATACCAAAATTTTTTTTGGCTTTCATTGCGTTAGTAACCATATATGCAAATGATTTTTCAGCAAGACTACTATCTTTTGATAAAACTCGATTCCAAGCTGAATTTTCCAGTATTTTATCAGCTTTATATCTACTACTTAAATGCTTATTTTTTGAATACGCAATATCGTGATTTTTACAAGCAGAGTCCAAAAAATTAATTCCTTTGTCACCTCGATTTAAACATTTTTGTAGTTTTGTTACAGGTCCACAGTACTGATATCCAGGAAGATGAATTTCAACAGGTAGAGCGTTTATTATTTTATCTACTATACCTCCTCCAACGAAGGTGTTTTTATGACTAAACGTTTTCTGATATCGTATAACCATATTATCTAATTTTTCTATAATAAGAGGTAACAATTATGAAATGCATTTAGTTACAAAAATGCAGTTAGTGAAACAACATAAAAATATTTTAGTTCGTAATATTGATCAATCATCGAACATTACTTCAAAAATAAAGCACAGCCCCCTCTTACCAAATTCTATTCGTGCTCTAATAGTGGGACCATCAAATTGTGGAAAGACAAATGTTATGATTGGCTTACTAGAAAGTCCTAATGGACTCAAGTTTGAAAACATCTATTTATACTCAAAATCTTTATATCAGCCCAAATATGAATATCTGAAGAAACTAATTTCACCAATTAAAGGATCGGGATATTATACATTTACATATAATGAATCAGTTATTCCACCTGACGAAGCTAAAACTAATTCAATTATGATATTTGATGATGTTGCGTGTGAAAAGCAGCATAATATACGTACATATTTTTGTATGGGGCGACATAGGGATGTTGATTCATTCTAATTGTGTCAAACTTATACTAGAATTCCCAAGCATTTAATAAGAGACAATGCAAATGTTATTATAATGTTTAAGCAAGATGAGACAAATATGCAGCATGTTTATAGGGATCATGTTGGCAGCGATATGAGTTATGAAAAGTTTCAAGAAATTTGTCGAGAGTGTTGGAAGGATAAATATGGATTTTTAGTGATAAGCAAAGATAATGAATTAAACAATGGTCGCTACAGAAAGCAATTTGACTATTTCATAACTATATAAACTACTCTTTATAAACATTCACTTTAGTTATTAATCTAACTTTAAACTTCAGACATCTATTTGCTATAAGCTGAGCTGCTACCTCATAAACTGATCTGATAACCAGACCAGGTGCTAAAAAGCTGATTTGAAAACTAGACCAGGTCCTAAAAAGCTGATCTAAAAACCAGACCAGGTCCTAAAAAGCTGATCTGAAAACCAAACCAGGTCCTAAAAAGCTGATCTGAAAACCAGACCAGATCCTAAAAAGCTGATCTGAAAACCAGACCAGGTCCTAAAAAGCTGATATGAAAACCAGACCAGGTCCTAAAAAGCTGATCTGAAAACCACACCAGCTCCTGAAAAGCTGATCTGATAGCTGATACCTGTTATTTACTATTATTAAGTATGGATGAGAAAATTTTAAAACAATTGGTGTTGACAAGAAATGTCTTAAAGAAAAAGCTTCGTAGTATAAAAACTGGTGAAATAGATACACATGAACAAGTAAGAGATACATTTAAACCTATAACAGAACCACTCAAAGAATTCATAAATAGTTCTAAAAAAATTAAAAGAATTTCCATGAAAGAAGAAAGTAAAATGAAGGTAGAAGTTGAAAATAATACAAGTCTTAAGCCTGAAAAAACATCAGTCAAGATAGAGTCAAGTACACCAAAGAAACTAGCAGAAGGAACATACCATCTCATTAAATGATGCTAATACTGTAAATGATGATGACGATGATGATGATGATGATTTTTACTCACAGACTTCCAATACAGAAGATACTTATACTGACTTATCAGTCTTGGAAGGAAGAAATGAACTAGATACAAACTATGGTCCACATAAAGATTTCAATAATGAATGGAAATTTGGTGATAGTACGCTCAAACTTAATGAAGATAAAATACAAGTTGGTGGTCAAATATGGGCCCTAACACCAGGGCTATTTTTTCTAATGTTTCATAAAATACCAAAAAATTATGATAAATTTGAACTCGAAATCTATAAAAAGATTTTAATTACTACTAATGCATATAGAAGAGACTATACACCTGATGGTCAAATAAAGGGTACTAGAGGATATAAATATAAACATATTATTAAGAAATTTATTGACGAGAAAAACCAGAAGAATTTACCCCAATCAACAGGATCTAAGCCAAAAGGTAGCTATTTAGGTGATGGAATGATGGAATTTATTATTCATAAGCCCAACTATATATACTGGGATGATCCAAATGAGTTAGTAGATCGACTTCGACTACTGCTCGCATCACAAGGTGTAGGTCATACTAATCACAATAACGAGATTGTATCAATTATTGAAGAGCTACGTGAAGCGAATATAATACATTAACTTTAATAAAGTATATAAAGCATGTCTGTTGATAAATTTGGACACTATTTAATCGATACTAGCAACATAATTTCTTTGAAAAATGCACCTAAACTGTTGGGGTTATTTATGGATACGAACAACAACATTGATGTCCAAAACAAAAGGATCTAAAATGTTGCAGAAACTCTGGAGGAAAACGATGTTATCAATAAATTGTTTCTGCAAACTCAAATCGAAAAACTAGAAGAGAAATTATTAACATACTCTAAGGCAGACAATACTGTAATTCAAGAAGATCTTCAAATGCAAATCGAAGAACTACAACGTGAAATAAAATTAGATATAGAAGAAAATTATAAAATTTAAAAAGATATCCAAAAAATGAAAACATCCTTTGAAGAACAAATTGAGCAGCTGAATGAGAAAATTTATAGATTGGAAAATTACATGTTTGTAGCAATAGCTGAAAGTCCTTCAAGTAGATCACAACACTCTCCAAAAAATCTGTAAAAACAACTTAATGTCTTCAAAAAGAAATTTAGTAAACGAACTCCATAAGGAAGCACGAAAACATTTTGTACGTCGCAGAGTTGTAATGAAAGGAATTGATGATCTTTGGCAAGCTGATTTAGTTGAAATGGGGAACTGTTCTAAAGAAAATAAAAATTATCGATTTTTGTTGACTGTAATCGACACATTTTCAAAATTTCATGGGCAGTGCCGCTAAAAACAAAAACTGCACTCGAAACAACCAAGGCAATGGCAGATATTTTTGAATTGGGGCGAGTACCAAAAAACTTACAAACAGATGATGGTAAAGAGTTCTTCAACAAAAACTTTGAAAAATTAATGCATAAATACGACATTAATCACTACTCAACATATAGCAGTATGAAAGCATCAATTGTAGAACGATTTAATAGAACATTGAAAGGAATGATGTGAAAAGAATTTAGCTATAATGGTTCATATAAGTGGATAGATATACACAAAGATTTAGTTAATGCATACAATAAAAAATTTCATCGCACAATTAAAATGTCTCCTATTAAAGTCAACTCAACAAATGAGCAAAAGCTGCTTAAAACAGTATACAGTCATTTGAAGATGTATAAAATTTCGAAATTTAATGTAGGAGATCATGTTCGCATAAGCCAATATAAGCATATCTTTGAAAAAGGTTATACTCCAAATTGGACCACAGAAATATTCACAATTACCAAAGTTCAAAATACAAATCCTGCAACATACATATTAGAAGATTATCTTGGTAATCCTATTAAAGGTGGATTCTATATTGATGAACTTTCAAAAACTAGATTTCCAAATACATATCTATTTGAAAAGGTTCACAAAAGTAAAACGAAGGAAGTATATGTTAAATGGCTAGGATTTTCAGGTCAACACAATTCTTGGATAAGTAAAGATGAAATATTATAGTTGGAAGAAAAACTAAATCACCAACAGCATCATATAAAGAACAATAATAGCATTAATATTAAGAAACTAATGTTAATTTTAAAATAAGAAAATGAAATAAATATGTAAATTATGCTTATAAACCATACTATGTACTAAACTTTATTTAATTGTAATCAGTCTGTTATAATGTCAATAACACTTACTCTGAGCTCTAACTCATCAGAATTATCTGCTAGTTACTTTCCTTCTATTGAATTACATGGTGCATATGAGTGTGCTCTAACTGATTTTCATTCATACAACAGTATTCCAAATGTAGACACTTACAACAATATGTTTCATATAGGAGAACATAAAATTGAAATACCAATTGGATCTTACGAATTAATTGATATAGTTGATTTTATAGAAGAGCAATACAAACGGATTTGCCTAGCAAATAAGATTTTTATTGAAGCCAATAACAACATAATGCAAGTTAAAGTTAATAGTTCCAAGAATCCTGTATATTTTAATAAGGACAACACAATTGGAAAACTTTTAGGATTCAATAGCAAAATCCTAACACCAAACAAATATTATTACTCAGATCTTCCAGTTAATATTTTTAAAGTGAATCTCTTGCGAATTGAAAGTAGTATCGCTATTAACACATATATGAATAACTCCAAATCGCATACACTTCATGAATTTCCGATAAATGTGCCTCCAGGCTACAAAATAGACGAGGTTCCAAGGAATCTTATCTATTTACCTGTGAACACCAGAGAGATAAGTTCACTAGCTCTACACGTACTTGATCAACACGGTGATTTAATTAATTTCCGAAGAGAGGAAATTACAATACGAATACATTTAAGGTCAACTAAATAATGCTAATATACAACACAAATACATTGAAAAATATAGCAGCAAAAACAACAACAACATTAAAGCGAACAGCTCAACAAAAATCTCTAACAACATCAAATAAAAATTTTCTGAAGTCATTGAAATGAAATTAAAGACAAAATGAGTTCAATAATAGATGTCTTAGATAAACCTTTGTCTGATGAAAATATAATCAAAAAGGACTATCATACATATGTACCATACTTACAGTCTTACAACAATAATGATGAAATTAGAATTTCAATACAAAATCAAGATTTGTACGTGCTACCCAGTGAGAGCTACATTTATGTGTAGGCGTTTGTTGCCGATGATAATAAGACCAAATCTTCGTCATCTTCAGAGAACTTTATACTAAAAAACAACTTTGTGGCATATCTGTTTGATGAAATTCGCTATGAGCTCAATGGAATTGAAATTGATCATACAAGATATTTAGGAGCCACAAGCACCATAAAAAATTTGATTTCTATGTCACCAACTGAAAGCAACGTGATGCAAAATGCTGGATGGAACAAAATTGACGATGTCTTGTAAATGGATTTTTCAATTTCTATGTACCTCTAAAAATGCTTCTAGGATTCGCTGAAGACTACAACAAAGTTATACTAAATGGAAAACATGAATTGCGCAATAAGAACGATGAAGATCTTGTGCGCTCGAGTGTTTCTACTGAAAAAGCTAAACTTACAATTTCACTCATCTCATGGAGAATCCCACATGTACAATTATCGGACTTTAGCAAATTGAATATGATAAAAATTATTAATAATGGTGCTTCTATACCTATGGCATTTCGCAGTTGGGATTGTCATATTAATCCACAATTAAACATAGGAACTAGCCATATTTGGAATGTTAAACTGGCTGCAAATATAGAACGCCCACGTTTTGTATTGATTGCTTTTCAACAAGAAAATAAGTTTGTTCATTGTGATTTGACTAATTTAAAAGTACATTTAAATTCAGTCTCATATCCATATGATGATCTTAACATAAAGTTCAAAAATGAACGATATGCAATTCTATATGATATGTATATAAGATTTCAACAAAGTTATTATATGAAAGAATCTCAACCGCTTCTAACTGCACCAGAGTTTAAGACAAAAGCTCCTATTATTGTAGTAGATGTCAGTCATCAGAATGAATCACTCAATAATTGACCGATTGATATAAAAATAGAATTTGAAACAGCAGCTAATATTGCAGCAAAGATAACAGCTTACTGCATTCTTATTCATGATCGTATAATAGAATATATACCTATCAAAGGACAAGTTCGAAAAGTCTTATAAATTGAGTAATATGGATAACAACATAATTTTTATAGACGTACAAGGTTTCAAGAGTAATTCAAATGATTTCATCGCAAAAGAAGTAGCGATTGTTTTCAACAATTATGAATATAAAAATTTCATTACAAAATCCCCATTTGATTTTAAATGGTTATCAATAAAAAAGCAAAGAGAAGCAAGTGGCTAACAAAAAACTATCATCACCTAAACTGGACTGCTGGATCAGTTTCATTTCAAAGCGTTTGCAATTTTTTAAAAGCCAACGCAAGATGTTCAACAATTTATCTAAAAGGTGGAGAAAAAAGACGATGGTTGGAAAAAATGTTACACCGAAAAATTTCTAACGTTGAGGATATAGGCTGCATAAACTTTAAACAAATGGAAATCAAGTATCCAGAATATCTTTATTGTAGTTATCATAATTTTGGTGTTTGCGCATTAAAAAATGCTATTTTACTAACAAAAGAAATGTCTTGCTTTAAATGAACTTTTTTACTTCTTAAAATATGAATTTACATATGTATGTATTATATTAAAATTTAAAAAAATTGTAAACAATAAATGTATACCAAATAAAAGAATGTACAAGTGTTTTCTTATTTCAAATACAAACTACATAAATGAAAGAGAAGGAAGTGGTGAGAAGGAGAGTTAACTTTATTGCTTACTTGCAAATTTTTACTTTTTTTGTTTCTCTGCTGATGACTGTACTTAATTGAAACTTTGCTGCTTTTAAATAATCGTACACAAAGAAAATGACGTTGCAAAATATAAATGTATTCTACAAAATATTTTACGCGCAAGCATCCTCACTCATACATACAAATACACATATACATACATACAAATACACATACATACATACATACATACACATACAAATATACATACATATGTACATACATACATACATACAATTATATTTCTTAAACAAATAAATAAATACCAGCGACAAACAAGCTGGATCATCCACACACAAGTATAGGGTGTTCATATACAAGAGAACATTTTATACATAAATAAAATAATTAAATTAATTGTTTATTAATTTATTTAATTATTTTGTTTATAAACAATTTATTAGCGTGAGGAAATCATACCAACATTCTCCCGATTCATATGAGAATCGCGTAGTAGTCATCAAATCTATTTTCTCTGATATTACTGATATAGTATTACGATAACGAATTTCTATAATCTGGCAACACTGGCAATTTTCCCTTTGGTACTAGAAAATAATAATCATGTTTTGCCGTCGGCATTTGAAAAAAATAATACTCATGTATTGCCTTAAGCATTTGAAAAAAAATAATAATCATGTATTGCCGTAGGCATTAGGAAAAATTATAATGCATTGCCGTAGGCATTAGGAAAAATTATCATGGATTGCCGTAGGCATTAGGAAAAATTATCATGCATTGCCGTAGGCATTAGGAAAAATTATCATGCATTGCCGTAGGCATTAGGAAAAATTATCATGCATTGCCGTAGGCATTAGGAAAAATTAATAATCACTATTTTCACCATTGGTATTAGGAAAAATCATTTTCATGATTTTGCCGTCGGCATATACACTTGTGAAATCTTAATCTTATAAAACCCCTTAAACCACACCCACAAAAAAAATCAACCGTTATCACAATTAATACTACCCAAAAAAAATCACCCGGTCCCACAAAGTTAATGTAAACAAAAAACTCCTTATGTAAACAAAAATTTGGACGGAATTATTGAACCACCATCGCAGGTATCAAATTTCACAAATTTCCAAGAATTTAACAATTTTCAAATTTTAATTACCCAAATTTAACAATTTCACACACAATTTAACAATTTCAGCCAACAATTTTGCAAGTTTAAGTGCCCCAGGATGCCCAGTTCCCTACTACTCTCAAATTCATTTTTATGTTGGCGAATACCATTTGCGTTTCAGAATCATATATTTAACGTCTTCATGCCTTGTTACCTAATGTTTGAAGTAGTGTATTTTAGATTCGCAGCATTTCTTGGATCATGCTAGTCATATTTGTTGCAAAATTATTTATAGTTTGCACCAGATTATCAATAGTAGTTTCAAGGCAATTAAAATTAAAGCTTGACTTTGTATTTGTTGTATTATTTGGCGGTGAAACATTTTGTGTGGGAGTTGAATTTGTTTTGGCAGCATCGGCATACGAAATACTGGAAAAATACTGCACAAAAGTAGCGGATAAAGCGTTAAGGGGTTTGACCCATAGCCTGTTTAACGAAAGAATGTTCAGTCCATCCTCTATAGTTAGCAGTGTGACTACCTCCGCAATTACTACTGCACACAATTACAACAATTATTACTGCTTGATCTTTTGGCTTAGTACAGCCAGCTGGGCCATGCCATTCACCGTAGATAACACAAACTATAGGTTAATTGCAGTAAGTTTTTATATGGCCATATTCTTGGCAATTGTGGCACTGTACGGGACCTGAACGCTTACGTGACTTTTTAACTGCGATTTTTCGGTTTAAGGGAAATTTTGCGGTACAAATTGAATGGGTTTCATTCAGGGCTGCTAGAAGCTTTGCGAAGAAAATCATCATTTGTCGGAAAGAAAATCATATTTCGTAGAAAAAAATCATCACAAGTCTATTTTTTTCCTAATAAAAAGTAAAAATAATTGGCATCCACATTAATATTATAAATATATGAATATTATAAACATGAAAGAGAAGTTCTTTGTTTGTTTGCTACCCTTTCACGCGCAAGCCACTGAGCTCATTTTGAGACTTTTTTCACCAATACAAAGCTATATTACCAGCGTCAAACATAGGCTATTTTTTATCCGGTTTGGAACCAGTTTTTAAATTTAGTTCGGATTTTTTCCGAAAAACACATTTTTGGACTGGTTAGGGCAATTTTCGTTTGGGGTTTGATTGTTTAAACAGTTTCAAGACCGGCTTTTATTCTGTTTTTTTTTAATTTTTTTATCACCTTTTTGTCAGCTTTTATCGTTTTTTAATACTTCCAGTGAGAAACAAATAACAAAACATCAATAAATTTTAAGTAAGGTTTCCAAAATATTAGGTCAACGCAACCGGAGTCGCGGGTAAAAATAAAACTTCTTATTGTATATGCCCAAATAAATGATGAGTGCACAAGTAAAGTGAATGAAAGCAATGACGAGAAATAATTCCAGTGAACAAAAAATGGTGCTCAATATTAAAAAATAGCATACTGATACAAAAACAACGCTAACGTTGGTGATCACAGTTTTAGGGAAAGGGAACACATTTCACCTGAACTTTTATTCCCGATAAGGGTGAATATATAAGCTGATACAAAACTGTCTTTATGTATAGCTATTGATAATACAAGACAACACTATTTCTGAGGTCGATACTTTGATAGTAAATTTTCGTGCATATGATACTGAGCTCCAATGCCTATAAATTATTGAATTGACTCTGTATCTCAAGATTTTCGGTTACTAAGAATAAAAGAAGTTGTTGCATCACAAAATTTGCATTTACTTGAGAACCAGTTCTTCGATTAAATAAAAAAAAGATACTCAGAAGGCTATGAAACAAATCCACCTTTAAATTACGTCCTAATTAATTTCTTACCAGTCTTATAGTTTCGGAGAGTTTTATAAAAAAATGTCTTCAAAAAATTTTGAAAATCGTTTCTTAAAAGACTGATTAAAATTTTAAACCGAAAAATTTTTATATTTTTTTATTAATTGTAATAAATAAAATATGTAATAAATAAAATGAGCCAAATTTATTAAAAATCATTCCATCACTTCTGAATTTATTCACAATTAAGTGGTAGCATATGTACTCCTATTACAGCTTTTTTTTAATTTTTATAAATAAATTTAAGAACTTAATAAGAAATCATAATCACTTTTTTTGGTATTTTCTAGTCATAACTGTACTTTATATGGTGATTGCCATTGTTTTAAGTCTTATGTTAAGGCTCAGTTACCTCAGAGTAATGAAATGTAACTGCAACGCAAGAAACAGCTGATCATTATTTTTATGTGAAAAGTAGGTTACGTAAGTATATTACACCTGTATAACCATTTTTATCACTTTTGACATAACAATATCGATCAACTGTTTCCTACTGTTGCTGTTACATTCCATTACAGTCGGCTAACTATGCCGTTATTTATATCGCACATGTAGGTACATAAAAAAATTAAAAACTTTAGCATTTTTTCTGATAAAGACAACCCATATCACCTTGGGGGTTGCACGGACATTGTTTTTCTTCAGCCAAAATCACTTTCATTGACATTAATTGTTTTGCCATGTTTTAACTTTCTTTTTTATTCTTTAGGATCTGATACTTAAGAAAATGTTGCACAAAAATTAGTTGGAATATTGCCATTACCTATATCAATATGATAGTGTAAACAAAATTTCGAGAAATTTTAATACTGAGACCGCAGCTTAAAAAATAACTTGTTTTGGCTCCCATGAAAAATTAAATTGTTGGACATATCGTCGGTTGGTTTCTGGTTTGCTGCACAGTGTATTCAAAATACATTATGTCTGCAGCAAACCAGAAACCAACCGACGATATGTAGCTGTTATTAATGAAAACCACAGATATATATTGAAAGTTAAATTCATAATTTGCAAAATTAAAAATCATCACTACAGAAAAAAATCATGAAATCATATTTTGGTCCAAAAATCATCAAAAATATGATAAAATCATCATTCTGGCAGCACTGGTTTCATTCTTCAATTGTATGTCATTCGGTTTTAATTCAACCCGAAGTAGGGGTTGGGATACCTTTTCTCTGTTAATTGTATTAGTAGATTTTTTTTCCTTAAATCCTTGGTCGATAAGTGCACATTTTACTTCTTTGGGCTCAACACATGAATCTGTGCCTTTTGATACTATCTGTAAGCCTTTAGCACTCGTAATTTTCTATGAGTACAAATTTGCTTTATTTTTCTCAAATTCACTAAAAAAAATTCGGAAATCTTTTTCATCATATATTTGGATTTTATTTTCATCAACATTACTTAATGTAATTGGATTGACGTGAAAAGTATTATCACCAATCGTCAACAGTAGTTTTCTTAAAAGCGTTATTGTCTTCCAACAATGAAAAACGATTTTGATGATTGGTAGATGATGCGCTGTTATTCCTAGTCATCTTTGAAGCTGATAAAATTTTAGAAGAATTCGGGCTTCGCCAACGCTTCACCACGGTTATATATCTGTCCATTTCGACTTGTACCTTGTTTTTTGAGTATCTGGTTAAGTGATGAATTCGAGCTGGAAGCGAATGATGTCTCTGGCTTAAACCACGAAGTACTAGGCAACTGTAATGTTAACGAATCATTAGTTGGTATTAGACAAAGCGAAGTTCATCGCTGAGTGGCTTTGCCTTTTTAAAAATACTATCATCAGGTTGTTTATTTTTATTGTTATCGTTAAGATCTTTAGAACTCACAGTAAAATAGCCATTTCTGCCGTTATAGCTCACTTCACAACTATTTGTTTTTGAGGCACTAATATAGAGTATTCCTCAATTTGTATTTGCGGTTTTTATGAAGGAACAACGAGAACTGAGTTACGATACATATTAAATTAAGAACAACATGTTTTATTTGTGTTAGAGATTTTATCAACTGATCCGTCAACTCACGATACGAATTGACTAATTCTACCATAACATTTCTTACTTTTATTACTTTGATTTCATTTTTAAATGCTGCTACTCTTTTTGTTATTTGATACTACTCTGTTCGTTATGTAAAATAATTTTACAATAATAATAATTAATATTGGAACATGTAAGAAGCATGAATTAAAAAAATCTCAACAGCGGTAAATATGTATATTTTTTATTATTAAAGATTTTGTTTTAAGTGTGTAAATTTATTTCGAATATACGATATTTCCATATCAGAAAAAGGCATAACAAAACATTCCTTTTAAATTTTATTTCAAACCAAACGTAGTTTTTTTAACAAAACGTGCTATTTGCATATTAAAAGTCCATTAATCGAACAACGTTTTCTTTCATGACTTCTTGTGATCTAATGTATTTTATAATGAGGAAGAAACTAGTTATCTTTTCATATTGAAATAGTCAAAAAGGCACGATTGGTTCTTCGACTCTTCAAATATTAACGAAGATCGGCTTCTAGTTCAAATAAAATCGAAAAATAAGCATTTTCACAGATTATTTATGCAATTGGTCATGTGTGTATGTTGAAGAAAAAGTTTTATTCCCATACGATGTATTCAAAAGAAGAAGAAAATGTGGAATGTCTTATGAAGTATATAGCATTTAAGATATGTAATAGAACTGTAATAGAACTGGTACTACATACACATTTACATATGTACCATAGATCCGGTGACCTTTCGTCCTTTTTTTAAGGACGATTTTTTTTTAACACGATGTCCTTTTAAATTTTTTTCAATAGAGCTATTTTTTATCAATTGTCCTTTTATTTTGATTAGAAATTTGTTCTTTCTTTGAACTCCAAAACTATAAGTTGCAATTTCTGAAAACCCGAATATGTCAACATCAATACAATATAAATTATAATCATCAAAAAACATATCACACAATAAAACATAAACAAACACAATTCAAAAAATCCAAGATGTTGAGGAGTGGGAAAAAATTTTTTATAATGTATAAATGACGCAAGTGTGCAACATGAAAACAGGAATAACGGTATTTTATATTATTCAGGATTATTGTGTTGCAAAAGAAATTTTACAAGTCATTGGAAATTCGTTCAGTGTTCTGTTTTATGAAAAACAAAGAGTTGTGACTGCTTATGATTTAATGAGCAATATGTTCAATGCGTCGAGTTTCTTGTCAACTCAGTGAATCTGATACTTTATACTCAAACGTTCCTTGTTCAATAATTAATTAATTAATTAATTATTAATTATTAATTAATAATTATCACAATGGCATAAACCACTTTAATTTTGTTGGTGTAAATTACCATCAGACTTTTCAATGCAGGGTAAAATTATAAGAGGGTATATATGTTTCTTGTAGGAAATGTCAAATACCATACAAAACTGAATATAACCCAAATAAAAGCATATTTTTAGGATTATGCCCACATTTAGTTTCTGTTGACAAATATGGTCACCGTTACCATTTATAACCATATTTTTATTTCAGTTTTAGCTTTTTTTATTAGAAATAATGACAATTTAAACAATAAGTGAATGAAATAAAAATATTTTTATTTCAGTTTTAATATTATTTTTATTGGAAATTATGACAATTTAAACAATTATTTGTTATGTGAAAATTCAATACAATTTATTTATATTAAAACAATTGAACTTTTTATAAATTTATACATTGCTCAAATCCATTTTTAGAGTATTTAATTAATTTATAATATTCGAAATACAACTTTTTACGTATTTTTAAAACAAAAGAAAATTTTATGAATTTAAATATTAAAATTTTTAATAAAATTCATTTCAATATTATTTAACTACTAAGAAATCAAAAAGTTTTTCTCAGAATCTAATTTAGAAAACAAATTAATTAAATCAGGCTGTTACTTCTTGAATAGAAACTATTTCTGAAACTTAAAAATAAATATTTACTCAATTTATAAATATATAACAACCAGCTATGATTAAGATCACGGAGTTCTACAGTGAATTTTGTTTAATCGGACCCATGGTATCAGTAGTCAAAAATTATACTTTTTGAGCGAATGCGTTTTTCCTTTCTCTTTTCTTAAATTTAAAAGTAGACAAAACACATACATGCCGATTTCATTTATAAAAGGTAAAAATTGAAGAAAGAAGTGGATTGCTCTCGAAGTTATACCAGGAAAAATCTCCATTACACACTAGAAATCATAATATAAGGTGCATTTTCAATAACAAAAGAAAAAAATTTCACAATGTAAAACAATTTGAAACTATTTTTATGAATTTGAAATAATCCGTTAAGTTTTTATTAAGAAAAAATTATTTGAATTTTAAAAACTCCAATTAAGTAAAGTAAAATTTATTCAAACTATAGAAATAGAATTTACAGTGCTATTCTCGAATTCATTATAGCTAAAATTCAATTGTTTCTAGTCACATATTTCTTGCCACAGATATTTGAAATAGCAATTCTAGAATTTCTGTTTTAATATTAAACCATTTTTGTTTCAAAATTTATAGCATTATTACCAAAGTTTCAAAAAATACAATACGAAAAGCTTTTATATTTGTTGAAAAAATATATAATTAACTGCCTGCCCCACGATGTCGAAAGAAAACTTAAGAGAACGAAAGTAAGTCATTCATTTTCTTCTTTAAAAGTGTTCCACTATCTTTCGACTTATCGTTCGATTGGCTTTACGTTTCTAACGTAAACCATATACCCATTGTCAAATATCTATATTGCCGCATCAACAATTTCACACATTCATCGTCAAATGGGAATAAAAAATCGTTCAAATGTGTGAATTTTGCTTTAAAAAATAAAACTCTGTTTTTATTTAACCTGCAATAAGTGGCATTCAAAAATAAATTAAAATAAAGAAACTTAACTTAGTTTTCAGAATTACTCAAGGATTTTTATTTATGCAAAATAAAGACAGAAAAAAACACAAGGTATGTAAAATTTTGTGAAGAATCAATCACCTAAATGGAAAAATTACCAATAGTCCATTTATTCAGGTCATTGTTATTTGGGTAATTGTCATTATTTTTAGGTCTTCTAAAAATACCAACAGACCCAGAAAAAGTGTTCTATATTGCCGGTCTTTGGACAGGTCCAATAATTTTCTTCTGTGCTTACATACATACAACTGCATGTACATATGTCTATATGTATGTATGTATGCCCAACGGCGACTTCGTAGAGTAGAAATATATATTTGTACCTATAGTTTCTTACCAACTTTCATTATAACTAGCGGAAGTGGTGAGAAGCAGAAAATCTTTATTCATCGAAGCTGTTATAGAACACATACATACCTAGAGAATAGTATCACAAAGACCAGTCAAAGGACGCAAAACCGCTTACTTACAAGCTCAGGCATGAGGAGACCGCCAAAGACGGGTTACGCAACAAACCTATTGCCATCGAAGCCGGTATTGTATTTGCTCATTAGCAAGGCAAAATATTTTATTTACATATGTAAAAAAACAACTTAATTAATTTTGTCTCAGTCGACAATAAAAATACAATACAGCTGTTTGTCGTTTAAAATGGTTGCGAACGAAAATTAGTGATATCAAGGAACAGGCAGTTAAAGTTAATTTTTACTTATTATTATTCGAACTTCATTTGTTTCTATATTTATGATTTGTTTGAACAGGCTAAAGTTTATTTTTTAAGCCAAATTACATGTGATACTTATTAATGAACAAATAACATCAAAGCTAGTTGTAAATATTCTGACAACACATAGTTCAAGGGACCAGCCAGCCGTTGTCGAATGCCACTAAACCTTCATCATCAGCGTTCTTCTGTGTTGGTCCACTGTGTGTGGTGTCAGTTGATGTAGATTTCTTTCTTATATACGAAACTTTCTTGCAAATGGAATACGTGAATTGTTTTGATTCATCGTATTTCAATTTGCTGAAAACTTGTTTTGTAATGAAAGCCCAAATTTACCATCTGTAATTTACAACAGACTTACCATTGTCGTTTATTCTTTACTAATTATGCACATGTTAGTTAACTTGCTTATTTTTTGTTCTACTTAAGACAAACTTTTTTGGTTTGTTATTATTAAGTATATTTATTTAATTTTTGCCACAGGCCCCTGGCTATTAATTTAAGTTAATTTTTACTTATTATTATTCGAACTTCATTTGTTTAGACTCGGAACAAATTTATTTTTAAGGATATATTTTATAAAATATATTTTTAATATTAAAAAAAATATATTTAATAAGTTCAACCAAAAATCCATTTGCTGGCGCTTCAGCACTTCATTTTTGCTGCTACAAATCGTCACCAAACATTTTGAATATCACAAAGATCTTATCGTATGCACAGTCTTCCAAGAACTGTTTGAGAACTCACATATAATAATATTTAACTCACATATAATAATATTAATTTATTTATATGTAGTAGGCTTAGAAACTTATACGAAACCCAGCAAATAATTTATATTCGATTTGAATCTATTTAATATTCCTACACCTTTATACAACTAGAAATTTATTGGATAACAATAAAAGTAATTATAAGCAAAATGAAAAATAATTAGTTCTTGAAAGTCTATGCATAAAATAAGAGGTTTGTGATTATTCAAAATATGTGGTTGAAGTCTGCTGTCAATTTATTACAGCAAACATGAAATGCATATAGACAAAGCTGAACCACCAGCAATTAGATTTCGTTTTGAAATATAAAACAATGGGCCCAATTATGAACAACAAATCCGTGCGGGAATAAAAAAATCCCCGGAAAAAAAGTAGGTACTATGAACGCCGTTGAACTTGCTTTTTTAACTAAAAATCTTTCGCTGGCAAAACAAAAGGTAGTTTACATAAAAACATAGTTAATACGCAATTAAAACACAATTAATATACATAAACTTTTATTTTATATTTCTTGTATTTAAAAACACACAAATAATGCACAAATAAATCGTTTATAAACTTTCCAAATTTTTGCAAGTTGTTGAATTTTAGTAATTTTGTTTACTCTCTCACTCAAAAAAAGGGAGAAACAAAATGTCAACAAACAAGCAAAACAACGAGCTTCGTAATACGGTGATGCTACGTATTACTCTTTTTTGTTCCCAAGGAATTTATGATTGGAGGAATGTTTTCTCGAGAAAATTATTTTCCGTGAGAAACGAATTCCGAGGGAATTTTCATGATTGGGCTGAATATGTTGAATAAAATGTTTCTTAAATGTTTAATAATTTATAAAAGTAATTTATAATTATAATTAAAAAATATATTTTTTATTTTCAAAAACAAAAAAAAGAGGCTTTGTTGATTTTCGCATTGCATTTGGCGAAAAAGTTGAAACTAAATCTGACAACCATGGTTCCAAGTTAATGATATTACTATATGTATGTCGGTGTAAAATGAAGAATAAGTATCGATACATACAGAAACATACATACAGATAAAATTTTTCCTGGTGCATTACTCTCCCTTACAGTGGTTGACGTATTTCGACTTTGATAATATATAACGTTTTTGTTATAGAGTAAAGAATAACGCAACATTTATTCGGTTTTGTTATTACCAAAATGTCGTATTAACAGGCGAAATACGCAAACCCCGATGTAGCCCAATACTAAAAATATTTACCTGTAAATGTGGGAATAATCCTGATCTGCACTTGCATTGCCCTTCAAATGATCGGTGGCTGTTGTCTTGGCTAGCTCAACTATATTGTCCGGATTTTGATCGCGGAAATTAGAAACACTTTCTTTTATCTTGTCACGCCATTGATGTAATTGACCTGCAAAGCCTTGATATTCATGTAGTTTTTCCATATTTCTGGTTATTGATTTGATTTTCTTTTAGTTCTTATATTTTCAGTTATTGTTTAGGCGTCACTAAATTTTTCACTTAATACAGACGTAAGTTTTTAGCAATCAAAAATAATAAATTTATAGTTATTTATTTATATGAACATGTACGTATAGATACATATATATATATATATATATATATATATATATATATATATATATATATGTACATATGCATATATAGATATATATAAATATATCTTTTTCACACAAATAAGTTTTCAAAAATTTTAATTTACTGTTAATTTAATTAGTTGCTTTGGACACTAACGGAATAAATACCCTTGGATTTGTTGATTTTTCAATTTAAAAATTTTAATTACTTAGCAGCACTTAAGATAAATTTTGATGGTAATTTAAAGGTCTCTTAAAACATTTTGGACACGAAAAATGTAGAATGAGAAATTTTAAAACTTTGTTTTGATTTTTATTTTTTCTTTTAAATAAAAAGTATATCGTAACAACCTTTCCAATGTTCAAGAATAAAATGTTTTCAACACTTTGCAGAAGTGCTTTAAATTGGCAAACAGCAAAGAATTTTTTTGGCATGCGCATGGAGAAAATAAATAATGGTTCGTTAGAATAAAATCTGCAACCGAGTAGAAGAATTCTATTCATTGAAAGTAACATATGTTTAAATGCTTACGTTTGATTTGAAGGGTATACCAGTTTTCGCTATAATCGATTAATCAAGTAATTAGCTAATCAAGAATAAGAATTAATCGGTTAACCAATTTATAAACAAAAATTTGCTTAAATTACTTCATTTATAAAAAATCATTAAAAAAAACATTAAAAAATAATACTACATAAAACCAAGTAACAGTTCTTCGATGCAAGCAAAAGAGTTAAAAAGTATGTACACATTATTAAAAGACAGTCCAAAGTTTTAAATACTCTTTTAGAAATATTATTTCGATTAAAGTATTTGGTTTTAATAAGACTTGACTTTTAATACCATTTATTGCTTACATTTTATTTACATAATTATTTATTTGCTTAGATTTTCGAAGGCCTCAAAACAGAATGGCTATATAGGCATTTTTATAAATCCATATTTCATAAGTTATAGCCTATATTTTATTAAAACCAGTTTTAATAAAAAAATTCCAATTTCAAACCTTTTTCTTTTCATCTTTATCGTCTTAAGAACAAAAGTGTTGTTAAGTAGATGTTAAAAAACAAATGGCAGATTATTCGTGCGAAAGAGTAATACGTTAAAAAAGTTGTTTAGTAAACTTATCGCTATATTACATACAAATGGCCGCAGGGATCCGTCGTTAATTTTTAAATTTCAAAAAGAACTGAAACCAGTAACAAAAATCGCGTAATTTAAGTAAAAACAGCACTAAATCTTAATTTGTTTTAATTATTTTAAGAAGTTGTTATATAGGCATTAGACCAGCGAATTCTAATTTTATTTGGTCCAACGCACAGTGGCATATTTAAAGAGATGGCGGCCAAAAGTTTTCAAAAATTTTTTTTTTGAGTCACGGATTTAATTTTTTTATATAAAGTAAATCGAATAGGGTGATCAAAAACGCCCTTTTTTAAGAGAAGCTGAAATTCAAAATATTTTAGAAAAATTTTGAACTTCAAGTGGGAATAACATTTTTGGTTTTATATATTTTTGGAAAAAAATTTTTCTGTGCACAGTATCATTTCTTAACTTATAAAATAAATTAAAAAAATCGTACCTTACTTTGCTCGAGTCCCAGATTTGGGAATTGCAGTGAAGGTCTAAAATATACCCAAATCTCGATGTTCAGTGGAACGCAACTTTTTTTCTGCGAAAAACTTCGTAAAATGACTTATAACTTTGACCTGTTATTATATGCTCATTTTTTAAATTTATATTTGCATCTCTAGGAACTACAATGATTTTACTGCTTGCATATCGGATATTTTAGGTATGGGAGTGCGGTATATCTACATGTATTTGTGTGTGTATTGTGTGTATGTTTTTTTTTTCGAAGAAATTTTATTAATGAAAAGGGTATAATAAAAGACTGTTATTATAATGCATTAAATGCACTTTTGTAATTTAGGCCATTAAAAATGTATGGTTATACATATTAGCGGGGGTAGGTACATGAGTTGTTGTATTTGGACTGATATATTCGACTTCTTCTTATAACTTTATTGTGTACCCAGGTAGCTGCTGCTCATATAAAGGTTAAAATACGATATACACATCATGTTTTCTTAAAACAGGTCTCTTTAATTCTCTTTTAAACCTGCACGGTTGTTTAAAAACAGACAGTTCATCTTCAAGTTTTTAATGAGTTTTGAATTTGAGAATGAAATAACAAAAGAGAATTGAAGTAACTTCTCGGTGTCAAAAATTCCTGTAATAATTACAAGTATCTTGCAAACCCTTTTTGGAACGGTGCTACCTAATATTCCGGCCGTGCTCGTCGTTGGGTGGGCTACGTTGTTCCCAATAATACTAATAATTATAGCTCGCTACAGTAGATTTTAAAAATTAGGTAGGTATATAAATAGAATTAATCCATACGATGGGATAAGGGGTGATTAATATATATTGGTTGGCGTTTGGAGTGTAGCTTATGATAGAATTTGCTACACTAGTCTAAGGCCTCCCTCCGTGCTGATAAAATTAAAAGCTTCGTTATCAGCCCATAGCAAAAAAATAAAAATAAAATATTAAAAACAAATAACTAAAAGAAATTTACACCATATCTCACTTCACCTTTCTTAATACCGTTATACTAAATTCAAAATTTCATTTTTGAAATAAATATATAAATCTTAATTTATTTATTAGTCAACACCAAATTAATGAACAATTTAGAACAAAAAAATTAAGTGATAATAATGTAATTAGTATTTGGTCAGCAATGGTATTATTAAAATATTTATTCAAATTTAAAATTTATTGTAATTAAATAACGAAATTAATAAAAGAAACTAATCAGGAAACTTGTTAGGCACAAGGACAATTTAAATTATGGTGATGTTTCTTTTATACTTTTTGAATTAATGAATTCTAATTATATAAACTATTTAATTAAGAAAACGTACTATAAATTCTGTTAGTACAAATTAGTGAATATTTTTATATTTAAAGTAAAAAAAAATTTAGCAAAAATTAAAAATTTAAATTTAATAAAATATTAATCTTACGTTTTCTTGACGATTTAAATTTGAGTTTTTATAGAGTGGTTTTTCAAAAAAATTTCAAATAATGTATGTATTTATATACAAATAGTAGCACAACTTACATTTTCTTTATCCCGCGGTGTCAGCAGGCACCAGCTGACAGTAGAATCGTTGTGAATTGAACTTAATTTAAGTTAAAATTTTTAATTTTTTATATGTATGTGTGTTTATGTGTCTGGTTTTACTAATTCAAACTTTAATTTATATTACCCGAATGAAATTTATGCCAATTTTTGTGAGTGTATGTATGATCTCAAGTGTTGGTGAAGACTAAATATATTATTCAATTAATTCAAAAACGAAGTTAAAATTTATGAACACCAATAATAATACTATCTAGATACCGTTAATTAAGTAAACTTGAAGTTATGAAAATTAGTATTAAGAAAATTAAAAAAAAATACTGTTTACGATAAAATAAAAAAAAAAAACAATAAACTGTTTGTAAGATATTAAATTAAAAAAAAAATATAAAATGATCTAATAAGTAATGTCGAGGAATATGTGCAAATTATCCACAACATGAATGGCCATTCCACTAAACTTCACCGTTCTTCCTTTTAGATACGCTATAAATGAATGTACTCTAGATGTTTTTCCTCGATAATAATGTTCGGCAAGTGATTAGAATTATTGATCTTCTTCAAATTGATGTAGAATTTTCTGTGTTAAATTTTAACAATATCCCCAATTGTTGAGACAAGAATATTAATTGAAGTTGATGTAGAATCAATTTCTATGTAATTAAAAGGGATTCCAATGTACTTCTTGCATATACAAAATGTCCTTTTAAGGCAGAAAGAACGTTTAAACTTTAAGATCCAACTGATAACGCAAAACAAAAATCAAATCTCTTATATTGTTTCCAGATATATTTACATCCAGCGAATTCAAAATATACAAAATAGTTTCCTTTATATATTTGCCAGGAATTTTTAAATTAAAATTTTTATAAAAATAATTTATGCGACCGTTCACTTTTCAAATTATTTTTCGAATCCCTCAAACTTTTCGAATTTCAAAATTATTCGAAATTCTAAGCCAATTCAAATTTAAATAATTCCTCTGTGCCTTGTTTAGCTCTTGGGACATCTACGCTATCGGTATCTCATTACCTTCTTCATCGAGCTGAGCTAAGACAGCCCCTATTCCAAATTATATTTTTTGAAATCCAAACAAAGATCTACATATATCTGGAAACAATATAAGAGATTTGAATTGTGTTTTGCATTATCAGTTGGATCTTAAAGTTTAAACGTTCTTTCTGCCTTAAAAGTAAATTTTGTATATGCAAGAAGTACATTGGAATCCCTTTTAATTACATAGAAATTGCTTCTTTGCCGCAAAAATAATGCTTATAAAAAAACCAAAACAAACTTAATACAAATTGTCGCCATCACAAAGCAGATTAAAAACAAACGTTGCTGCAGAGTTTAATCTAAAACAAACGACAAAATCCAGATTTAAAGTACAAAAATTATATCCATATATCTTTAACATGTTAAACACTGTTGTGACCTCATAATAGATCCTCCAGCTCATAATTGACATTGCCAATCCATTTCTTAACAACTGCTTGCACTCCAGTAGGAGCAAGTTTTGAATCAAAATTATCTATCCGCGAACTCTGCGCAAAATTTCGACGGATTACCGGCTGGCCGATATCGAATACCCTCCTTCGGGTTCACAAATTATATGTCTTCACGTTTCTATCCTATGCTTCTTATATATTCGTCCGTATAGAGTCTCGTAACATAGTGAAATTGTCCTGTCTGTTTATTTCCGCATCCGTTTCCGCTAAAAGTTTCAAGTTCTACAGTCTCGCCCATGAACGATCATTTTCTGCCCAAATACAAGTTCATAAGGCATCCTATTAGTTGTCTTGTGTATGCTATTACGAATAACACAATGCACACCTGCCAAATACTTATCCCATTGGCACTGAACATCGCGAGCGTATGATCGGATAGCTTCATTTATAGACCTGTTGACTCTTTCACTTGCATTCGATTGCGGACTATGCACAGCTGTAAATTTGTGATCTATTGCGAATTTATCGACTAGCCTCTTAAATTCATTTGACTTGAACTGGCTACCATTATCCGAAACTATGATTTCTGGAACACCAAAACACGTACAACAAGTTTTTTAACAAATTTCTTCAAGGGCTTTAAAAAAGTGTATTTCGATAAATGGTCTAGAATAATTAATATTCCTATATTTCCTTTCTTGGTACGAGGAAACGGTCCAATGAAATCTATGTACATGCGCTGAAATGGCCTCTCGGTTTCAACTTTTTGACCCATAGGTCGCTTAAGTGATATATTTGGCACTTTAGACGTTTTGCATAAGGAACAATTTGTTAAGTAATTTTTTACATTTGCAACCAATTTAGGCCAAAAGAAAAAACTCCTAATGCGATCAAGGGTTTTGGCTATACCACCATGAGCTGCATTTGGTACGTCATGCGCTACATATAACACGTCCTTACGGAGTTCTTCTGGGACAAAAAACTTCCAAGAATTGGATTCGATGGTATTTCCTAATGTGAAATTGGTTCTCTTATATATAGATTTCTTTATAGTCTGGGAGCTCTGCTCTTATAAATTAGTCTCTTAGTCTAGAGTAATCAGGACTTTCAAAAGCGGCAGAATTAAGATCGATTGAGGGTACAACTTCTATATCTAATTGCGAAACTAAATTTCCTTCGTCAAATGATCGCGATAAGGCATCTGGTACAATATTGTCCTTACCTTTACGGTATTCAGTAACGAAATCGAGTCCCTGTAATTTCAGTGACCACCTCGCCAAACATCCGGATAAGTCCTTCTGTCTCATCACCCATTTTAGGCTTGAATGATCAGTAATAACTTTAAATGGGTGGTCCTCGATATATGCTCTGAACTTCTTAATTGCCAAAATTACTGCTAGACACTCCAATTCCGTTATCGAATAATTCCTCTGTGCCTTGTTTAGCTCTTGGGACATATACGCTATCGGTCTCTCATTACCTTCTTGACCGAGCTGAGCTAAGACAGCCCCTATTCCAAATGAAAATGCATCGCATTGCAGAATGAATGCCTTATTAAAATTTGCATGAACCAAAACAGGGGCAGAAGTAAACTTCTGCTTAACGGCTTCAAACGACCTCTGAGCATCTTCCGTCCACGTAAAGTTTTTGCTTTAAGACAACAATTCTGTCAAATGAAATGTAATAGTACCATAATCGTCAATAAATCGATGGTACCAGCCTGCCATACCGAGAAATTGTCGAAGTTGTCGTACCGATTTGGGTGTTGGAAAATTGGAGATGGCATTAATTTTTTCAGGATCAGGTTAAAGCATCCTTCACCAACAAAACATCCAAAATACTGAACTTGTTTTACCTCCTGTAAATGTCTAACATATTCGTCAAAGTCTTTTGAAATAATAAGTAGGTTGTCCAGATACACAAAAACATTGGACTTTAATTGATACGGAATGACTTGGTCCATCAGTCTACACATTGTCTCTGGTGCATTGCACAATCCAAACGGAATCCTTGTAAATTGGTACAATGGCCGATTAGGGATGGTGAACGCGGTTTTTGGTTTTGAGGATTAATCCAATTTAATTTGCCAAAAGGCGTCATTTAAATCCACTTTGGTATGCGTATGAGTCCTTTGTCGTAAGTGAATTTAATTCGCAGCTGTTCAAACAAAATCGTACTTTTCCTGGCTTTACAATCAAAACAACCGGAGATGACCAGGGAGATGTCGGGCACTCTTTTATGACCCCTGCTTTTAACATTCAGTAGATTTCCCCGCACAAAAGTTTTTCCCTAGCAGGTGATATTGGAGTTGGCCATTATATCCAATTTGTAAGCCCACTGTTCCTATAACGCGTTGATTTTGCCCATCAGCTGTCTTAACGTTGCCAAATCCTCGCCTATAGGCGCCACTGTTAACGATTTCTTCACATAAACTACCACCAATTACATTCATATTCGCACCACTATCTAACAATGCGATACGATTTTTTTCTTGCAGGTTTAGTAAAATATAGGGCCTATTATCATTCTGCTTCGTCAACACCGATGTTATAACAAAATTTCTAAAATGTTTTCTTCGTTTGTTATAGTCATTAATTCTTTTCGCTGATCTGCTGGGTTTGCGATCAAGATCAGGTCTATTAAAAATTCTATGTCTGGCAATATTATAATCCCGCAATCGAACATGATAGGGTCGTTGCAAAGGATGAATTGGTATCAAATTAGGTTCATTTTTTATATTAGGTGTCTCTCGCTCAGTAAATGGTTTGGTCACATTAGGTATATCAGATTCATATAGTTGGTTATTAACGTTCGATAGTGTGTAATCTGTCTGGGATGTCCGTCCTTCTCAAAAATAATTAAAGATACGTTTTCCATCAACTAGGACCAATAAAAAATAAAACTAAAAAAATTTATAAAATAGAAATTGTAATGAAAGCGAGTCCCAAGCGCGTAAAAAGGATTTCAAAGAGCATTCCAACACCAACCGATGATGAAAAGCTTACACCTGAAGAATCATTTTCAATATTTCTGGACTTCAAGCTAACAAAATATCAGTATATGGAATTGCGAAAGCGGGCAGTTGGAAAACATCGCTCCATTTATGCAAAATATAGAAATTTGGTTTTAATTAAAAAAGATTGTTTACCACCACAAAATTCTATAAACATTACAGAAAGTTCAGCAGAGGTGGTATTGCAAGACATATTAAATCAAAGATTGTTGAATACATTGCACGCAGATAATATTAAAAAGCTTGGTGACTGTAGCCTAACATTAATTTCTAAATGGGGATGCAATGAGTCTTCTAATTAATTTTGAGCCATCTACTAGCAAAGAAACTGGTATTGACACATGGAAAAACGAAATACCTTCCTCAACAAAATATTGCAGACCAATTCAATTTGCTTTTAAGAAGGAAACGAAGGATGTAATATTAGAAGTATCTAAAATTAAACAACAAATAGATAAACTTCACCCGATAACTTTGTTACTTAACGATCAAGAGATTCAAATAAATTATCAAATGTTACTTACAATGATTGACGAAAAAGTTGAACAGGCCATTACTGAAACAAAATTATCTTCGAGCTGTATTATTTGCAAAAAAAAAACAGCTAGCCAATTATGTCAACTTCCAACAGAAGACACTACTTTCCAAGAAGCCTATGAGTTTGGCTTGTCCCCACTCCATGCTAAAATTCGATTTATGGAACACATATTAAGGCTAAGCTATGATTTAGATTTTAAAGGAACAGTACGAAATAGTGAAGAAAATAAAGCCGAAAGAGAGGCAAAAAGAAACACTTACAAGAAAAATATTTAGAATTGGGTTTACTGATCGATCAGCCAAAGCAAGGAGAAGGAAACAGAAATGATGGCAACGCAGCAAAAAAAAAATTTTTTCTGATCCTGAAACTGCTGCAGCTATTACAGGAGTAGATTTTGAATTAATAAAACGCTACAAAATCATACTGCAAGTAATATCATGCAATAAAAAGATAAATGCAAGAGAATTTGGTTCGTATGCTAATGAAACAGGGAAACTATACAACGAAAAATAGGGTTGGAGGAATATGCCATCGACAGTTCAAAAAATACTATATCATGGGAAAAACATTATTCAAAACAATATGCTGTCGATTGGAGATCTTTCTGAAGAAGCGCAAAAAAAGGAACAAAGATTTTAGATATTTTCGTGAGCACAATACAAGAAAGATATCTAGATATGATACCAATGAAAACCTCTTTAATATTTTACTGTGCACTTCTGATCCATATATCTCCAGCATTCGACAAAAATCGATTTCCAACCCCATGGAATTGGACAAAGAGGCCAAGCAGCTCCTTGAAGATGAATAGGAGACATACTTAGATGAAATTTTCACTAAGCCAGTTAAATGAAAAATGTATTCTATGCAAATTAACAAAAAAATAGACCAAACAAGCACAATAAATATTAAAAATTTATAAAAGAAATTTTATTTTATTTAGAATAAAAATATTTTCTTAGAATTTTTGGTAAAACCTTTTTTCGGATATGGATCTCCTACATAGTTGATTCACGTTTAAAATATATTTTTAAATTGTTAATATAATAATAACATTTAAAGCTCTCGAACTTACATTTGTTAGTGAGTTGTGGTCACCAAGGCACAAGGGTCCTATGAGTAAATGTGGACCGATTGCCCTAAAATTTCACAGGGATATAACGACTAAAATAAAATTAGTTTTGCTAAATATTACATCAATATTAATATATTTAAAACAATTATGAGCTTCAACCCCTTATTCTAAGTGGTCCATTAGAGAAGAGGGCTAAAGGTCAAAATAATTAAGTATGTAATTTTTTAGTTCAGTTAACGTTAATATTTATAAAATGCAATGTTAAATCACTACATTTTCAAATTTGTTTTTTTAAGGCTGATAATAAATACTTTAATATGACCCGATTTTAAAGTTAATACCCTAAATTGAAGCTTAAGATGACTTCTATATAACAAAAAAATTTCATAAAAAAATTTTAACCCAGTCAAAAGTTATAGAATTTTGACCGCCAACTCACAAAACTGTTCACCGGAAGTTTCTGGTAGTTTCTGGTAGTTTCTGGCCATAAAAATGACATGTTCATATAAATTGCACTGGTAGTGTGCAGACCGGCATTGCGCATTGCACTTTTCACAGAAAAAAACTATTAACATTTTTGGCCCCATAATTTTCAATTGCTGTGGTTTTCGGAAAACTTTTTAACCATTTTTGTGCAGAA
This sequence comes from Tachina fera, assembly GCA_905220375.1. Taxonomy (NCBI): domain Eukaryota; kingdom Metazoa; phylum Arthropoda; class Insecta; order Diptera; family Tachinidae; genus Tachina; species Tachina fera. The sequence continues at coordinate 104,762,934 of LR999963.1, forward strand.
TAATTAGCACAACATTTTATCTGTACATAATTTTGCCCTAACTATGGCCTATCATGCTCTTTTAATGGGATGAAAGTAATTTTTTTGGGAAGACTTTTTTTCAACGGCTCTCGTGAAAATTTGGATAGCGATAATTATAATCCGTTTTCATTATTTTATAAAGTAAGATCTTTATGTTATATAACCCTATTGCATGTGATCCAAATATGTATAATTTAATAATACTCATATTTATAAGGATCAAAACATCACATACTATACCGAAAGAATTTCGCTTCACAAATCCAACGAAACAATTTCATTACATTTTTTTTCACAAATCTAATGATAATTTCACAAACCAAATGAAAATTTTATAAATATTGTGAGAGAATTTCATTGGAAATTCCTTCGATGGTATTCTTGTTTCGTTACAATATTTAATTGAATTTATGACAACAATATTTTCGAATTATTAAGAAACCCCTTTATATTAAAAAAAATTTACAGTTATTGGTTGAATTAAACGTACATATATAGATAAGTACATGCCTTAAGGCAATTAAGTTAAGAATTAAATCCTTTAAAACTAAAAAAATAATAAAATATATAGCGATTTTAAATTTCATTATAGCTGTAAAATGTATGTATTTCAACAGTTGTCAACCAAAAGCTTGCATCAAAGGTAGTTCTGTATGATTGTTCTTGTACTCTTTGTATGCTTATTTACACATACAGTTTCAATTAATTTATTTCGTTGTTATAATAAAGTTGTTTCACTGTTTTTGTGAAGTTATTTCATTGTTTTGTTGAAATTATTTCGTTATTTTAATGAAAATATTTCATTGAAAATTATATCGTTGAAAACTATCTCGATGTTTTAATGAACTTATTTAGTAGTTTTAATGAAATTATTTCGTTGTTTGGATGAAGTTTAATACATTTGACGTATTTTTCATTAAAATATTTTTAACGAAACTGGTTTCATTAATCCAACGAAGCGTGACGTTGGTTGAATTTTAATGTATTTTTTCATTGTATTCATTTCGAAATTCATAGAACTTACACGGAAAAAAAGGTTGATAAATACAATAAACTTTTTTGTTATATCAATTAAATAATTAATTGATTTTGAACCTACAACGATTTTTGTTAATACAATTAACAAAATTGTTATTTAAAGGAATATCTGAAAAATATTTTCAATTAAATATATCAACAAATAGTTTATTGAAATTTATTAATTTTTTCAACATTTATATTTGTTAGATTTCGAAATTTTTTTAGTTAAAGCTATTGTTATATTAACAATGTGAATTGTTGAATTTCCCAACAAATTTCGATTATCATAATTGTTATATTAACAATATTATATTTATACACAATCACAAACCTCGAAACGATTTTTGCTTGTCTACGAAAAACACTAAATGTCTTTGGGCGGAGTTGAACCGGCAACCTTAGAGATAATACACTAACTTGCTTACCTCTCAGCTAAAGAGCAAAACTTTATTAGATACAAAAATAATACATGCACACAAAACATGATTTCTTGTTTTTTATAAATGTGCGAATTCCGTTATGATATAATTTAACAAATAATTTTGTTAAGTAATTTAATTGACTACAAAAATTTAAATTTGTTATATTAACAATGATGATTGTTAATTTTTAAATTAAATGTCAACAATTTGTTTTGCTGACTGCATTTTGGTGATATTTTTTTCTGTGTATGAAAAAAATCCTGTCAGTGTAGTTTATTATAAGCTTTGTTATGTATTTGGAAATTATCCTACAGGTTGTAATCAATTTAAAATATCTCAAAAAAAAATATACACTAATATACACGATAGACAAAACTATATTTTTTGTATAAAAAAATCTGCTTACATGCTGCATATATTATGTAAATTCACGGACAAATCTTTACACGAGTATATTATGAGGGCTTGCCCAAAGCAGTCATATTTTTATCGTGTTTTTTATTTCAACACTACAAAATATTTAATCTAATTTTGTAAAATTGTTCAGTTCATTTCACAAAGTATACATTTCTGTTGTTTGTTTTCATTACACTATGTGAAAAACAAAAAATAACTCTGACGTATTACTATTTTTAAGATAAGATTAAGATTATATCAACAATCTGTTTTTAAAATTTTCCAAAAGACCACCAACTAACTAACTAACTTAAATATCAACCGATGTTTAATTTATAAATCTATTAACAGTCGTTAAGAAGCTCTGGGCTCTAGCGTCATCGTAGTTACTTGTTAAGTCCGGTTAGGCTTGTGTTTGTTGTTTGGCATTCGAGAGTTTTTCGACTAGCTCGCACTGGTTGACTGATCTGTCAATTCTTTTGTGGAATTTCTTTAACAACCACGTTGCTACTTCCTATGTGAAGGAATAGGTCGTGTACAATCAGTCGCAAAACATTTTTAAAATACTAATAACATCTTGGGCATATGGTCTAGTTACTCCTCCCATATTTGTGCAACCATATTCTGCAAAATTACTTTGTAGAATATGTTTTAATATTATTATTATTATTTATTTATTTAATCTTTATGAATATAATTCTAAGATTAAATTTAATTAGAGAGCACTAGCAACGTTGGCCATCAGCTCTATATGTATTAATAAATAAATAAATTTATTAAATATTTTATTAGAAAAATTTTTCTTAAAAAAAACTACCAGCATGATGTATTTCGCATTCTATTTAAATGCTTTCTGTGTATTTAAGGTTTCAGGATAAGGAAAGTACAATTTAATAGACGTACATATGTATATCAACACAAAGTATAAAGTAGGTACAACAGTGGTTGCCAAACTTTTTTCCTTCAGAATCACATTTTTTACATACACCAACCATACCTACCCTTTGTAAGCTTATCCGAGTTATCGGAAATCGAGCTTAACAACTTGAGCCTCTATACTGATAATGATGTCTGGTATAACCACTGATCCCCCTAGCCACATTTTTACCCACTATCACCTCTCACATCCCTAAACAACTTTTTGTAATTCTACCCTTCTCAAAAAGTGGTGTAACGTTTCCTTACTTCGATTCATTAATTTAGGGAAAAAACTACCTAATAATTCTCGGCGGTGTTCGTCGTTGTGGGAGTATATTTGAATCAGTAACAATTGATTTATTTACTTTTGGTAGCATAAACTTAAAGTGATTCACAAAGAAAGAAATAAAGGGGAGAACAAAAGATTTGGTTTAAAATTTGGGTATAGCTCAAGTTGGTATTTGTTACACCTTTACCATGCCCACCCACCATGCTGACAGAATACGCATGTAGTTTGTCAGCCTGATAAAAAAAATATAGCGTACCTAAACCATAACATCAACTTCACCTTTCGCAATTTGTTTCAAAGAACTAATTTCATATATAAAATTTCACATAAAATATAAAATTCATTTATTTAAAAAAATGGTATAGCTTTAGCTGATTATGCTACTGCTGGGTTTTGTATAAGGCCGGGATTACATCTTTATGCCATGTGCCAAAGAAAGCTTGGCCATTAATTACTAATGAAAAACGGTTTGATTCAGACATGTATTTATTAATTTAAACAGTTTCCAATATTGTTGGATTCTTATTATGTGTGAGTTCTCAAATAGTTTTTCAAAGTCTGTGCATAAGATAAGAAGTTTGTGACTACTCAAAATACGTGGTTGAAGTCTACTGACGATTTGTTAAACCAACAATGAAATACATATAGACAATGCTTAATCACCAGCCAATAAATTTCAAATTAAAACATACATATTTTTTTTTAAATACATTTATTTATTTATTGTATCTTCAAATGTTAATTAACAATAAGTTTCAAATATAAAAACTAAAAAATTATTATTAGGCCCGACCAGTGTCGGCCATAAACTTAGTGATAGTTATACATAATACATAAGTAATAATAATCAACAGGAAAAAAAGTATTTCCACGCAGTCCTATCTGGAGTGTTGAGTATAAAAGTCCTTGTGTCCGTCCAGTAAAGTTCAAAATATTACGAGCAATCGGATTAGGATGTGTCTCCAGTTTTGTAACCTATTTGCCCGCGTATTTTGCAATTTTTTCAATCGCTAGTGGCATATATATATTGAATTTATATGTATATTTGAATTTTTGATGTACCATGGAGCCGATGTTATCAAACGTAAAAATTTGTTTTGCCTTCGTTGGATTCCCTCGATATTAGAAGCTGAAGCAGTGCCCCATAACAGAATTCCGTAGCACCATATTGGCTTCAAAGGCTGAGTACACTCATGAATTCTCCTTCCACAACCGTGAACTTCGGAGTAGTAATGTAACTGTCTAATAAATTTAGAAAATTTATTGAAAGATATGATTTCATTTTTAAAATTAGGCCTCCATGCCACACTTTATCAAATGCCTGAAAAACGTCAATAAACAGTGCAGAGCAATACTTCTTTTCTTCAAAAGTTCTTCTTATAAATTGAACCAATCTATAAGTTTGTAAGATCTTTGACTGGCCTTGGAATCATTTTAATTTTGGCAAGCTTCCAGCTGTGGGGATAATACTCTAGTCGTAAAGTGGCATTAAAAATGCAATACGTGGCGATTTTATTAGCATCTGGTTACTAATTCCATTAATACCCGGAGCTTTCTTCGGGTTGAGTTCAGCAATTAGTTTTTGTACATCACACATCTTAAATTTTATGGGTCGATGGGGTAGAGCAAATACACTGGGTGTGACACCGAGATTTTCCAGGTAGTTTTGAAGAGATGCAGTTTTTTCATATGCAAGCAGCTCGTGGAGTCTTTTATTGTTTGTATATTTGACAATGAATTTCTTTTTATTTAACACTTGTTTAATATAAATTTTTATAGAATAATTGCATAAAAATTTAGCAGAAAATCAAAAAAGACAGAACACATAATTACTATAATTATTATAACAAAAATCATTAAAATCAAGTTGTTTTAATTTCTTGCAGACGAGTTTCGGTAGGATCTATTTTTTGAAATCGCTACACTCAAAAAAAAAGACAAGTGCTATTATTAAGAAAAACTTTTTCCTAAACTCAAATAAAAAAATTTCTAAGTTTAAGTAAATTTTTAAAAAAATCTAGTAAAAATTATTTAATATGAGTAAAAAATAAAAAGTTTATATCCTCAAAAATAGTTCATAAAAATACACAATAAATTTCTCACATTTCAGAAAATGTTTACTGACTTAAAGGAAATATTTACTAAGAGTAGGAAAATGATTATAAACTATAGGAAATTTTATATTAAGGACTAGTAAATTTCATCTTAAATCAAAAAATATACTAAAGGAAATGAATTACTCCTGATTAGTTCATGAAATTTTACTTACTTAAAAGATGTAAAAAGGTATACTAAATTTTAGGAAAATATTTCTTAGTTTTAAATATGTTTTCTTTAAATTATAGAATATATATATTGTTTGCATTAAGCAAAAAATCTAAGTAAATTTTTCATATTTACGAGGAATATTTAAACTTGAAAATTATTTTTTTGTAAATAAAATAAAATTTTAAAACTCAATAATTTCAATGCTTTTTCAGGCTGCCTTGTTGGCAATTGGTTAGAGTGCTTGTTTATCAATCAGAAGGTTGCTGGTTCAATACTTGTCTCGTCTCAAGGAATTTATATGTATGTATGGTGAATTATAATTAAGAATATAATATGAAGATATAATAAATAACATATCATTTGGTATAGAATTTAATTAAAAATAAATTAAGTACCAGAATTAAAGACAAAAAAAAATTGGAACATTTACTAAAGTTGAGATCAAAGACGAAAAAAATTTTTTTGCAAAGCTCCGAATTTTATGGGAAAATTTTACTTAATTTTAGGAAAATTTTACTTAAATATGAAAACATAATTACTATAAAATAGTTCATTCATGGACTAGAAATTTAGTAAATATTTTACTCGTTTCAAGTAAAAACAGCTTTGGCGCCATACTACAACTTTTTTTATTCAAATTTAGAAAATTTCCAAAATTTTAGTTAATTTTTTTTAGTGTACTAGAACAAACTATTTTACTGAATAACAAAAATTTTGATGTTCAATTTTGTTAAAAAAAATTAACAAACAAACAAATTTATTTATCGCCAGAAATACCAAAAATTTCGACGCCATAAAACTTGAAAAATCGCCATATCTTATCAGCCCTGGTTACGAGTTGTATTTGTGTGAAATTTATTGGAATCACTGAAAAACTTAATTTCGTGAAAATACGTGTTAGGGCCTTTCTACTTGTGACCATCGATATGTAGATTAGCGTATGTGATTACATTGTTGTCCCAGTAAAAAAAGAGACTTAAAAAAAGTCATGAACATGTAGAGTTTGCGATCTGGAAGTAGTGGAAATTTCGATCGGATCTAATGATTTTTACACAAAGTTTTCATTGCAAGAAGTTCTCTTTTTCGATGCCTGGTCACTTAATTTAATAACTTAAATTTTAAACTAAAATTCGTTCATTAATTTCTTTAAAAAAAATATTTTTTTTTTTTAATTCTGGTGAGTATTTTCTAACACTACCCAGTGAAAAAAATGGAAGTCATTCTAGCGGAATTACATTTTCATTGCTCCCAAAAAATCGATATTTTTAATTTGCCGAGAGTGAGCAAAAAACTAAGTAGAAGCTTATTTTAGCAAATAACTTTTAAATTTTAGACTAAAATCAGTTCATAAATTTCTTTAAAAAAATAATTTTTTTTTAATTCTGGTGAGTAGTTTCTAACACTATGGAGGAGTTACAAGGTTTTGTATGACTAAAATAAGCTTCTACATGGTTTTTTTCTCACTCTCGGCAAATTAAAAATATCGATTTCTTGGAAGCAATGAAAATGTAGTTCCACTAGAATGACTTCCATTTTTTTTCACTGGGGAATTTTTTTATTTAAAAATGTAAGCAATCCAAGAACTTCAATAAGTTTAATATGTCTGTAAGTTTGTTTGTACCTTAGTTGCTATTTATTAAACATTTCCTTGTTCTGTATATTGGTTTAAAAATGATGGTCACCGTACATATGTTTTCTGTAAGTATGGTACGCTAGAGAGGCTTCTGTTGTAAAATTTATCTACTCTGGGTTTCATACATCCCCCTCTTCAGCTTCTTCCTTAAATTGTTCAGGATAGTCTTTTTCTGTTTCCCCTTCTTCTTCCCTTGCTGTCTCTATATTAAACAATCTTTGATCTTGCCTAGGTAGGCTCGATGATTCTTTCGATTTACTCACTATTGCACTAGGTATGTTCACATAATTTATTCTGTGTGACTTGTATATTTGACAATGAATTTCTTTTTATTTAACACTTGTTTAATATAAATTTTTATAGAATAATTGCATAAAAATGTTGCAGAAAATCAAAAAAGACAGAACACAATTATTATAACAAAAATCATTAAAATCAAGTTGTTTTAATTTCTTGCAGACGAGTTTTGGTAGGATCTATTTTATGAAATCGCTACACTCAAAAAAAAAAGACAAGTGCTATTATTAAGAAAAACTTTTTCCTAAACTCAAATAAAAAAATTTCTAAGTTTAAGTAAATTTTTACAAAAATCTAGTAAAAATTATTTAATATGAGTAAAAAATAAAAAGTTTATATCCTCAAAAATAGTTCATAAAAATACACAATAAATTTCTCACATTTCAGAAAATGTTTACTGACTTAAAGGAAATATTTACTAAGAGTAGGAAAATGATTATAAACTATAGGAAATTTTATATTAAGGACTAGTAAATTTCATCTTAAATCAAAAAATATACTAAAGGAAATGAATTACTCCTGATTAGTTCATGAAATTTTACTTACTTAAAAGATGTAAAAAGGTATACTAAATTTTAGGAAAATATTTCTTAGTTTTAAATATGTTTTCTTTAAATTATAGAATATATATATTGTTTGCATTAAGCAAAAAATCTAAGTAAATTTTTCATATTTACGAGGAATATTTAAACTTGAAAATTATTTTTTTGTAAATAAAATAAAATTTTAAAACTCAATAATTTCAATGCTTTTTCAGGCTGCCTTGTTGGCAATTGGTTAGAGTGCTTGTTTATCAATCAGAAGGTTGCTGGTTCAATACTTGTCTCGTCTCAAGGAATTTATATGTATGTATGGTGAATTATAATTAAGAATATAATATGAAGATATAATAAATAACATATCATTTGGTATAGAATTTAATTAAAAATAAATTAAGTACCAGAATTAAAGACAAAAAAAAATTGGAACATTTACTAAAGTTGAGATCAAAGACGAAAAAAATTTTTTTGCAAAGCTCCGAATTTTATGGGAAAATTTTACTTAATTTTAGGAAAATTTTACTTAAATATGAAAACATAATTACTATAAAATAGTTCATTCATGGACTAGAAATTTAGTAAATATTTTACTCGTTTCAAGTAAAAACAGCTTTGGCGCCATACTACAACTTTTTTTATTCAAATTTAGAAAATTTCCAAAATTTTAGTTAATTTTTTTTAGTGTACTAGAACAAACTATTTTACTGAATAACAAAAATTTTGATGTTCAATTTTGTTAAAAAAAATTAACAAACAAACAAATTTATTTATCGCCAGAAATACCAAAAATTTCGACGCCATAAAACTTGAAAAATCGCCATATCTTATCAGCCCTGGTTACGAGTTGTATTTGTGTGAAATTTATTGGAATCACTGAAAAACTTAATTTCGTGAAAATACGTGTTAGGGCCTTTCTACTTGTGACCATCGATATGTAGATTAGCGTATGTAATTACATTGTTGTCCCAGTAAAAAAAGAGACTTAAAAAAAGTCATGAACATGTAGAGTTTGCGATCTGGAAGTAGTGAAAATTTCGATCGGATCTAATGATTTTTACACAAAGTTTTCATTGCAAGAAGTTCTCTTTTTCGATGCCTGGTCACTTAATTTAATAACTTAAATTTTAAACTAAAATTCGTTCATTAATTTCTTTAAAAAAAATATTTTTTTTTTAATTCTGGTGAGTATTTTCTAACACTACCCAGTGAAAAAAATGGAAGTCATTCTAGCGGAATTACATTTTCATTGCTCCCAAAAAATCGATATTTTTAATTTGCCGAGAGTGAGCAAAAAACTAAGTAGAAGCTTATTTTAGCAAATAACTTTTAAATTTTAGACTAAAATCAGTTCATAAATTTCTTTAAAAAAATAATTTTTTTTTTAATTCTGGTGAGTAGTTTCTAACACTATGGAGGAGTTACAAGGTTTTGTATGACTAAAATAAGCTTCTACATGGTTTTTTTCTCACTCTCGGCAAATTAAAAATATCGATTTCTTGGAAGCAATGAAAATGTAGTTCCACTAGAATGACTTCCATTTTTTTTTCACTGGGGAATTTTTTTATTTAAAAATGTAAGCAATCCAAGAACTTCAATAAGTTTAATATGTCTGTAAGTTTGTTTGTACCTTAGTTGCTATTTATTAAACATTTCCTTGTTCTGTATATTGGTTTAAAAATGATGGTCACCGTACATATGTTTTCTGTAAGTATGGTACGCTAGAGAGGCTTCTGTTGTAAAATTTATCTACTCTGGGTTTCATACATCCCCCTCTTCAGCTTCTTCCTTAAATTGTTCAGGATAGTCTTTTTCTGTTTCCCCTTCTTCTTCCCTTGCTGTCTCTATATTAAACAATCTTTGGTCTTGCCTAGGTAGGCTCGAGGATTCCTTCGATTTCCTCACTATTGCACTAGGTATGTTCACATAATTTATTCTGTGTAACTTGTATATTTGACAATGAATTTCTTTTTATTTAACACTTGTTTAATATAAATTTTTATAGAATAATTGCATAAAAATGTTGCAGAAAATCAAAAAAGACAGAACACATAATTACTATAATTATTATAACAAAAATCATTAAAATCAAGTTGTTTTAATTTCTTGCAGACGAGTTTTGGTAGAATCTATTTTTTGAAATCGCTACACTCAAAAAAAAAGACAAGTGCTATTATTAAGAAAAACTTTTTCCTAAACTCAAATAAAAAAATTTCTAAGTTTAAGTAAATTTTTACAAAAATCTAGTAAAAATTATTTAATATGAGTAAAAAATAAAAAGTTTATATCCTCAAAAATAGTTCATAAAAATACACAATAAATTTCTCACATTTCAGAAAATGTTTACTGACTTAAAGGAAATATTTACTAAGAGTAGGAAAATGATTATAAACTATAGGAAATTTTATATTAAGGACTAGGAAATTTCATCTTAAATCAAAAAATATACTAAAGGAAATGAATTACTCCTGATTAGTTCATGAAATTTTACTTACTTAAAATATGTAAAAAGGTATACTAAATTTTAGGAAAATATTTCTTAGTTTTAAGTATTTTTTCTTTAAATTATAGAATATATATATTGTTTGCATTAAGCAAAAAATCTAAGTAAATTTTTCATATTTACGAGGAATATTTAAACTTGAAAATTATTTTTTTGTAAATAAAATAAAATTTTAAAACTCAATAATTTCAATGCTTTTTCAGGCTGCCTTGTTGGCAATTGGTTAGAGTGCTTGTTTATCAATCAGAAGGTTGCTGGTTCAATACTTGTCTCGTCTCAAGGAATTTATATGTATGTATGGTGAATTATAATTAAGAATATAATATGAAGATATAATAAATAACATATCATTTGGTATAGAATTTAATTAAAAATAAATTAAGTACCAGAATTAAAGACAAAAAAAAATTGGAACATTTACTAAAGTTGAGATCAAAGACGAAAAAAATTTTTTTGCAAAGCTCCGAATGTTATGGGAAAATTTTACTTTATTTTAGGAAAATTTTACTTAAATATGAAAACATAATTACTAAAAAATAGTTCATTCATGGACTAGAAATTTAGTAAATATTTTACTCGTTTCAAGTAAAAACAGCTTTGGCGCCATACTACAACTTTTTTATTCAAATTTAGAAAATTTCCAAAATTTTAGTTAATTTTTTTAGTGTACTAGAACAAACTATTTTACTGAATAACAAAAATTTTGATGTTTAATTTTGTTAAAAAAAAATTAACAAACAAACAAATTTATTTATCGCTAGAAATACCAAAAATTTCGACGCCATAAAACTTGAAAAATCGCCATATCTTATCAGACCTGGTTACGAGTTGTATTTGTGTGAAATTTATTGGAAACACTGAAAAACTTAATTTCGTGAAAATACGTGTTAGGGCCTTTCTACTTGTGACCATCGATATGTAGATTAGCGTATGTGATTACATTGTTGTCCCAGTAAAAAAAGAGACTTCAAAAAAGTCATGAACATGTAGAGTTTGCGATCTGGAAGTAGTGAAAATTTCGATCGGATCTAATGATTTTTACACAAAGTTGTCATTGCAAGAAGTTCTCTTTTTCGATGCCTGGTCACTTAATTTAATAACTTAAATTTTAGACTAAAATTCGTTCATTAATTTCTTTAAAAAAAATATTTTTTTTTTAATTCTGGTGAGTATTTTCTAACACTACCCAGTGAAAAAAATGGAAGTCATTCTAGCGGAATTACATTTTCATTGCTCCCAAAAAATCGATATTTTTAATTTGCCGAGAGTGAGCAAAAAACTAAGTAGAAGCTTATTTTAGTCACACAAAACCTTGTAACTCCTCCATAGTGTTACAAAATACTCACCAGAATTTAAAAAAAATTTATTTTTTTAAAGAAATTTATGAATTATTTTTAGTCTAAAATTTAAAAGTTATTTGCTTAAATTTACATGAAAACACTGTTTCGGGCTTAAATTCGTATAAAAGGAAACGAATTGTTAAAAAAGGCAACTATTTACCCTTTTTCCTAGATGAAAATATTATCATAGAACACAAAAAAGGGAATTTTTCTTAATATCGCTTCCAATTCAGTGACCAGGCATCGAAAAAGAGAACTTCTTGCAATGACAACCCTATGTAAAAATCATTAGATCGGATCAAAATTTGCACTACTTCCGCGTCGCAAACTCTACATTTTCATGACTTTTTTGGAGTCTCTTTTTTTACTGGGTATGGGGGAGTTACAAGGTTTTGTATGACTAAAATAAGCGTCAACATAGTTTTTTTGCTCACTCTCGACAAATTAAAAATATCGATTTTTTGGAAGCAATGATAATGTAGTTCCACTAGAATGACTTCCATTTTTTTCACTGGGGAATTTTTTTATTTAAAAATGTAAGCAATCCAAGAACTTCAATAAGTTTAATATGTCTGTAAGTTTGTTTGTACCTTAGTTGCTATTTATTAAACATTTCCTTGTTCTGTATATTGGTTTAAAAATGATGGTCACCGTACATATGTTTTCTGTAAGTATGGTACGCTAGAGAGGCTTCTGTTGTAAAATTTATCTACTCTGGGTTTCATACATCCCCCTCTTCAGCTTCTTCCTTAAATTGTTCAGGATAGTCTTTTTCTGTTTCCCCTTCTTCTTCCCTTGCTGTCTCTATATTAAACAATCTTTGGTCTTGCCTAGGTAGGCTCGAGGATTCCTTCGATTTCCTCACTATTGCACTAGGTATGTTCACATAATTTATTCTGTGTAACTTGTATATTTGACAATGAATTTCTTTTTATTTAACACTTGTTTAATATAAATTTTTATAGAATAATTGCATAAAAATGTTGCAGAAAATCAAAAAAGACAGAACACATAATTACTATAATTATTATAACAAAAATCATTAAAATCAAGTTGTTTTAATTTCTTGCAGACGAGTTTTGGTAGAATCTATTTTTTGAAATCGCTACACTCAAAAAAAAAGACAAGTGCTATTATTAAGAAAAACTTTTTCCTAAACTCAAATAAAAAAATTTCTAAGTTTAAGTAAATTTTTACAAAAATCTAGTAAAAATTATTTAATATGAGTAAAAAATAAAAAGTTTATATCCTCAAAAATAGTTCATAAAAATACACAATAAATTTCTCACATTTCAGAAAATGTTTACTGACTTAAAGGAAATATTTACTAAGAGTAGGAAAATGATTATAAACTATAGGAAATTTTATATTAAGGACTAGTAAATTTCATCTTAAATCAAAAAATATACTAAAGGAAATAAATTACTCCTGCTTAGTTCATGAAATTTTACTTACTTAAAATATGTAAAAAGGTATACTAAATTTTAGGAAAATATTTCTTAGTTTTAAGTATTTTTTCTTTAAATTATAGAATATATATATTGTTTGCATTAAGCAAAAAATCTAAGTAAATTTTTCATATTTACGAGGAATATTTAAACTTGAAAATTATTTTTTTGTAAATAAAATAAAATTTTAAAACTCAATAATTTCAATGCTTTTTCAGGCTGCCTTGTTGGCAATTGGTTAGAGTGCTTGTTTATCAATCAGAAGGTTGCTGGTTCAATACTTGTCTCGTCTCAAGGAATTTATATGTATGTATGGTGAATTATAATTAAGAATATAATATGAAGATATAATAAATAACATATCATTTGGTATAGAATTTAATTAAAAATAAATTAAGTACCAGAATTAAAGACAAAAAAAAATTGGAACATTTACTAAAGTTGAGATCAAAGACGAAAAAAATTTTTTTGCAAAGCTCCGAATGTTATGGGAAAATTTTACTTTATTTTAGGAAAATTTTACTTAAATATGAAAACATAATTACTAAAAAATAGTTCATTCATGGACTAGAAATTTAGTAAATATTTTACTCGTTTCAAGTAAAAACAGCTTTGGCGCCATACTACAACTTTTTTATTCAAATTTAGAAAATTTCCAAAATTTTAGTTAATTTTTTTAGTGTACTAGAACAAACTATTTTACTGAATAACAAAAATTTTGATGTTTAATTTTGTTAAAAAAAAATTAACAAACAAACAAATTTATTTATCGCTAGAAATACCAAAAATTTCGACGCCATAAAACTTGAAAAATCGCCATATCTTATCAGACCTGGTTACGAGTTGTATTTGTGTGAAATTTATTGGAAACACTGAAAAACTTAATTTCGTGAAAATACGTGTTAGGGCCTTTCTACTTGTGACCATCGATATGTAGATTAGCGTATGTGATTACATTGTTGTCCCAGTAAAAAAAGAGACTTCAAAAAAGTCATGAACATGTAGAGTTTGCGATCTGGAAGTAGTGAAAATTTCGATCGGATCTAATGATTTTTACACAAAGTTGTCATTGCAAGAAGTTCTCTTTTTCGATGCCTGGTCACTTAATTTAATAACTTAAATTTTAGACTAAAATTCGTTCATTAATTTCTTTAAAAAAAATATTTTTTTTTTAATTCTGGTGAGTATTTTCTAACACTACCCAGTGAAAAAAATGGAAGTCATTCTAGCGGAATTACATTTTCATTGCTCCCAAAAAATCGATATTTTTAATTTGCCGAGAGTGAGCAAAAAACTAAGTAGAAGCTTATTTTAGTCACACAAAACCTTGTAACTCCTCCATAGTGTTACAAAATACTCACCAGAATTTAAAAAAAATTTATTTTTTTAAAGAAATTTATGAATTATTTTTAGTCTAAAATTTAAAAGTTATTTGCTTAAATTTACATGAAAACACTGTTTCGGGCTTAAATTCGTATAAAAGGAAACGAATTGTTAAAAAAGGCAACTATTTACCCTTTTTCCTAGATGAAAATATTATCATAGAACACAAAAAAGGGAATTTTTCTTAATATCGCTTCCAATTCAGTGACCAGGCATCGAAAAAGAGAACTTCTTGCAATGACAACCCTATGTAAAAATCATTAGATCGGATCAAAATTTGCACTACTTCCGCGTCGCAAACTCTACATTTTCATGACTTTTTTGGAGTCTCTTTTTTTACTGGGTATGGGGGAGTTACAAGGTTTTGTATGACTAAAATAAGCGTCAACATAGTTTTTTTGCTCACTCTCGACAAATTAAAAATATCGATTTTTTGGAAGCAATGATAATGTAGTTCCACTAGAATGACTTCCATTTTTTTCACTGGGGAATTTTTTTATTTAAAAATGTAAGCAATCCAAGAACTTCAATAAGTTTAATATGTCTGTAAGTTTGTTTGTACCTTAGTTGCTATTTATTAAACATTTCCTTGTTCTGTATATTGGTTTAAAAATGAGGGTCACCGTACATATGTTTTCTGTAAGTATGGTACGCTAGAGAGGCTTCTGTTGTAAAATTTATCTACTCTGGGTTTCATACATCCCCCTCTTCAGCTTCTTCCTTAAATTGTTCAGGATAGTCTTTTTCTGTTTCCCCTTCTTCTTCCCTTGCTGTCTCTATATTAAACAATCTTTGGTCTTGCCTAGGTAGGCTCGAGGATTCCTTCGATTTCCTCACTATTGCACTAGGTATGTTCACATAATTTATTCTGTGTGACTTAAGTGAGGGATCTGTTTCCATTAGAATGGGAGGTTTGGGTTGAACTGGTCTTGGATGTAGTTTTTTATTTTCGAATGGGGTCTTGTCTGTTGATTCTGGTTTCGTGTAGTTATTGTTGCAGTTCTAGGTTTAAATTGTGGAGAATACATTTGGTTTATAGGTCCAGATATCGAATTTTTTAAATTTTTTGGGTAAATAGAGAGGTTTCTAACATTAAAGTTTTGTTGTCCAAGGCATTGGCTGTAAGCTTCTGGTAGAATTTGGGGCTTTTGAATAAGAAGCTTTGGTCTTTTCAGAGTAGTCTTCCGTTTTGATTTTATTAATAATTAGGGACAATTGGTGATTGACCCCCTTAAAATTCGTCCATGGAATGGTTGCCCTGTCTCATCAAGTTCAATTCATATATATAGCGTACGTAAGTCATGCCTATCAGAGTAATGCAATGATAAGCATTTGTTAATGTTCAGTCAGTTGTCATCGAATATATTGCAGGATATGAGAGTGCTGTCCACTGCACCTCTTATATTTTGCCTAATATGTTGAAGTATTGATCTATAAACAGGTTTCTGTCTCACTGCATCGTAGTCCTTTAAAATTTACTAAACGTTATGAACCCATGATACCACAAATGTTTGGTGGTCTCTAACGCTGTCCGGAAGTCTCTTTATTTCATTTAATTCCTGTTCATTTCTAGGGACTGACAAGTCAACCTCATGGGTTTGAGATTAAGAAATTATACTCTCTAATTGTTGTATTCTATTGTTTAATATCCTTATTTGTTCTGACTGAATATGAAAAGTTTACGCAGATTGAGGTGGTGGAATGCTTCCCTTTTTTTAGTTGTTCTATCTGGGCATTAAGTGCAATAGTTAGTTGTAAAATACTTTCCTGTAACCACTTGACTGTTTTGTTATTGCCAGGTGCCATATTGCTGCTTTTTAATTTATTTTTCTTGATTTTTTTCACCTAAAAACAAGAAGAAATACTTAACACTAATACAGAGTTTTTTTCAGTAAATTTTATATATAACAAAAATTAAATTAATTAAAATTAATATTTTACTAATGTTTGAAATTGTTTGTTTCAAGTTTTACCTCTTTTTTATATAATATATATGTAATATTTTTTTAGTGTATATTTTTTAATGGAAATAAGTTTAATGATAATAACTTTTTTTCCTTTTTTTAAATCATTTCTAAGATAATTATGTATATTTTAAACTTATAATTATGTTTCTTTTGATATATATATGTGTATATTTTTTTAACAAAACTAGGTTCACTGATAATAATTTAAAATGAGATATCTTACAGTATTATCATAAACTGCATGGCTTGATTGGACAGTCCGTTGGCTTCCTTTTTGGCAGAAATTAATTGCCTACTGCGGTACGGGTTGTATCACTGTTGAGTTTTAGGTGAGTTGAGTTGGATGGTTTCTTCGGATGTTTCCTTGCTAGTTCTACAAGGTATTATGCGGAACTTGGAGTAAATCTTCACTATTTCTCAGAGTCTTCGCGGACTTATTACAAGTTGAGTTTTTAGTTTTGTTGTAACACTATTTTATTAGGCTTTGCGGACTTATTGCAAGTTGAGGTCTGTGTGTTTTTAAAATAATTTCAACACTATTTGATTAGTCTGTCCATCACAGCCTATTTTCTCAGAAAGAGTAAGAGCGAAAGACCTGAAATTTGGACAGAGTATGTAAAACTTTGCCCGCTACAACAAAAAATAAATGAGAGATAAAAATGAAAGGGTGTTCCAAAACGAGCAACTAAAATTTTAAAATCTAATGTAATATATGTGCATATGTATGTAAATATGTATGTATAGGTATATAGACACTTGAAATTTGTAAAATTTGTATATTAATGAAAAGCAATTTTGTATAAAATTAAAGTCCTGAGAATATAAAAATTTAAAAAAAAATATATTTTACATATGAGAAATAATTTTGTAGAAGGTTGCAATAATTAGGAAAAAATATATAATATAAAATATCTTGCATTGCAACTTACGAATCAAAAAGAGAACACAACTGAAACGAATAACGAATTTTTCGTTGCGAACTTTTGGCATAGAAAATGAAACACATTTGTTCATATCGTTGATCAGAAGTAGAAAGGCCCTAACTCAGATAACTGTAACTTCACAGGAGAAGGTAAAATTATAATAATAAACAGTACAACTGCTTTGTACAACTCGTAAAAGCGTTCTTTTTTACACTATTGCAATAATTTTTTGTGATGAGGTGTATTTGTGTGAAATTTATTAAAATCACTGAAAAACTCAATTTCGTTAAAATACGAGTTAGGACTTTTCTTCTTATGACGGTTGATATGAAAATTAACAAAACACTACCGTCCAGCAAAATTAGTCATGCAAGATAAAATCTGCGATAGATTTTTTTTCTATTTCCTCTTTTATCTCTCTCTCTCTCTCTCACTTTGCACAACTAATTATTCAGTTATCAATTATCCGTGGGTAAGATTTGTCTTCGTCTGATGCTAGGAACACAACTGGGACGAACGATGAATTTTTCGGTGCGAACTTTCGCCATAAAAAATGTAACACATTTGTGCATATTAAAATGAACACAACACCATCGTACAATGAAATTCGCCGTGCGTGACGAACTCTGAGATAGATTTATTTCTATTTTGTACGCTGACGAACGACGAAAAAACAAAATTGAGAGAAAATTCGCTCCCTCTCTCTCTCTGTTTTTTGTACACACAAAAACCAACTTTATCAAATATGAGAGAAGAATTTGGTAAGTAAATTCATCGTTATTGTGTTTCACACGACGAATTTGTGCAGCGAATGCTTATCGACGAATTCGTCAACGTGGACGAAATTCGTCGTTCGTCCCAATTGTGTTCCTAGCATCAGTTGTCCTCCTAGCATAAGTAGTGTAACGTGAAGTTACAAGTACTTATACACTTATGCTCTTGTTCAATAAAAAGTTTAAATGCAGGTACTCAACATTTGTACACAATGATCAACAAGTGCCGATACCGTACGAACGAAAACTATAAGCAAGCCGCTTAAAAGTGTCGTCCAAAAACTTTACCGATTCTTGTTCTTAGTAGTTAACCCGTAGATAAACCGTATTTTAGCGATCCTAAGGTCTACCGAATTTACCTTACATTATTTCCCGTATTACTAATATTATTTCGTTAAGTGGTCGTATACGAATTCTTCCGAATTTACGTCGTGCTCGTTGTAGTTAGCTGCACGGCAGCCGAATATAAAGTCTTCCGAATTTTCTTTATATTGCGTAGTAATATTATTTCGTAAATTAGCCGAACATGAAGTCTCCCGAATTTTTTTCGTGCTCGTAGTTAGCTACATGGTAGCCGAATATAAAGGCTTCCGAATTTACTTTATATTTTGTAGTAATATTATTTCGTAAATTAGCCGAATACGAACTCTCCCGAATTTACTACGTGCTCGTTGTAGTTAGCTGCACGATAGCCGAATATAAAGTCTTCCAAATTTACTTTATATTTCGAAGTAATATTATTAAGTAAATTAGCCGAATACGAAGTCTCCCGAATTTACTTCGTGCTAGTTGTAGTTAGCTTCACGGTAGCCGAATATAAAGTCTCTATATTCGTATTAATTGTATTTCGTAAAGTAACCAGATATAATATCACCTCTCAGATATACTTCATACTCTTCACTTTTTTAATAGTGGTGAGGGTAGAAGTCGTGAGTTTGTATATGAAACCGATTGTGTTAGTATAACAGCATCTACAAATTATTCAAAGTCAACCCCAGCTGATAAATAGACTGCGTTACAGTAGAAAACTAATTTTTTTATTACAATTATTTTTTATTCTGGTTAAAATTTTTTGAATAATTTTGTATAGAATATATACAATGACAGGAAAATACATAAATGGGAAAATATTAAAAAATAAAACAAAACATCAGTTTTTTATTTTATATTTCAATTTTTTTTTGTAAATTTCACGAAACTTGTGTAAATTTAAGAATAATTTTGTACTGGAAATAAAATGATATCATAACAAAATAGGTTTATATTACGAAAATTTTAAATTTTATAACAATATTTTATTTTTTCCTAAATTCAATAAAATAAACGAAAAAATGGTGCTATACACGAAAGTAATTGTACGAAATAATTTTTGTAACTTGATGAAATTCTTAAAATTACAAAATTTGTTTTCCTGCACCAGCCACAAATATTTTCGTAAAATATACAAACTTTTCGTTTATTGTAAAAAAATTAAAGTACAAAAAAATATTTCGTATTTTTTGAGTGTACAGGCAGACTACAACAATCAACACTAAAATTTAAAGAAATTAAAATTAAAGGGTGTTCTATCAGTTAATGTAATTTTGACTATATAATTTTTACAACTTGCTGTATTTTGGAAACCGTAAGATGCAAAGTCTGAAGTTTTCAAAAACGGTAAAACAAAAAAATCACAAAATTATAAAATTGCCAAGCCGAAAAAATTGCCAAAACCCGAAAAAAATCCCAAAAACGAAAAGAGCAATAAATTAAAAAATAATACTATGTTCACACTTATGTTTTTAAACGTGTTTAACGCCTCATTCGTTAAGAGACTAAACCCAACGATTTTTAGATGTTTTACCATACATTGACTTGTTTTGTTAAACATCTCAAATGAAGAGTTTAAAATTTAAATACTTCCTTAGACTCGCAAATGGAATATGTTAAGTCCCTTTTGATAGCTCTGGAAACTTTGTGTTGTTATTAAGTGGTAACACGTGAAAAATTATTTTGTATACAAGCAATTAGTTAAAAAATACTCGATTATTTAAAAAAATATTTGTTGCTTAAAAATAATAAACCAATTAAAAAGCATTATCGTTAGTAAAATTTTACAAATTTACTGACAAAACGTCAACCTTAAACATCTCAAGTGTAATGTAAACGGTTGTGTTTAGTTTTGTATAACTAAAAAAAATCGCCAAAATGGAAAAAATCGCTCAAATGAAAAAAATCGTCAAAATGAAAAAGAAGAAGAGAGGTGTCTTAGGATACCTGGTTATAGCAATTGCTGCTGAGTTATGTAATACTATGTTCACAGTTATGTGTTTAACGTCCTATTCGTCTTTAAGAGTTTAAACACAATAATTGTTATATATGTTACCATACATTGACTTGTTTTGTTAAGCATCTCAAATAACAAGTCTTAAAAGTAACCTTATAGATAAACACGTAAATGGAGTATGTTCATTGCGTTTTGATAGCTCTGGCAACTTTGTGCTGTTATTAAATTGCAGCACGTTAAAAAAAGCAATTTGAGTCCGATCACAGGTGAGATGTATAAACATCTAGTAATGAAAATTTGTTTTAATATTGGCTTATGGTAGGGTTGTTATCCATCCTCTTTTTCCCGAGCACTGTCCTCTTTTTTGAATCTCTGTCCTCGGAAAAAATTTGCGTCCGGAAAAGTCCTTCTTTTTAAGGAATTTTTTTTTCTTTTGCGTTGCTTGACAAATGGTATTTATTAAAAATTAAATTAGAAAGGTATATAATTGGTATTGGATATCCAGCTTATCTTATAAATAACACTGTTCGCTAGAGTTTTGGTATGTCATTTTAAGACCTGGAATTATTAAAATACATTTAAACTATCGATGAAATTGAGTAAAAAGGGGCAGAATTAAATAATTTTGGGTACTCAGTTGATGAAGAACTGCTTTTTAATGAATTCTTCGGTTATAAACATTTCTTGGGGGCTGTCCATATATTATGTAACGCTGTTTTGTCGGATTTTTGACCCCCCCCCCAATTTTCCACCAGTAACAGATCCTAAATAAACTATAAACCCCCCACCACCACGGGGAATAACGTAACAATGAGTTAAAACCAAATTACATAGTTTAAAAAGTTTTTATTTAAAGAAATTAAATTTATTTCATTGTATTAAAGTCATTCGTTAGACTAGCACAATGCATAGACAAAAATTAAATAAGCTTACTCATGAACGCACTCCAAATATTAAAACAAATATTTTTAAAATTTTTTCCCAAGTTTCCTCAAACTGAAAAAATTATGGTTTTATGGAGAGCTTATTCCTAAACTGTATGTATGAATTAGTGATGCGTATTCTATTTTCCAAACATTCGGTTATTTCTAGATATGTACTCGTATTCGTTTAAAAAATTATATGTATAAAAAATTCATAAATCCAAAACGAAATTTAAATGAATGGCACACAAATATTAGCTTGTAATAATTAAAAAAGTGAAATTTATTTCTATATTTTTGCTATCCGTTTTTTCGCCAAATAATCTGCTATAGTATTCCGTATTGATGGCTAAGTAGTATTTGAAACACCAAGATGAGAATTGGCATTAGCCTCACGTCACTTTCATAAGTGTCTATAAGTGAAGTCGTCGTGTATTGCAAAGATCTTGAAGATACTCCGTTTGGCCATCTTCAAATAAATCTAAAATGTCCGTGAAACTAAAATATATATATCTTGATTCATTATCTAAAAAACAACATTTTTTAACCAGTGCACTTTGCGGGAGGGAGTTGTTTAAGCATACACATTTGTTGGGGTATTTTGGGAGATCAAATAACTCAAAATGACTCGTAATGGACGAAATATATGTAACATTTCTTTTCTTAATTTTTGTCCTTTCTGAAACATTACATTTTCAATAGATAATATTTGTTCATTTAAAGAAATATTCCTTAAAGATACCTTAAAATTAGAAGGGCATACAATCTAGTTCCTAGACATTATTGTTTTCTAAATATTTTTTCTTGCGCGGTTGTATAAAAAATTAAAATAATATCCTTATGAAAATACGTCTATTTTTATTTTATTATTTAAACATTGTAGCCTCAAGTTGACCAACAAAAATTTTATAACTTGATAATAAGAAAGTGATGAAAAAAAGTTGAAAAAGCACCGCAACTACTAATACGAAGCACTTCAAACTCCGAGCAAAAAGTAGCAAATTTTACATTAGCGTGTCATTGGAGCGAAGTGGTTTGTGGTTGCTAACCCGTGAGCGAATAAGATTTACTTTTTATTTTCTATAAAAACTCTAAAATAAGGTGTGATTTCTATTGGTGAAGTAAATTCAATATATTTTACATTTAGGATGTGGTTATTAATCACTTTTCCAAAGCACTTAAATCAATGTTTAAGAAAGTGGTGCTTATTCACTTTTTTATTAATCCACTTGGAAAGCCATTTAATACCTAAAACTATTCTACTCATTATAATAATTGTGTCACAAGAAATAATTTGCCACCGTTCCATTTTCTGTTTGTTTTTGAAGTTAAAGAATTTGTAATTTTATGCATTTAATGAACCAGTCAATTTTATTAGTTTACGGGCTTGCTCGGAGTTTGAAGTGGTTTGTATCAGTATTTGTGGTGCTTTTTCTACTTTTTTCATCATTTTTGTACTGGGTTTTTATTTTAAAGGATAATAATAATAAAATAGGTGATTTATCATTACTTTAGATATGTTATCAAAAATAACTTCATTAAAACAGAATAAAATGCATTGCCTATTTTGGAAGTAATTTAGAAGTGATTTCTAAAGAAGTACTCATTTTATTTTTTGCTGGGGATGAATATATTTTTTGAAAGGACACTTTTTTACCATGAGAATTGCAAGATATGTTTTCGTAAACATCTGCAAATACCATTTCATTCTATGTATTTGGTGGATTTAATGTTAATATATGTTGCAGTTTGATATGAAAAGAAGTTTTATGTACATACATATGTATGTACATATATTATATTAAGAATATTTAAAAATGTAAATGGATAAAGATGAGGAATTTAGAACCATGTTACCAGTTTGACTACAATTTATTTAATTTATTATAACAATGTTGTATAATTTTCAAATGTTATTTAAAAACCATTTAATTTTTGGATAGTTTTCATAAATTTTAATGCACGGGGACAGGAGTATAAAGTTGTTATCCATAAAAAATTTTTTAATTTTAAATGTCTATAATTTCACATATACATACATAAATGGTCCGAATGTCAATACATATAATACTAGTGATGCACGAATATTCGTGTTCGTATTCGAATCGCCGAATATTCAGCCATTTTTAAATATTAGTATTCGTATTCGGGAAATTGAGGCGAATACCAATTGTTAAATTAAAATATTTAACATGTTGAATGTTTGTAAGACACTGTTTTATTTTTAAAATATTTCTGCTTAAATACTAACGATGAAAATCTTAAATCTAATATAGAACTCATTTCTTATCTAATTGCTTTCATATATTTTTCAGGGTTATTTTCATATTATTTTTGAATATTTATAACTAGCCTAAGTAAATAGAAAACATACACAAGAATAAAATATTACAGTTCTAAAATTGGTAGAGATAAAACTATTTGATCTCTTTAATATTTATAACTAGCCTAAGTAAATACAAAACATACATTAGTTTGATCATTAGTTTAAGTAATACAAGAAATTGGTGGAGATAAAACTATGCTTAAGCATGTGTGCATATAATGTGTATCATAAAATGTATGTAGCCTAAACAAATAAGATGTGTATAGACTGATAAAATAAAACCTAAACGAAATTATATTTGTAAACCGTAATTTAGACTTAGCACTTAGAACGAAACTTATTTTTATTTCTATGAACTAAAAGAATCTTAAAATTATGTTCAATTACATTTGAACATTCTGCCGGGCATTTAAAGGCATTGGCGGTGAAAAATCTAACTTAACTACGATATTTTTACTGTTGTTGCATTTATTCTTGAGGTAGATAAAAACTATAATTGTAATGATAATAATAATTAAAATAAATTATGTATGTCCGGATATATGGTGATATTTCATTTGCATCAGTTCAGTGTTGTCGGCCTGCATCTTCTGTAGATCTTGTTGTATATTTTGTATATCTTTGGAGTTATTGATTATCGTTACATCAAATGGCTTCACCAGTTTATTGTTTGCTTGCTGAAATTCTACGCCCCATGATGATGTCTGAATTGAAGTTTTCTTCTTGGTTGTAAAATGTTGAGAATAAGACAAAGTTATTCCCTCATACATTGCTGTACAACCAGCTGGCAGATTCAGTATTGCTTTTGAAGGTAATGTTAACGAATCACGTGCATTATTTCCGCAGTCTATGCTTAATGTAAACTGATCGAACACGGTGAAAATTCTCTCTTGATAATTTTTTCCAGATACATTTTCTTGGAGTTCCCTGAAAATAACACTCAGCATGCCTGAATTCTTTTAAAGATGAAACTTCACAAGATCGCTCTACCGCAGGTTTCCAAGGAAATTTCTCTTTACAGTTATATTGTCCTTGATGGTTTTTTGTACAAACATTAAAATGAGATTGCGACATCAAAAAATATAAGTTCGTTGCAAAATTATATACGATGTAATCACCGTCTACTATAGGTATCATTGCAGTGCCATTTCCATCAACTGGAAGCCTAATGATTTCGTAAATTTCTGAAGAATGTATGTTATACAATGGTATTTCTGCCTGTATTACCAAACGGTTATCCATCACAATACCCCTGGCCACCATAGAACTGTAAATTTCTTTCAGCTCTGTACCTGTTTTTGTTCCGGGCAAAATCAGATCATTCGGTAACAGTTTTTCAATGTTTGACAGTTCCTGCTGCATTTGTGCAGCAGTTATAAGATCTGGATTGATATGGCCGTGGTTAACATCAATTAACAAATTGATAATAGATGACTGAACTTCATTGCACTCATCGATCATTAAATGTAGCTGAGTAGTCATCACTTGAAACATAACAATCAATCGCTCAGTATTGGTATCGCTTTGCACTTCCTCATACAGGGTGGCCCAGAAAGACCGAAGTGGTGTAAATTCCTTATAACTTTTTATTTAAGACATATTTTTTTAATTTTTTGTTTTTTAAATACAGTAAATTTATAGGGAATATTTTTAGATTAGTTGTTAAAAATGATATCCCGCAAGTGGAGGCCATTTTCTGCTTCGCACAAATGATCTCTTTTCAACACATTTTCCATGACCTTTCGCAAAACTTCCGGTGTTATGTTGTTAATTTCGTCTGGAATATTGGTTTTTAATTCCTCAATAGTCCTAGTCTTATTAACATAAACTTTCCCTTTTAAATAACTCCAAAGGAAACAGTCTGGAGCGGTTAAATCCGGGGAACGCGGAGGCCAATTAAAATTGCTTCTACGCGAATTTATTCTTTCCCCAAAGATGTCGCGTAAAATAGCCATTGTGGCCCTCGGAGTGTGCGCTGTGGCTCCATCCTGTTGGAACCATATTTGCGGATGGTATTCCACGGCTGGCCTTACAAAATTTTCCAATATGGCCCGATATCGATCACCATTGATGGAAATGGCGACATCTCTTTCATTTTCCAAAAAATATGGACCAATGATCCTTTCTGAAGAAACACCGCACCAAACAGTACACTTAACTGGGTGTAATTGTCGTTGATGAAGTACTCTCGGGTTTTCCTTAGCCCATATCCTAAAGTTTTGCTTGTTAACAAACCCATTTAATTGGAAATGGGCTTCGTCACTCATAAATAAGTTATGAATAATGGAAATGGAAAGAGCACATTTGTGCGAAGCAGAAAATGGCCAACCTCTTGCGGGATACAATTTTTAATAACTAATCTAAAAATATTCCCTATAAATTTACTGTATTTAAAAAACAAAAAATTAAAAAAATATGTCTTAAATAAAAAGTTATAAGGAATTCACACCACTTCGGTCTTTCTGGGCCACCCTGTAGAACCGCTTCAACTGCTGGTACATTTTACTGAAATTATCGTTTACTTTCTCAGTTGTTTTCTTTAGCACATTTATTGTAGAATTCACAATGGATGTCTGCTGCTTCGCGAGCTGTTGTAATTTATCCTCATTCTGGAAAATATTTCTCATATTTTCTTCCATTAATTTCCGTTCCTCTGCATCCATCATTCCAAAAAGTATATGATAAATCGAGCCAACAAATTCAAATGGCGATCTTTTTTGTCTTTCCTTCTTCAGCAACAGATTGTTATTTTGATCTATTAAGCTGAATCTTCTATTGACTGACCATACTATCATTTCGCAAGCCTCTTTATAATTTCTTAACTTGGAACATTGGTCTTCAAGTTTTTCTTTCAGTCTTTTGATTCGTTTTATCTCCTCAAAATATTGATCTAAATCATAATGTACTATTAAGGTCCATTTAGAGTTTACAATGTTCATCGTTCCAATATTATCCAGATGCAGCGCTGTATCCAGAGGTATGTCCTTTATTTCAGCACCCATACCATACTTTAGTGATGCAGAGTTTACTACTCCTACTGTTAGCCTCAAGAACATACACCATAATAAAAGGGATTTCAGACAGTTACTTCCGTTCGGTCGTTCAATTCTTGTATGGTTACTTTTCGCTCCATCCTGATTGTCCTCGTCGAAATTTTCTGCTTCCGGTAGCTGGATTACCTTATAAATTGGTCGTTTTAGAATATTATTTTGATACCTTATCTCAACCACTCGAACTTTCCCATCCTTTCCTTCGTGTACTTCCGTTATTCTTCCAAGAGGCCATCTTCCTGGATGAGTATTTTCATTTTTGACCAGAACTGCTGCTCCTTCTTTCAAATTTTTAGCTCAATGCCTCCACTTATTTCGTTGCTGGAGCGTCGAAAGGTACTCTTCCTTCCATTATTATTGTTTTTTTTGAAATTTTTGAAACAAATATAAGACCAGGGATGCATTTTCTTCAAAAGTATTAATACATGTATTATAATCTGAGTGGCCCTTCAATAACAGTTCACAGTACTAGGTAATTAGACAAAATTAGCAAAGGTGCTTATAAATTATGCTGTATTGCATAAAAAATTGGAAAAGTTTTATTTGTGTGTATTGTTTTTGTATTATTATTTACCAATATATAATCTATTTAATATTAGACTATAACTAAGAAAAACTTTTTAACACTAATAATTTATTTATTTTTAAATTACATGTTTGAGCTATGTTAATTACCATAACTTTACAATTTATTTATTTCAAATATTTTTAAGAAAACAATCCGAACTATCGAAGCTTAAGAGGTTATTTATTTGGACTGCCTCACTGTCGTCTTTCTCTTTTTTTTTAAGTTATCTTTGGTAACCATTTCAATCGTATTGCTTGTAAGACTGGATCTGAGGATAACAATAAGTGAAGCATTAAATCATAATTTTCTGCTAATTTTGAACACTTTCGGCTATTAAATAATCTGCACTGCTTTGTATCTTTGTTCCTTGCTTCTTGAGCTTCTTCTGTAAGTTCTCCCAAAGGTAGGATGTTGGTTTCAATGATTTTTTTTCCATGAGATAATACCTTATGTACAGTTGGCGTCATCAATCTCCATGGATATAAATATTTTATCAATACTTTTGTTTCATTAGCAAAAGCATAAAATTTTTCTGCATTAATTTGCTTTTTACTGTTAATACTAGCCAGTATTATTTTGAAGTTCCTTATTAGTTTTTTATCCAAGCCGGTTATCAAGGATGTAGTCTCAGGATTCTCAAAAAAGCGTCTAGCAGTATTTCGATTATTCGAGCTACCATAACCGTTAATTGGCTTATCAATTATAAGCCCATGCTTTCTTACTTCATCTTGTATCCTTTTCTTCTCAGTTCTTCGTGTATCTGCTAAGTCTTTGTTGTTTCGTGAGGAGAATTTTTGATTCCCTTTGATATTTCTATATTTTATATCATATGATAGATGCAAGCACTACTCCATAAATCTAATGCCAGCATAAAGTGGTGAAATTCCAAATTTAAGGGCTTCCTCTTTTATAGTTTCATCAGATTTATCTTCAAAAACTCAGAGATTTTTTTCCCACATATATTGCATTTCCAGTATGACTTGGTATCCGTTAACACATTGGCAACTTTTCCATCTATCATAGTAAATTGTAAATCAAATGTGACATTTATAATGCAGTCAGAAATTTTTATTGCAATGCTTGGTAAGTTCCTTATTTCTTCTGATATAGTAACCACAATATTTTGAGTTTCATCTCTATTTTCTTTCATATATTAAAATTTTATTGGTCGACATAATAAATTTGATGCAGGCGTCCTAATTATCCATACGTTTTCAAATGCAGGTACAGTGGAGGATGATGATGAATTTGTATATAAACACATTCTAAAAGGTACCAATGTAGATATAAATATCGATGAAAAAGATATATTATCTTCGCTTTGTTGTCTATATTCAGAAAATCCAGTAGTCCCATCACAAACCCATTTAAAAATTAATACTAGCTCGAACTTGTGGCATTTACTTATGTCTTCTTTGCTAAAAGTTGAAATTATCCTAGAAGCAGTATTTTCGAGGAGACTGCATAACTCAATAGTGGCGCCCGTGCTACTAACGTTCGAAATCGATGACAAAATTACATCCTTTGTTGCCTTCAATGACTTTGTAGATGGCAAATTTCCCCATTTCTTTTCAGTCATAGCTTTTCTTAATATTTGATATTTATTCCTTGTTAGACCCAAGTTTAGAATAAGGGCTAATGCATCTTCATTAGTAAAATCTGTTTTAGATTTAGGCGTCACAGTTCTCGTGGTACCTTTATAGCGAACAGTCGATTAGCGGAATTTTTTCTTACATACCAAACATAAAAAAAATTATACAAAAATATATTCGTAGTACATATTATTCGTAATAGGTACAAACTGACTTTAATAAATAAGCTTTATTGTTTTGATAATATTTTTTACATAGTTGCAATAACAAATACAAAAAAAAACGCAAACAAAAAAATAAACAGTGACATTGTGGAATACTCTATACGAGTACCTCAAAAACAGACAAACAATCATAAATTACAAAAACAAAAAAACCGTAAGCAAAAAAACACAAAAAGTGCCCTTGAGGAATACTCTATATGAGTGCCTCAAATACAAAAAATTATAAAGTGAGTTCTAACGGCAGAAATGCCTATTTGACTGTGAGTTCTGAAGCTCTTAATGAAAAAACTAGAAATAATAAATCTAACGAAAGTCTTTTTTAACGCCAAAACCAATTTTTCGTCAGACATCAACTTTGCTTTGTCCAATGCCAAATAGTAGTGATTCATTAACATTACAATTGCCTAGTACTTTTTCATATAAGTCAGTAATATCATCCCCTTCAGGCTCGTATTCGTCACTTAACAAAGTTATCACTACAGATAACAGTATTTCAAAACCCAAGGTGCAAGTCGGTATGGACAGATATATAACAGTGGTAAAGCGTGGGCGAAGCCCGAATTCTTCGAAAATTTCATCCACTCCAAAGATGTCTAGGGATAACAGCGCATCCTCAACTAATCGCCAAAACCGTTTTAAAATTTTGCAAGATGAGAACGCTTAACCCGATGTATCCTCGAATTAAACATCCAAGCCGCCACCAATCTACTTGAGAGAGAAAAATTCAAATGCCCTTATTAAAAAATTAATTTCGGTCATTGGTGAAAATAAGTTCCTCAATGTCCCAATAAAACGTGGCAACATCGAAGAAACGAAAATTCAAATTTATAACGAAAAGGATTTCCGCAAAATGGTTTCTGAATTTGAAACAAATAAAACAAGCTTCTACACATACCAGCTTAAGAGCGCTAAAGGCCTGCAGATCGTATTGAAGGGCATAGATTCTTATGTTGTCCCTGAAGAAATAAAAGATGCACTCGTCCTCCAGGGATTTAAGGTAAAGAATGTATCTAACATAATGAACAGAGAAAAGGTACCCCAACCCCTATTTTGTGTTGAACTGAAGCCGAATGATATACAGTTGCAAAAAACGAGACTCATCCTATTTATGGCCTTAAATACCTTTTATACAGAAAAATCACAGTTGAAGAGCCTCCTAAGCGTGCAGGTCCCGTGCAGTGTCATAATTGCCAAGAATATGGCCATACAAAAGCTTACTGCAATTTACCTACAGTGTGTGTTATCTGCGGTGAATTGCACGGTACTGCAAGTTGTACCAAACCAAAAGATCAAGCGAAAGAAAAATGCAGTAATTGTGGAGGTAATCACACCGCTAACTACAGAGGATGTCCTGTGTACTCTTTCGTCAAGCAGGCTATGGTGCAAAAACCTAAATTACCTCCAGCTCAACCATTAAACGCGTACTCCACCACTTTTGCTCCAGTGAGCCAACCAGTTACTTCACGTGTATCGTACGCCGATGCTGCTAAGGCTAGTTCTATTCCCACACCAAATGTTTCACCGCCAAATAATTCAACGAATGCAAATTCAAGCTTTAACTTTAGTCGCCTTGAAGATACTATTGAGAATCTGGTGCTAACTATAAACAACTTTACAACAAATATGACTACCATGATGCAAGAAATGCTGAGAATGCAGAATACTCTGCTTCAAGCATTAATTAACAAGCCATGAACACGTTAAAAATATGTTCCTGGAACGCAAACGGCATTCGCCAACATAAAAATGAACTTGAGCACTTCCTTACGGAAAAAAATATTGATATAATGTTGGTCTCTGAGACTCATTTGACTTCTAGCAGCCTCTTCAAAATCAATGGCTACACTTTATATGATACAAAGGACCCTAGAGGGAGAGCATGCCGTGGTTCAGCAGTTCTACTAAAGTCAAGACTCAAGCACTATATTTTTGACAACATTTGTGAAGAACATCTACAAGCAACAAATATCTGCATTGAAAATTTTTGTACAAATTTCGTGATATCTTCAATTTACTCCCCTCCTAGATTTTCAATCATTGAGGACCAATACGAGAAATTCTACAAATCTCTTGGACCTTGTTTCGTAAAAGCTGGCGACTAAAATGCTAATCATACGTTCTGGGGTTCGCGTCTTATTACGCCTAGAGGTAGGGCGTTGTTCAAGACAATTTCAAAAATGGGCTTGAATGTTATTTCGAGTGGGGAGCCTACTTACTGGCCTACTGACGTTCGAAAAATTCCGGATGTTATAGATTTCGGCGTCATGAAAAGTATTTCTAGGGAATTAATTCACGTTGAAGCTTCCCTAGATCTCTCGTCCGATCACCCTCCCACGATCGTTACAATCTGTAGCCCACAGAGAAGCGCTTTGCCTTACCCATATGTCAGGATGATAAATCGTGTTAATTGGCTGGGATTCAAAAAATATCTTAGTAGTCATTGCACGGAAAATATTACAGTAAGAACACCCAATGATATTGAATCGAACATTGCAAATCTTAACGAGAATATTAAACAAGCTTCTGAACATGCTACTACCTCCCATCCGCATACTGGGTTCAATAAAATTTATTCTACAGACGTTGAACATCTCGTACGTGAAAAAAGCAGAGCCAGAAGGGAATGGCAACAGCACAGATCACCTCAACACAAAATCAGATTTAAAGAGTGCACTAAACGACTCCAAGAGGTGCTTGCATCTGAAAAAACTGCATCTTTTAAAAATTATCTGGAAGGCCTTGATGGCACACCAGCATCTAATTACTCTTTGTGGCGCGCTGCTAAAAAGCTTAAAACACCCGTTGATTTTAAGCCACCTCTGCGGATATTGGGCAAGAAGCGATATGAAAAAGGTAACATATTTGCTGAGCATTTAAAATCCGTATTTACACCAAATACATGTACTGGTGTTGCTGATTTGCTGAGTGTAGTTGCTCTACCCCCTCGACCCAAAAATTTACGGTGTGTGATGTACAAAAACTAATTGCCGAACTCAACCCGAAAAAGCTCCCAGTACTGGAGTATTATCCACACTGCTGGAAGCTTGCCAAGGTTAAAATGATTCCAAAGCCAGGTAAAGATCTTTCCAAGGCTGAGTCATATAGGCCAATAAGTTTACTGTCAACAATGTCAAAGCTTTTTGAAAAGCTACTCATGACAAAATTGTCTTCAGTTTTAACTGATAATGGGTTCATCCCGGACCATCAATTTGGTTTTAGAATTCAGCATTGCACCATTGAGCACACGTATAGATTGGTTCAATTTATCAGAAAAACATTTGAGGAAAAGAAGTATTGTTCTGCCCTGTTTATTGATGTTTCTCAGGCATTTGATAAAGTGTGGCATGAAGGCCTGATTTTGAAATTGAAGACATACTTACCAAAAAAGATTCTAAATCTTTTGGAAAGTTACATTCTTGCACGAAAATTTACAGTTGATGAAGGGCACTTTATGAGTATGCCTGAAACTATCTCATCCGGTGTGCCACAGGGGAGTATACTGGGGCCATTTTTATATCTGATTTATACTTGTGATATGCCTGTGAGCAGTAGTATCCACACTTCTACATTTGTCGACGATACCGCCTGCCTTAGTATGCACGAAAACCCTGATGAGGCATCCCGAAAACTCCAGGAACACATTAGCCAGATGGAACTATGGTTAAACTTATGGAGAATTAAGGTAAATGAACAAAAGTGTGTCCATATAACATTTACCTTACGAAGAGATACTTGTTCCCCCATTCGGATTAATAATCAAGTTGTTCCTCAACATTCACATGTGAAATATCTTGGTATACTCCCCGACCGACGACTTAAATGGAAACATCACATTGACTATAAGTTAACTCAAATGAAACTAAAATTAACTCAGGTGCATTGGCTGATTGACAGAAATTCAACACTCAGCCTAGACTGCAAACTTTTAACATACAAGTCGCTTTTAAAGCCAATATGGTGTTACGGTATCCAGTTATAGGGCAGTGCTTCTACTTCCAATGTAGAAAGAATTCAACGAAGACAAAACAAAATTTTAATTTTAATAACATCTGCTCCATGGTACATTAAGAATTCAAATATACATCGTGATTTAAATATGCCACTAGTGACTGAAGAAATTGCTTGCTCGTAATATTTTGAACTTTACTGGACACATCCGCTTAAAAAAGAGAGATACAAGAACTTTAATACTAAACACTCTGAATGAAGCTGCTTGAAAATACTTTTTTTTTGCTTATCACTACTTACATACATATGTATTATTTACAACTATCACTTGGTTATGTCTGGCATTGGTCGGGCCTATTAATTATATGTTAGATTTAAGATTTGAATACTTATTGTTAGTTCATACATATATGAAGATACAATAAATAAAAAAACATGCATACAAAAAAAATACGCTGAATGTTATAAAAAAATAACTTAAAAAGTACGCGTTTCACTTTTTATTAATAAATAAACCAAACTAAAAAATTAAACACATTTACATATGTTCGGCTGAGTACAGAGGTAGGCAAATACCCATTTTATAGCGGTATACTATGCATCACTATTTTGTTTTAATTTTAAAATGTTATTGTACATACATACATCCATATGTAAGCATGCAGTACCATACAAACATACGTATGCTTTTACTTACATATGCCCTTATGTTTATAATTCTATTTTTCTTTTTGCCAATGAATGGGATTTCTTTAATTTTAAACGATGTTTATGTGTATGTATATTTTTTTTGTACAATTATGCATACATAAATACATGTACCAACTTACATAAATTAATACATTTGCCCAAGAACATTATTCAGGAGACAGGCATAAGAATAAACAAGAAACATAAAAGTTAGAAACCACAGAAAATCTCACATAAGGGATAAAAAAATCAAGAAAATATTATTTATAATTGTTTGTCAAACGCTAGTTAATCTTTTCTTTGATTTATTTTATTTTTTAAAAAAACCACTTCAGACTGAATAGTCTGAAGCGTCTTTTCTCTTTTTTAGTTTATTACGAACTAACTTTTACAAAATTTTATTTTATTACTTAAACTACCTTAAATGCCTTTCTTGCCAAATCACCTGATGTTAGTAGACATACCATCAGCATTTTTTTATGGGAACGGAAATTAGTGAAATATGAATATTTTATAAACAATTCCAATTAAAAATAGCTTTATACAAATGTGTATACATGTGAACATGAATTGACAAATTTTGTGTTAACTCCTCCGCCCTTAATTTCGAACGTCCGCGTTCGTTATAAAAAATGCTGGATTCTGATCTATTATTGTTGCGGGTTTTTGAAGAGGAGGGGACATATGGATCTGCACAGATTTCTTTTTTTTTCAGATTTTTGAATGCAACTAAACCTATTGCAATGACATTTATTAGAAGTATTATTAGAAAATTGAATGTAAATCCGTACATTTGTCTCCCTTTTAATAAACTTATTGCTGATGTGTTATTGAGATGGAGTTGCTTTAAGCCTTGAAGGGTAAGAGTTTCTTCGAAATAATTTCTGGATGATGCTCTAATGATTACTGGTAAAGGCTTATATTGCAAAGTTTCATTGAAGCTGAACTCTTGGTCTCCTATTTTAATTGATGCATTTCTATATTGGATCAAATAAGTTCCTGTTAGGTTAATTTGTTCTTTATTGACTAGTATACTACCATTAAACCCATTTAATATAACTAGGCCTGGAGTTATACTTTCTATTTCCGGTATGTGAAAACCACTAGTTATAGGACAGTGTGATTTCGTTCCTTTTAGCAGGTTAGGCAGGCATGTACTATTTGTTATATCTAATACATCTTTTTTATAGCAAATTTTAACATCATTAAATGTTTTACATTTATTTTTTAGTGATAGAATTGTTTCATTACATTTAAGTATTTCATTAAATTTTATTTTATAAATTTCATTATTTTTCTTTACTGGTCTTACCATTTTGGATTCACAAGTTTCTTTACTTGTTATTGGCAAACTTACAATTATTATTATTTTTTCTCTACTACTTGCTATTTTTGTTTCTGCAAATTCTAATGCTTCTTCAATATTAATATATTCTACGTTATTAGCATCTATCTTTTCCATAAGTAATTTTAATTCTTTTTCAGATAAAATAAATGAATTTAAAATTCCGACCTTGGACCAGTTTATAGTATGCTCGATATTTATCAATTCTTCTTTAAATATTCTCAATTTTTCCTTTACGTTTAATGCTAAAGCGTCTTGAATTAATTCGCTATCTTTTACATTTCTTAAAATAGTATTAGCTCTCTCAGTTAAATTCTTTATTGCTTCAAATACATTTCTGTTGATTATTATTTGCCTGTTATTATTTATTGACAATTCATTTAAATTTTCATTTATAATCATAAGATCCTGGTGGTCTGGGCTGCCAGTGATCCATTTCCAAATAGTGCCTAAGAAATCTATTGATCTTTTATTTTTTCTTCTTAATTTTAGTTTATCTAAGGCTAGTTGGAATGATAGGATTTCTGGGATTTAACTTGTGGACAATTGTTTGTTGGAGTTCTGCCAATGTTGTTTGATATTCGGTAATGTTTATTGCATGCACGAGCTTAAATGATCCTGTTTGTAATTTTACATGACCCGTGTTAATAGTTATGAGTGGTGAATCTGAGTAATTCATTATTTCTACCTCGGCTGCACATAAGGTGCTGAAGAATCTGAAAAATAAATTTAATTTCAAATAAGACTTTTGTGCACTATTTTCCCGTCTGTCGTAATTATAATATCCGGTCTATTTTCTTTTACGGTTACTTTTTTGTATCTTGGAGAAGTTTTGTTTCTCAGGTGTTTACCTATGGCTACGAAAACTGTTTCTCCTATTGTGTAATTTTTATATGGTTTCCTATTTTTATTATGGTATTTTAAATCTGCCTCTTGTTTTGTCGTTAATTTTTTAACGTTTTCTATTCTGAAGTGTTCTAAATGTGAGGGATCTGTGGTTATTCTGTTCCCAAAAAATGCTTCTACAGGTTTTAAATTAGTGGTAGAGTGAACACTATTGTTGTATTTGTATAGTGACTGATGTAGTAAGTCCGAAAAGGATTCATGCATTTTTTCTGCCTTGGTACAACGCATTATCTCATTTAATGTGGAATGGAACCTTTCTATCTGTCCATTCATGGTACTTACGTAAGGTGGAGCTTTGTATATTTCAATTCCGTATTGATCCTCTAACAAAAATTTTATTGAAGCGGCTGCCAAAGATTTTTCGTTGTCAACCACAATTTGTTTAGGAAATCCAAGGGAAGTTATTAGTTCGCGTAATGGTTCTTTTATATCCTTCACTGCACGTGATTTTACTATCTTTGCTTGAGCATATTTTGAGTATTTGTCAATGCCTGTGAGTACTACTTTGTGATTCGTGTAAAAAAGATTCTATTTTTCCTGGGTATTGGGGAATCGGTGTTGCTTTCAATAGTGGCTTATTGGGGTGTCGCTCATACTTTTGTTCTTTGCAAATATTGCATTGCTTAACAAGCCTATTAATTTTAGCCTGCATACTAGGAAAATAAAATTTTTTTATTAGCTGGCTTTTATTTTTTTTGCCGTTTCTATGTGCTCTTTTGTGTTCCTTTAATATTTCCGCCTCTTGAGCAATTTCATCTTTCAGGTCCGTTACAAGTTCTCTTGAAAACTTTTCTTTATAATTTCTAAAATGGATGGGGTATATTATCTGCAATTTTCCTAAAACTTGCTCATTGGTGTAAATGCAATTTACTACGGATGGATTAAGATATCTTTTGAGTATTGGTATAAGATCTTCCTCCTCATAATGAATTTGTGTAATGGTGTGCCGGTGATATGTAGGAAATATAATTTCAAACTTATAGGATGGAAAATCATCATGAAGTAAAAAGATTTGGTTTTTGAAAACGTTTACTGGTGTATTAGCAAATGGTATTAAGTCTTGGGGAGAGCTGTCGTCACTATGTATTGTCGATGTTAAAGAATTTATTTGAGGAGCGCGCGAAAGCGCATCAGCCACCACATTTGTTTTCCCTGGCTTGTATCTTAATTCATAGTTGTATTCTTCTAACAATGCTTTCCATCTTCTTAGCTTACTGTTCGTATTCTTGTTATTGAGTGCATAGGTAAGTGGTTGATGGTCAGTTATAATTTTAACTTTGGGTGAGCCGTAAAGGTAATTCCTTAAGTTTTCTAATGCCCAGACGATGGCAAGCATTTCCCGCTCATTCGTGGCATAGTTTTCCTCAGTTTTTCTGAGGGTTCTTGAAATGAAAGCTATGGGCCTTTCTTCTTGTGATAGAACAGCTCCAATCGCATAACTAGACGCATCAGTAGTGAGTTGAAATTCTTTGTTGAAATTGGGGTAGGCTAACACGACGTCTTGACTTGTTAAAGTGTTCTTTAGTTTATTGAAAGCGTCAATTGCATCTTGATTGAAAGAAATAATTTTTTTTGCTGACTGATTTTTTGCACATTGCCATCCTCCCCCCTTAAAAGGGCTGTCAGGGGCTTTGCGATCTTCGCGTAATCCCTAACAAAGCGGCGGTAGTAGCCTGACAGGCCTAAGAATGACCTTAGATCTTTTACTGTCCTCGGTTGAGGAAAACTTTTCACGGCCTTTAGTTTTTCAGGATTCATTTTTATGCCGTCACTCGATACAATAAAACCTAAAAATTCTACTTCTTTCTTTAGAAATTCGGTCTTATCTAACTGCACTTTCATATTTGCTTTTTCTAAAGTAGTGAATATTGTTTCAATATTTTGGATGTGCTCTTCCTCAGTCTCACTAAATATCAATATATCGTCTATATATATAAAACAGATTTTTCCTATGTGTTGTCGTAAAATGTCATCAAGGGCACGTTGGAATATGGCAGGCGAATTTTTTAGACCAAATGGTAGTCTTAGAAACTCATACTTGCCATTATTGACCGAGAACGCTTTTTTCTGTATGTCTTTTTTTTCAACGGGATTTGGTGAAAACCACTTTTTAGATCGATGGTCGAGAACCATTTTTTGTTTCGCAACTGTGTCAGAATATCTGTAATTTCGGGTATTGGGTATTTATCTGCTATTGTAACTTGGTTTAATTTTCGGTAATCTATTACCATGCGGAACTTCTTTTCGCCGGAGGCATCTGCTTTTTTTGGTACTACCCACACGGGGGCACTGTATGGGGATCGAGATTTTCTAATTATTCCGAGTAGTAGTAGAATGTATGCGCCCGAGCAATAAAAATTGTCAAATTTGGGTAATTTAAATCGAAATTTTGTAATTTATGGGCTAAAATTTACATATTAAGGTAATTACTGTCAATGGTGCGAAGTGACGAGGGTTATGGACGGTTTGTACGTAGAAAATGGTAGTTTGATGTCGGCCGTCGATGTGTGTTTGTTTTAATTTTATGGTTTGATATCCGTTCGCCGATGCGCATAGTTAATTATGTATGCACGTGGGGGCTTGTTTGTACGTAGTATGTATTTTCGTTTGTTAAGCGGTGCGGAAGGGTACTTGAGAAAGAAATTGTGTGGAAATCAATGAATGTTTTTTGTTGTTGGTTTTATTTAGTTTGATTTTTATTTATTTTTTTCCTATGTTTAAAGAGTTCGAAGACATGAATAAAATATATGGTTTGTGAGATAATCATGGTTTGATATCCGTTCGTCGATGTACATAGTTAATTATGTAGGTAGGAAGGATTTTATGTATGTTTTTGTTTTAATTTTAATTTTGAATGGAATTTTTTTTTTTGTTTGTTAAGCGGTTGAAGCAGGTTTATGATTTTAGAGTGTAAGTGCGTGTGTGCATAGAGAAAAATGTTGCTTTTGTCTTTTTGCAATATTCTTTTTTTTTTAGCTGGTGGTCATGGAAGATTATTTTAGAAAGAAATTATGTATGCTTGTGGGAAATCTATGAATGTTTTTTGTTGTTGGTTTTATTTAGTTTGATTTTTCTATTTCCTTATTTAAAGAGTTTGAAGAGGTAAACGAAGTATGTAATTTATGAACTTATTTGAAGGTTGGAAAAAATGAAGTGTAAGATATTTATGATTGTCAAAGGGAATTAGAGATGCGTGATCATGGGAGCCAACGTTATGCTCATACGTGTGTATGTTTTTACAATAACTTGAGCGTTGGCAGATGGGTAAGTAGTCGTATATGTATATGTGCAATGCCGAGTACAAATCTGGCATTTTCTTGTGTTCTAATCATTTTTTTAAAATGTGTGCAACGCCTTTCACATTATGTTTTTTTTATTTTTTTTTATATGGAATACAAAACGGAAATGATAAACGTTACCACTAGGGCACACTGTTGCGATGTCACAAAATATCATAGTGTGTACTTTTTGTTGTTTGTAATATTCGTTTTTTTTTTAGCTGGGGACATGGAAGGGTATTTTAGAAAGTAATTATGTATGCTGGTGAGATATCAATGTTTTGTTTTTGTTGTTGTTGTTGTTTGATTTTAATTTTTTTATGTGTAAAGAGTTTGAAGAAATGAATAAAATATACAATTTATGCGTGTTGTATTTATTCATTCTTTTCACTTCTTTTGTAAAGAAATTGAAGTTTGTGATATTGAGGATTGTCAAAGATTGGTTGTTATTTTCACTGCTTGCTGACATTTGTCTCTGTCTCTTGTACATACCATATACATATAAATAAATGATTGAACAAAATTTTGAATATTTTTTAATCTACATATTTATTTTAAACAAATATCGTAAATATATGTTGTAACAATGTAAGAATAGAAAATTAAAATAAATTGTTTAGTTTATTTCTTGATAAAGTAAATATGCATTTCTTAAGGCACAAACTCCATAACTGTGATAGCTGCAGTAAAAATATTCTGGATATTTAAGTTGTATATGCTTAAAGTTGATGCAGCCAATATCCTCGATGTTGAAAATTCTAATTTGAAGTAGTTTTTCAAACCATTTCTTCTTTTCCACACCCTTAACATAGATTGAATAATGTTTTAAATTGGATTTTAAAAATGTTACAACACTCTTAAATGATATTGATCCGTCATTCCAATTCAGATGATGAAAGTTTCTCGTTAGCCAATTCGCTTCTCTTTGTTTTGCTATTGATAATCTTTTGAAGTTAAACGGTGGTTTAATAATAAAATTTATGTGCTCCTTATTGTTAAAAACAATTGCTATTTCTTTTGCAATGAAGATGTTTGAATTAGACTTAAATCCTTGCATATCGATGAAAACTTTATCCCCAGTCATCTTATTTATTATTATTTTTTATTTTTTTTTACATTATCTTACGAACTTGACCTTGTAAGGGTATGTATTCTATTATACGGTCGTGGATGAGTATACAAAAAGCTGATGTATCGGTAGGTATATTGGAGTCTGTTTCAATTTAAATTTTTATATCAACAGTACCGTTAGAGAGGGCTTCGTTTTGATGACTGACATCTACTACCACTATCGGCACACTATTTTTAAATTCTTGAGCAGTTAGAAGTCGTTGTGATTCCCTCATGTAGTAGCTTTGTTGAAACCGTAGATACATATCATATAGAATGGCATACCGATCATTTTTAAATTTTATATTTAGATCATCATATGGGTACGATTCGGAATTTAAATGTACTTTTAAATTGTTTAAATTACAATGAACAAACTTATTTTCTTGTTGAAAAGCAATCAACACAAAACGGGGTCGTTCTCTATTTGCAGCCAATTTAACATTCCATATATAGCTAGTTCCTGTATTTAGTTGAGGATTAATGTGACAATCCCAACTGCGAAATGCCATTGGTATAGAAGCACCACTGTTAATAATTTTAATCATATTCAATTTGCTCAGATCGGATAATTGTACATGCGGAATTCTCCATGAGATGTTTGAGATACTAATTTTTGGTTTGTCAGTAGCAACAGTTGAGTATACGAGTTTTTCATCGTTCTTACTACGTAAGAGAACCAATTCATGTTTACCGCTGAGTATAATTTTATTATAGTCTTCAGCGAAACCTAAAAATAGTTTCAGTGGTACATAGAAATTAAAGTGTCCATTTGAAATATCCAAATCATCGAGTTTGTTCCATCCTGCATTGTACAAGCCAACACTTTCTGTTGGTGATAAGGAAACAAAATTTTTTAGGCTGCTTGTAATCGCTAAATGTCTTGTATGATCAATTTCTATGCCATTAAGTTCATATCGAATTTCGTCAAAGAGATGTGCCACAAAGTTATTTTTTAATTTTAGATTTAAAAACGAAGATATTTTGCTGTCATTATCATCTACAATACTTCCCTCAACATATATGTAGCTTTCGCTGGGTAGCACATATAAGTCTTGATTTTGTATTGAAATTCGAATCTCATCATTATCGTTGAAGGATTGTAGGTATGGTGTATATGTGTGATAGTCCTTTTTAATTATACTCTCGTCTGATTGAGGTTTTTCTAAAACATCTAGTATGTAACTCATTTCTTTGTCAACTTTAAATTGAGAGACTTTAAAAATTTTTTATTTTCTTGCGTCAAATATTTTTTGTGTAATGATCTCTTTAATTGTGGTTTGGTTTGCAATAGTGTTTTATGAGTGTATCCAATTTTATCCTTAGATTGCTTGACGTTGTATATTATTATTATTTGCTAGATCTCAAATGTATTCGTGTTGTAATTTCCTCTCCTCGAAAATTAATTAAATCACCGTTCTGATCAACTATGCGTAGAGTAAGAGAACTTATCTCTCGGCAGTTAACTGGCAAATAGATAAGATTTCGAGGAATCTCAACAATTTTATACCCTGGGGGGACATTGATCGCAAATTCATGTAATGTGTGTGCTTGTGAGTTATTCGTATATGTGTTAACCACTATAAAGCATTCAACACGCAAGATATTCACGATGAAAATATTGACTGGTAGATCTGAGTAATGGTCTTGGTTAGGAGCTAGAATTTTCTTATTGAATCCAAAAAGTTTTCCAATTGTGTTATCTTTGTTAAAGTATATGGGATCCTTAGAGCTTTTAACTCTAACTTGCATTGTATTGTTATTAGCTTCTATATCAATTTTATTTTCCGGACAATACTGCTTATAGTTATGTTTAATATAATCAACTATATCATTCAATTCACAAGATCCTATTGGTATTTTAATTACATGTTCACCAATATGAAATATATTGTTATAATCATCTACATTGGGAATGTTATTATATGAATGAAAATCAGTTAGAGCACATTCATATTCACCATCCAAACAAATAGGAGGAAAGTAATTTGCAGATAACTCAGATGAGTTTGAGCTAAGAGTAAGTGTTATTGACATTATGGTTGTCTGATTACAAATAAGTGAAATTAAACACAGCACTTTGTATAAAAAAGGAAGTTTATATTTTATTTAATATATTAGATACAAATATAGACTTATATATATATATTTACAATATTTCATTTTTATTGATCCAAGAATTATGTTGATTGGAAAATCCTACCCATTTAACATATGCCTTCTCTCCTTTAGTTTTAAGAACTTTTTCAACTAGATATGTATTTGGATATCTAGTTTTTGAAAGTTCTTCATCATAGAACCCACCTTTGATAGGATTACCACGATAGTCTCCTAATATGTATGTGGCTGGATATGTATTTTGAACTCTTTTAATCGTGAAAATTTCTGTGGTCCAATTTGGTGTATATCCTTTTTCAAAAACATGTTTATATTTACTTATGCGCACATGATCTCCCACATTGAACTTTGATAATTTGAATAGTTTTAAGCGGTTATATACCGTGTTTAATAATTTTTTCTCATTTTTATAGTTAACTTGAATCGGTGGCATTTTGATGGTGCGATGAATTTTCTTATTATATGTATTAATCAAGTCTTTGTAAATGTCGAGCCAGTTATAAGACCCATTAAAGCTAAACTCTTTCCACATCATTCCTTTTAATGTTCTGTTAAATCGTTCTACTATTGATGCTTTCATTCTGCTGTATGTTGAGTAGTGATTAATGTTGTATTTATTCATCAATTTTCCAAAGTTTTTATTGAAAAACTCTTTACCATCGTCTGTTTGCAAGTTTTTTGGTATTCGCCCCAGTTGAAAAATATTCTGCATAGCCTGGGTTGTTTCCAATGCAGTCTTTCTTTTCAAGGGTACTGCCCAAGCAAGTTTTGAAAATGTATCAATTACGGTCAGCAAAAATCGATA
Organism: Tachina fera; assembly: GCA_905220375.1. Taxonomy (NCBI): domain Eukaryota; kingdom Metazoa; phylum Arthropoda; class Insecta; order Diptera; family Tachinidae; genus Tachina; species Tachina fera. The sequence continues at coordinate 104,806,220 of LR999963.1, forward strand.
ATCTCTATTGTCTGTAGAATAGTTCCCCATTTCAACTAAATCAGCTTGCCAAAGATCATCTATTCCTTTCATAACAACTCTTCGACGTGGAAAATGTTTTCGTGCTTGCTTATATAGTTCATTTATTAAATTTCTTTTTGAAGTCATTATTTAACGTATTTAGAATTTGACGGGATAAGTTGAGTTCAGTGCGAGTTCATTTAAGTACTGTTGACCATCATATTTCTTATATACCCATAGATTAACTCATTTATCTTTCTAATTTCTTTTCCAAAGAATAATTTCATACTTGAAATTGTTTCCCTAATTTCATTTAGTTTCTGACTTAAAATTAAATGGATTTCATCTCGTACCTCTTCAATTTGACTTTGCAGAAACAATTTATTAACAACGTCGTTTTCCTCCAAAGCTTTTGCCACATTTTTGATTCTTTTGTTTTGAACCTCAATGTTATTAGTTGTATCCATAACGAAGCCCAGCAGCTTAGGAACATTTTTCACAAAAACTCTGCCACTTGTATCATTAAGATAGTGCCCAAACTTATCGATAGACATGATTTACGTAGATAAATATTATTCTATAATTTTTGCTTCATATAATTCTTCGATAATTGAGACAATTTCGTTATTGTGATTAGTATGACCTGCAGCTTGTGATGCTAGCAATAGCCTAAGGCGATCTACTATCTCATTAGGATCATCCCAGTATATATAGTTAGCTTTGTATGGGTTTAGTTTCATCAAACTCTTACCCTTGTAAGGACTTTTTATTGCATGTAGTGATGACGAAGTTGATGAGTTTTTTTCACTTTCTTTCTTAAACAATTTACTGATAATATGCTTATATTTATATGCTCTCGTTCCTTTGATTTGTCCATCAGGTCTATAATCTCTTTTGTATGCATTTATGCTCACTAAAATTTTCTTATATATATCTAATTCATGTTTATCATAATATTTTGGTGTTTTGTGAAACAGTAAAGAAAATAAACCTGGTGTAAAAGCCCATATGTGATTTCCAATCACTATTTTATCTTCAGTAAGTTTAATACTACTATTGCCAAACTTTTATTCATTATTAAAACCTTTATGTGGACCGTATAGAGTGTCTAATTCATTTCTGCTTTCCAAGAGTGCTAGGTCAGTATAACTCTTATTATTATCTGAATTGTCTAGAGTTTCCGATTGAGAGTAAAAATCATCGTTGTCATCATCATCAGTATCAACATTATCAACCTTGTTTGCGTTTCGATTACTAAGTGAGATATTTTTATTGCATAACGTTTCTTCAACAAGTTTCTTTGGAGTACTTGTCTCTAACTTAACTGATTGTTCGTTGAATGGAAAATTTGAATTTTTATAAACTTTCGTTTTAAGTTCATCTCTTTCTGCCTTAATACTTCTTTTATTATTTTTAGAATTGTTCACAAATTCTGTTAATGGTTTTATTATTGGTTTAAATGTATCTTTGAATTGCTCATGTGTATCTGCTTCATCAACTTTTATACTACGAAATTTTTCCTTTAAAACATTTCTTGTCTTTATTAGCTCTTTTAAAACTTTTTCATCCATTTTCAACTATTAGACACCAGATCTGGTATCAGCTATCAGATCAGGTATCAGATCAGCTATCCGATCAGGTATCACTTATCAGATCAGGTATCAGATCAGCTATCAGATCAGGTATCAGATCAGGTTTAAGATCAGCTATCAGATCAGGTATTGGGGTATCAGATCAGGTATCAGCTATCAGATCTGGTAACAGATCAGCTTTCAGATCAGGTATGGTAAATACTTTAGGAAATAAGTAGATGTACTATGCGCAAGGCCAAATTAAGTACTAATGTTTTACTTTTATGTAGAGTAATTTATATCGTTATAAAATAGTCGAATTGCTTTCTATAGCGTCCATTGTTTAAGTCATTATCTTTGCTTATCATCAAAAATCCATATTTATCCTTCCAACACTCTCGACAAATTTCATGAAACTTTTCATAACTCATATCGCTGACAACATGATCACTATAAACGTGCTTCATGTTTGTCTCATCTTGTTTAAACATTATAATCACATTTGCATTGTCTCTTATTAAGTGCTTGGGGATTCTCGTATAAGTTTGGCACAAGTAGAATGAATCAACATCCTTATGTCGTCCCATGCAAAAATATGCTCGTATATTATTTTGCTTCTCGCATGCAACATCATCAAAGATCATAATAGAATTAGTTTTCGCTTCGTCAGGAGGAATAACTTTTTCATTATCTGTAAATGTGTAGTATCCCATCCCTTTAATTGGTGAAATTAATCGCTTTAAGTATTCATATTTTGGTTAATAAAGGGATTTTGAGTATAAATAGATGTTTTCAAACTTGAGTCCATTAGGACTTTCTAGCAAGCTAATCATAACATTAGTCTTTCCACAATTTGATGGTCCAACTATTAGAGCACGAATAGAATTTGGTAAGAGAGAGCTATGTTTTATTTTAGATCTGATTTTCGTTGAAGCATCAATATTGCGAATCAGAATATTTTTATGTTGTTTTACTAATTGCATTCTTATAAATAATTGCATTTCACAAATGTTACTTTTATTATAGAAGAAAAAATAAAATAAGATGCTTATACATTATAACAAAACGTTTAGTTATAAAAAACCAGCCGTTGGAAAAGGTTTAGTGAATAAAGTAATTAACTCTCTGCCTGTTGAATTACACCTCCCTAGATATCAGTTTTGTGGACCCGGAACAAAATTAAAAAAACGTTTAGATCGCGGTGACAACGGAATTAATTTATTAGACGCTGCATGTAAAAATCACGATATTGCTTATTCCAAAACCAATGATTTAAATAGTAGACATCAAGCTGATAAAATTCTTGAAAATAAAGCTTGGGAACGAGTTCTTGCAAAAGATAGCAGTCTTGCAGAAAAATCGTTTGCGTATATGGTTACTAACGCAATGAAAGCCAAAAGAAAACTTGGTATGGGATTGAAGAAGGTTGCAAAAAAAAGTGAACAAAATGGAAAAAGCTGTTCAGTACATCAATTAAAAATGCAACAAAAGTACTGAAGAAGGAAAAACCTCAAGACATTAACTCTGCAATTAGGATTGCACGTAAGATTATCAACAAGTCGTTAAGGGGAAAGAAATCGCAAGTTGTAATACCACGCATAATTAATGTTCCAAAGATTGGTGGCTTCTTACCTTTGGTACCTATTCTTACTGCTCTGAGTGCAATTGGTAGTCTTTCTACTGGCGGAGCAGCTATAGCAAAAGCAATAAATGCTGCTAAGAATGCCAAACAACAACTTGATGAAGCAACTAGACATAATAAAACAATGGAAGCAGTAGCAATGGGGAAAGGTTTTTACCTTAAACCATATAAGAAAGGATATGGATTGGTTTGTCAAGAAAAACAAAAAACCAAATTTTTTCGTAATGCTACCCAATAAACCCCTATCTGATGTTGATTTGAGAAACTTTTCAACAAGCATTCCATACTTTAGAGGAGTTTTCATGTTGGATACACTACCAAAACGATCGAGAAAAAGAGAATGCGGAATAATTAATTTGGATTTATCAAGAGGACCTGGAACCCATTTGGTACCATATTATAAAAACAATGAACATAAAGAATATTGCGACAGTTTTGGAAATTTACAACCTCCATTAGAATTAGTTAAATATCTAGGCAAAAATATAAAATATAATTACAATCAATATCAAGATTATAATTCATTTAAATGTGGACATTTATGTCTTCAATTTCTTTACAAAATAAGTGAAAAGAATAAATAAATAACACACACACACACAAATTTTGTTAAATTTTGCTGTTTTATTAATAAAAAAGTTTATAAAATATAGTTTCTACATATTATTCCCACTGTGGGTATTGAGTATTTGTTAGAAATATACTTATTTCAGCAGCAGTGTCCAATTTTAGTGAATTTTCTACTTGCTTACATATGCAATATATCCCAGATGCTAGTTCTATTATATCATCATCCGATAGCGTATTGTACCGATTTGGTAAGAACATTATGCTATTTTCCAGTTCAATTTGAATTGTGGTGCCGTATTTACTTGTCACCCGTTTAGCATTTCTTACTGTATATTTAGTTGAGTCCTTTAGCTCTTTTATATGGATTAATGTTTTCTTGTTTAAATTGTTGGACTTTGTTATCAAATTTGTTGAATTCATTGTCAAAAAATTTTAATTAATTAATTAAATTTAATTTTTAAATACATATTTTTTTTCTTCTTCTCTTTTTGACAGATTGCTCAATCTGCTTTTGTAAACTGACGTATTAAATATTTCTACCAATCTTTAAATAGGTAAAAAAAATCTTAAGAGAAAGATCAGTAACGTAGCTATCTCTTTTTCTCATATTGTAATTTTATTTTAAGTAAATTTTGTGTTTTGTCACTGATAGAATTGTAGTGAAAGAGATAGTTACATATTTTGACGATCTAAGGCGTAACTGAAACAAAAAAATTTCAAAACAAAAGATCAAGATTAAGAGATAGTTATATTCTTTTGCTAAAGTGTAACTGAAACAAAAAATTACAAAACAAAAGATTAGAGAGATAGTTATATTAATGTGCTAAAGTGTAACTGAAACAAAAAAATTTCAAAAGAACTCACAATTTTTTATAAAATGTTAATTTCACAAGAATATTTTACTATAAATAAGAATGTAAGCCTTTCAAGAGTACTAATATAAAAATAGCATTCAAGAAAAAAGTATTCTTTAAAAAAAGAAAATTAAAATAAAAATAAAAAAAATGAGTCAAGTACGTGAGCGGTTATTTGAATTCCTCCATTCCTTTGAGGACTTATTACTATATGAGCATAAGGAAAGCATAAATTTTTTTATTTCAATGCTGACGGAAAATGAGGACTATGGAGTTATAGAGCAGGAGGACTCTGATAGTAGACATTTTGCCATCTGCCCTTGGTATAGTGAAGGATGTGAAGAAGTCCCAGACACATGTCGGTGTACCATGTTTCACATTAGGAAAAAAATAATTTTTAAAATTATAGATACGTATAAAAATTTAAGTCAAAAAATTAATGAATAAATATAAAATATATATGTATGTGTGTGTATGCTTTTGATTTCTTATTTATTTTAATATAAATATGTATATATAGAGATTAATAGAGCGAAAGAACTATTAGTTTAAATATTATTTTCATTGAGGATGGATAAACGTACTTTAAAAAATATGTTTCACCACAATCAAGAACGAAAACCTCAAATATATGATTTGGTTTTTGAGTTTGAATACTTGCTCAATTAGAAATTGAAGATTGCATGTGGATTTTCTACAGCTTTTGGTTTTAAACCAATGATATGGTTGAATTATAAAAATAAGCAATACATTGGACTGGATCGAGAAGAGTGGTTACATCTCATGTGCTATAAGGAGTATATTCATGATATGCTTAATCGTCGGGATTTTTTAAACTCTATAAATATAATTGATAATGAAAGTGAGAGAGATGTTGAATATAAGTTTCAATATAAAAGAGGTGTTTGTTTTTTAGTTATCATACAAGGAAACTTTAAAATAAAAATTGATTCTGACACTTGGAGATCACTAACTCAAATTCGAGTATTTTTTACATCAATTTTATGTTGGAACAACATTCTGAGAAAACAAATCCTTCATTTCTATCATGAATATTATATACCAACCTGCTCCGCTTTAAACAAAACAAAACTTCAAATCAATGAAATACAAGGAATACACGAAAGGGATGTAAAGATTGAACTAACACGACTTTGTTATGAGATTGGAGAAAAAATGCAACACAAGATTGTTACAGATGTGAAAATTCATAAATTTTATTTAAGGATGGATAATAAATAAAAAAACTGTACACAAAAAATATTTGTTTTTAATGTTTTTTGTTTTTATTTATTTTTTATTTTCATATTAGTGTATATTTTATTTAAAAAACTAAATAACTAGACAATATTTCTTAAATAAAAAATAATTTACAATAGACACAAAGATTGTTTACTTAAAACTAAATAATTATAATTAGAGAAATAAATTACAGAAGCTTTAATTTGTATACATATTTTACTCATCTTCTTGAAGTTTTTCTATTTCTAATAATAACATATCAAGTTCATAATCAGGATTTGTTTCATCAATTTCAATATGATGCCATGCATATGTGTTTATACCATCACTTTTGACTTTTCTCTTGTCATCTTGATAACTTAGTATTACTTTATGTATTTGCATAGTATATATTTCATGCAACTTAGACTTAAAAGTGAGCATATTATCATAAACATTTGATCTGTTAAATAAACAATCTCTATACGAACTTAGGCTATACTTATCTAAAACACATTTTTTTACTCCTTTAGATTTTTTAATTTCATTTCCATTTTGTACACTAAAGGAGTACATTTTAGACCGTAATCCCACGAATTCTTCCATAATCATCCCACAATTCTCATCTTTCATCATACCCAGAACTTTTTTGTTTACGAGTGGAATCCCGTAATCATTTGTTTCTGGATAGTCAGAAGTGTCAAATTCATGTTCTATATCATTTTTAATGTCTGCGTAAAAGTCTTCAGTTTGTATTGTGTATATGAATGAGTTAGTATCCATGTAATTTAATTTAAATTTTGACTTGAATTTAGGTTGCATGTATCTATAAGGAAAATTATACATCTTCCATTTAGAAAGTTCCAGCACACAAAATCCTAAATATATTGGCTTATTATAACATGTCTTCACTCGATTCATTTGAATCGCTACCATGTCTTCTGAAAATATTGCTAAGCTATGAAAATTTGATTTAGATATCCAATTTTGAGCACCTAAGCGGTTTCGGTTTAATATAGTCCAACTGGTAACAATCCTCACATCTTTCCTTTGTCCACATTCTCCTGGGTTTTCCCATATACTGCGTTGTTGAGCAATTTAAAATTTTTTTTTCAAAGTTATTTCTAGCTTCGCCTCTGTATTTAGTATTAATTAATAATATATAATCTTTCAACCATGGAGACTGCTTAAAAGTTAGAACTCTATGTATTTTTTTTCAAAATCAAACCGTTTTCTAGACATTGTTTAAGTACTCTGTAATGAATTATATAAGAATGTTTTGGCGAAAAATCAGTTATTAGTTTTTTATATTTTGATGCTCCAATTTCCTTGTTTTCGGCACAGAAAGGAAGATCGTTATGCATGTTATGTAAATAAGAAGGATATTCTAAATCAACCTCATAAACATAACCATCATTTGAATTATCATCTATTAACTGCGGATTAATATTTAGTTCTTCGCCTTTTAACCATCTGAATCCTCCATAAGGAAGATGTTCAGACATGGCCCAACCATAAAGATTGTTTGCATCTAAATACATAAGAAATTCGGAAGGTTTATTTTTATCAAAAGTGTCTAAATACTTATTATTTGCCTTGGAGTATCTTTTACAACATTGGACAATTCCACCTCGTATCCCTCTTTTAAAGAAATTGTACATGTCGATATCAGTTATTAGCTCTAATTCAATGTTTGTATGCTTAAGCATAGCATCCCAAGATAGCCCCGGGGCAGTATAGTATTGACAGGGGTCCAAGCTATACAATTTTTTACAGACATTTCTAAAATTTTCAAAAATATCCGTTAGGAGAAGCACATCTGTTTTCAAATACAATTCCATATAATCTTTCAAAGTTTTGCAGTTAAAAATTGTCCAGACTTCATTCGCATGCGCATAGTCTTCAATAGAACATTCTTCGTTATTAAGTTTATTAAAGAAATCTTTTCTAGGTGGAAGTTGTGTTTCATTAAGTTTTTCAAAAGAATCAAGATAATCATAGGGAAAAATTCCTTTCCTCCTTATGAGATTAAATTCTTGGCTTGTTTTAAATTGTGCTCTAATAGTATGAAAATCGTTGACGGTAAGATTATTTGCGAACGATTCCAAACTATCGGCCATAAAACGCATTGTATCAAGAAACCTAAGTTCAAGATCCCTACCATCACTCATATTAATAAATTGAGATAGAGATATATATAACTCTTTATTTAACGGAAGGACTTTTATATTTGTCTCAACCTTACTTAATTCTTTCACAAAAAGATGAGAATCATAGGATGAATAGTTATTAAAATAAATTGGAATAAACTTGGGTACTTGATAACTTAGGTTGCATCTGTTATGCGCAGCACCTCGATATTTACCGCTTATATGACAATGATCCCTCACACGATCATTATTTAAGTATTGTCCACATATGTGACAAGTTATCGCATTGTCAAATGTTACATTTTCTTCATCTGTCAAGTTCTACATTTCAATTGTTTTTGTGAGATAATTGCTATATATATCTTGACAATCTTGATTCAAAAATGTAACAAATTTTTCAGAAGCATCTTTACCCGTATAAATTCTCAGCTTATCCAATTTATTGTCGTGCTTACACTTAATAAAATAGCTGAATGCGCAGGGTACATGTGACTGATTTAATTTAGTTTTACTACTTACACTAAAGTCTATCTGTTGCAAAACACATTCAAAATCGGCGTATACAACAAAAGGGACGTCAATTTTTCTATGGTTGCTCTTGAACCGCAGTATGGAGTCTTCTGCCTTTGGCATTGTGGTAACTATTTTACCACATTCCATTTTATGTTTCTCCATAATATTTTCAAGATGGGTGTATTGCAGACAGCTGTTGCAAAATAAGAGTCGTTCGCAATGTGTCGTTGTTTGCCTTTTTAGTAGTCTGTAAGACATCAAAAACGCGTATTGTATTATTTAATTTTAAATACTTTCCAATATATTACTTACTTTGAAATATCTTTTATAAAAATATAGTGATGCCCATCCACGCTTTCCAATAGAAATAAGTTAACATGCTTGGTCTTCTCATTTTGGGTTATATAAAATGGTCCAATTAGTTCATCACTCTCGTCGTCATATCCAAACACATTCACACTAACATCATTCTGTCCCTCAAATTCCCTAATATATTTTAGTGACATCGGAAATGTCAAATTTGAAAAATCAATTGTAGTTCCATCTTGAAGCGAAATTATATTAGCACTAATATCTTCAATGTTATATGAAGAGCATCGATTCGGAAAATTGATAGCCGAGGTACTCATTGCCGCAATTAAGGCCCACTTAAAACAGTAATTATCACTGTTTTCAATATTAATGCAAGCACCACGACTAGCAAGCTTCTGCGGGGTGCTAATCCAATGAGCTCCTTTTACCAAAGAAGATTTATTAATATTAAGTTCAGCTCGAACTATGCGAACAAGAGTCCATCCGGAATCTCTTTCCTGAAACTCAGACATTTTATTTTGAATTTCTCTGACCTGCTAACAGAAAAATTCATTCACGTCATCTGCTCTAGTCAACAAGCTCATTTTTGCTGTATGTACTATTATTATTATTTCTAATTCTTCGCCCACAATTTTTAGATATTCTGCAACTATACTTATATTAAATTTCAATATAGTATGTTGCTTCAAATGGTACTCAAGCCTCTCTATAAAAGTCGATTCATTTTCGACAACAAAATCTTCAAAGAGAAGTTGATCCTTTTTATTTTCTATTCCATAAGAAATAATATTATTTTGAAATGCTCTTCTGATCTCATAATATTTCATACACTCTCCATCAATGTTGATATTATTATTTGTTGAGCTACTTCCTAAATCCTGTAAACCTTGCTGTTGTTGTTGTTGTTGTTGATGTTCATAAGTATTTGTGTACCATTGCATGGAGGTAGAGGGTTGTTGGAAATACATTTGTTTTTGTTGTTGTTGTAGTTGATATTGCAATTGTTGGTCAGTATTTGGGTACCATTGCATGGCCGTAGGATATGGTTGCTGTTGTTGAGGATATTGATATTGTTGATGTTGTTGAGGATATTGATATTGTTGTTGTTCTTGAGGATATTGGTATTGTTGTTGTTGTTGTTGTTGAGGATATTGATATTGTTGTTGGGGATATAGATATTGTTGTTGTTGTTGAGGATATTGATATTGTTGTTGTTGTTGTTCTTGAGGATACTGATATTGTTGTTGTTGTTCTTGAGGATATTGGTATTGTTGTTGTTGTTGTTGAGGATATTGATATTGTTATTGTTGTTGTTGTTGAGGATATTGATATTGTTGTTGTTGTTGTTGTTGAGGATATTGATATTGTTGCTGTTGTTGAGGATATATATATTGGTCCTCAACACCATGATTTTGGATGTGATCTAGAAAGCATTTTTTGTATTTATAAATCTTTTTACACACATTGCACTCATAAGCTAAAGAATTCATTTTCTTTTTTTTTATTTTAGTTTATACAATATTATTATATATAAATATATATTTAATATTATTATATTTAATATTTTTTATTCAAAAGTCACTTTGATTATTTACGTATTAACAGCGAAATTATTGAGGATTTGACACTTGTAGAGACAATGCTTTACTTGCTGCTAGAATAAAAAACTTCTCAATTTATACAAGTCACGATTAAGTCATATGCACAATGTAAAAGTCAATAGACAGAGACAAATGTCAGCAAGCAGTGAAAATTACAACCAATCTTTGACAATCCTCAATATCACAAACTTCAATTTCTTTACAAAAGAAGTGAAAAGAATGAATAAATACAACACGCATAAATTGTATATTTTATTTATTTCTTCAAACTCTTTACACATAAAAAAATTAAAATCAAACAACAACAACAAAAAAAACAAAACATTGATATCTCACCAGCATACATAATTACTTTCTAAAATACCCTTCCATGTCCCCAGCTAAAAAAAACGAATATTACAAACAACAAAAAGTACACACTATGATATTTTGTGACATCGCAACAGTGTGCCCTAGTGGTAACGTTTATCATTTCCGTTTTGTATTCCATATAAAAAAAAATAAAAAAACATAATGTGAAAGGCGTTGCACACATTTTAAAAAATGATTAGAACACAAGAAAATGGCAGATTTGTACTCGGCATTGCACATATACATATACGACTACTTACCCATCTGCCAACGCTCAAGTTATTGTAAAAACATACACACGTATGAGCATAACGTTGGCTCCCATGATCACGCATCTCTAATTCCCTTTGACAATCATAAATATCTTACACTTCATTTTTTCCAACCTTCAAATAAGTTCATAAATTACATACTTCGTTTACCTCTTCAAACTCTTTAAATAAGGAAATAGAAAAATCAAACTAAATAAAACCAACAACAAAAAACATTCATAGATTTCCCACAAGCATACATAATTTCTTTCTAAAATAATCTTCCATGACCACCAGCTAAAAAAAAGAATATTGCAAAAAGACAAAAGCAACATTTTTCTCTATGCACACACGCACTTACACTCTAAAATCATAAACCTGCTTCAACCGCTTAACAAACAAAAAAAAATTACCATTCAAAATTAAAATTAAAACAAAAACATACATAAAATCCTTCGTACCTACATAATTAACTATGTACATCGACGAACGGATATCAAACCATGATTATCTCACAAACCATATATTTTATTCATGTCTTCGAACTCTTTAAACATAGGAAAAAAATAAATAAAAATCAAACTAAATAAAACCAACAACAAAAACATTCATTGATTTCCACACAATTTCTTTCTCAAGTACCCTTCCGGACCGCTTAACAACGAAAAAACATAATACGTACAAACAAAAGAATATTACAAAAAACTAAACTATGCACACACGCACACACAATATAAAATCATGAACCTGCTGCAACCGCTTAACAAACGAAAAAACATACTACATACAAACAAGCCCAACGTGCATACATAATTAACTATGCGCATCGGCGAACGGATATCAAACCATGATTATCTCACAAACCATATATTTTATTCATGTCTTCGAACTCTTTAAACATAGAAAAAAAATAAATAAAAATCAAACTAAATAAAACCAACAACAAAAAACATTCATTGATTTCCACACAATTTCTTTCTCAAGTAGCCTTCCGCACCGCTTAACAAACGAAAATACATACTACGTACAAACAAGCCCCCACGTGCATACATAATTAACTATGCGCATCGGCGAACGAATATCAAACCATAAAATTAAAACAAACACACATCGACGGCCGACATCAAACTACCCTTTTCTACGTACAAACCGTCCATAACCCTCGTCACTTCGCACCATTGACAGTAATTACCTTAATATGTAAATTTTAGCCCATAAATTACAAAATTTCGATTTAAATTACCCAAATTTGACAATTTTTATTGCTCGGGCGCATACATTCTACTACTACTATTCCGTTGTCGATTAGTTCTTTTATCTGTTTCTTCACCTCCTCCTTTAAGGATGCTGGGTATGGATAACTTTTTGTATAAATGGGACAGTCTGTAGTCGTCCTAATTTTACCTTCGACCGTGGTGGTGTATGTCAATTTTTCGTCCGGTTCGAGGAATAATCTAGGGTACCTTGCAATTAATTTTGATATAGAATTTTTTTGGTTTTCTGTCATGTGTTGCGTTCTAATATTAATAACGTTTACATCACTGGATAGCTGTTGTTTTATTTTAATTTTTCTACCTCCCTTGATTATCATGAGCTCTTTTTCAATGTATATTACCGCAGAAAGTTGCTTAAGGGTATCGTTTCCAATTATGGCGTGAAAAGATTTTAGGCTTGGTAGTAAAAAAAATTTTGTAGGTTTTTCGTTATTGTCAAATAATTGTGCATAGACATGATGAGTTACCTTAATAGGTCCGCCTATTGAGTTCGCATAGAATGGATTATCATTTTCTTTAGGATTATTTATCAAATTTGGTTGGACATAATTTTTGTTTGATCCTGTGTCTATCAAGATTTTTATGACTCTTCCGTCGTTAAGCCTACAGCTAATATAGTGTAACGAGGATTGTCTTAATCTAAAAAATGAATATCAGTACAGTCTTCTGCTTGATCAGAGTGTTTTGTCTGATATTCACGAATGTTACTGGCATATTCTTGTATAGTTTTGTCATACATGTCATTGTTTTGGGCGATATCTGCTGCATATTGCTCCGTGTCTCTATGGAAATTGCGCTGCATTTTTTCCGGTGCACGCATCTGGAATGAAGGTTGCATCGGTCTTTTTCCTTGAAATTGGTGCGCTGGTCTTGGTCTGTTTATGTAGTTAACGTTCCTGGTTCTTATACTTTCGTCGACGTCCATTGGCTCGGGACGTGGCTGAGGTTTAGGTCCTAAGGGCCTTTGTGGTGGTTGTTGGTTAAGTTGAAATGGTCTTATTTGATGAGGAAAATTCCTAGAAAAATTTGCTTGTGGTTGATATGCTAGTCCTGGATAAAACGTCATTTGTCTGTTTCTTTGGGTATTAAATCTAGGTGGTAATTCTGGAGGATTGTTACTTTGTTTTCTGGAATTTGGATTGACATTGTGAGCAAAATTTGTTCTAAAAGTTTGATTATTCAATTTTTGACATAGACTAAGGGCTTGGGGTAAATCATTTGGCTCCTTTATTGCCAGTAGTCTCGGCAAGTCACCATTTAATCCCCTCAAGAATGTATCGAGGGCTTTGTCTCTATACGTTTTTGTAAGGACATTAAGGGCTTCATTGCTCATTTCTAGTGAGGATAATTTATTTAATATGAGGGATAAACATGTATATACCTCTTGGTAAAAAGCTTCTATCGTGAGTTTTCCCTGTACAAGTGATGCCATTTGGTATTCCAAAGATGTGACATCCCTTTTATCCGCGTAATGCGTAGTGAGGCATCTGATAATGCAATTCCAGTTAAGAGGTGTGTTATACGATTCAAGTATTTTATCGGCTTGCCCTATGATCTTGTTTCTAATGACACTAATAATCCCGTAATACTTGGCAGTTCCCTGTAACGGTTCGTACAGTTGAAGAATTCTCTCTACACTCTGCTTCCACGACGTAAACTCTATATTATTCCCTGAAAATTCTCTGAGACTCCTGACGATATCAGGTATTTTATCTAAATCTCCTAAATGTGCCTCATGCTCCCTGTTTATGACTTGGTCTATTCCATTAAATTCGTTTAAATTGGGATTGATAATAGAGTTGATTATTTGCACTCCCTCAGTTCTTAATGTTTGGGTCACTATGCTTGCTATGGCATTTCTCAGTTCTACTGACATTATGGTTTCGCGCTGTTGATTTGCAGGTGGTGCTGCATTATTATTAGGAGGATCTGGATTTAGGATTGAGGGACGTAACAAATTATTGGGATTTGCCATTTTGTAAAGGATAAGGGAATAGGTTAAGTAGAAGTTTGTTTGTTATGTATTTCTTATAAAGGCAAATATTTTGAATATGTTTTTGTTTTTATTATATCAGTATTATTCAAAATTCTACGTTTATAAAATTTTTCTTTTCCTTATTATAAAGTGTTATTGTAATTTTTATCTAACAATTTAATTTTTTTAGGATGTTGGTCAGACTATCCTTTTGTTTTTTAAATTTATTTTCACTTTTTCTGGATGTTGATTAGACTATCCCTTTTTTTCACAATATTTTTTCTAAAAATTGGAATTAATTCTTTCATCTTATTTTGCTTTATTATAATTTTTTTCCTAACAATTTAATTTTTTCGATGTTGGTCAGACTATCCTTTTGTTTTTTTAAATTTATTTTCACTTTTTCTGGATGTTGATTAGACTATCCTTTTTTTCATAATATTTTTTCTAAAAATTGGGATTAATTCCTTTATCTTATTTAGCTTTATTATAATTTTTTTCTAACAATTTAATTTATTTTAGGATGCTGGTCAGACTATCCTTTTTTTCAAAATTTCATTTAAAAATCTGAATTATTTATTTTATCTTATTTTTCTAATTTTTAAACTTACATAAATAAAATATACTTCATCGCACAGCCGGTTCGGACTTCTTCCTTTTTGCTCTTTCTTGGCTACTGGGGGTCTTCCTTGGCTTCTTCGTGGGATGTCTCTAGGCTGATAAGCTCTAGGGAAAATGGGTCCTTGGTGATAAGATGGTTAGAGATGGAGATAGCGTTGTTTTTTTTTCCTCTTTGTTTTTCACAGCTTTTTTCTCAAGTATTATTTTGTCTTTATTTATTTGGTTGTGATATTATTTCTTATGGATTAATTTTATTAAGTTTATGAATTATTTCTTTAGTATTGACAGCAAGTAAATCAATTTTTATATTTTTATCAAACTTCCACAGTTTTTTTGTTTTGTATTTTTTAAATCGGTTAAATTTTGTATTTATATTTTTACCAACGTTTTTTTATATATATTATTTTTTTATTTTTTAGAGTTTCACGGTTTTTTTGCTTTTTATCCTTATCTTTTTTTTAAGGACTCTCCACTCGCCACTCACCGAAGGCGTTGGGCGCCAGTTAATCTTTTCTTTGATTTATTTTATTTTTTAAAAAAACCACTTCAGACTGAATAGTCTGAAGCGTCTTTTCTCTTTTTTAGTTTATTACGAACTAACTTTTACAAAATTTTATTTTATTACTTAAACTACCTTAAATGCCTTTCTTGCCAAATCGCCTGATGTTAGTAGACATACCATCAGCATTTTTTTATGGGAACGGAAATTAGTGAAATATGAATATTTTATAAACAATTCCAATTAAAAATAGCTTTATACAAATGTGTATACATGTGTACATGAATTGACAAATTTTGTGTTAACTCGCTTAAAGTAGCATGGAGGCTACATTAAAAATCTCGGAGTTATGAAACGTTTATTAAACGTCTAATAGGCTATTAATCATTTAGCGATTTTTGACTATTAATGTGTTATTGAACTGTTAATAATCATTTTTGAATTATACCGTAAAAATTTATATAGATGTAATCACTTTGGTAAAGGGTATGTAAGATTCGGCACAGCCGAATATAGCACTCATACTTGTATTTTATTTTATTTATGTGAAAAAGTGAAAACATTTTATATTATTAAAAAAAACTAATTTTTTGTTGGTTTGGAACATCTAGGTGCATTTCGTTGCTGCTAAAAAATGTTTAAGTTCGTTAGTACTTTTGTTACACGATAAATACATTGAAAATATTAAGATAAAAATTTATATTATTTTTGTAAACTGAATAAAATAAATGTTACAATTTAAAGTTTTTTTAACAATTTTAATATCTGATGATCTGTATGTTTGAATTTATCATTTGGAGATTAACTGTGCTATTTTGTTCTAAAAAATTTTCAATCAAAAACGTGAACAAGTTTGAAAACGTGAACACCCTTGGTAAAAATTTGTTCACGTTTTCGCGAGTTCACTGTATACTTAGATATTTAAACATTTTATTCTTTTTTTTTAACCGACTTCAAAAAAAAGAAGGAGGTTAACAATTCGTCTCTATTTTTTTAGGTGTGTAGGCTCATAACTCGGTGCATTTTAGACCGATTGTAAGACTTTTTTGTCTGAGAGGTTATAGCTTCCCATTGGTCCGATTGTAAAAAAGTAGGCGGGGACACGCCCATTTATTTTACGATCTTCTACTCATTTGATTGCTGCGAAACATGGCAAACACCTTTGGTTCTTGTAATTATACAATTTTAAAGGTAAAAAATGGGCGGGGCTACGCCCATTAAAATGTATTATAATATTTCACGTGGTTTTGCTTAACCGAATTTAACAAAACTTATCACACATCTTAAGCTCTAAAATAGACACAATTTTTCTTTTTTTAAAATGGGGGCGTGACCATTAAAATTTAATATAATATTTCACAAGCTTCCATTTCACCAATTTTTACGAAAGGTGGCACACAGTCTGAGATTAAATAAAGGCAAATCTTGCGTTCAAAAAATCTTGTTTAAAAAAGGGGCGTCGTAACGCCCCATAAAATTTAATATTATATTTCACTAAAAAGCTAAAAATAAAACTTATAAAAAAAAATTAAACCGACTTCAAAAATAAGCACTAAAAAGCTAAAAATAATATTGATCTAGTTAAATAAAATATTTGTACATATGTTACCATAGTGTTGTTTGAAGTTGGTGCCAGTAATACAGGTACTAAACACATAGGAAAATGCCCGGTAAAATATTGCAAGTACTTTTTATGTACATATATATATGTATGTATGTATATATGTGCTTAGTTCCAATTTTTTGGTTTTGGCGATTTTTTTTAGTTTTGGCACGGTTTTTTCGTTTTGAGGATTTTTTTCGGTTTTTGGCGTTTATTTTAAATTTTGGCGATTTTTTTTCATTTCGGCGATTTTTTTTCACATAAACAATTATTTTGGTTTTGGCGCATTTTTCGCGTTTTGGCGATTTTTTTCGGTTTTTGGCGTTTTTTTCATATTGGTGATTTTTTTTCATTTAAACGATTTTTTCGAATTTGGCGATTTATTTTAGTGCTAGAGTTTTTTTTGAATTTTGTCGATTTTTTTCGATTTGGTGATTTTTTTTTTAAATTTTTGGCGATTTTTTTCAGGTTTTGGCGATTTTTTTCGGTTTGGCGATTTTATGATTTTCGGATTTTTTAGTTTTACCGTTTTTGAAAATTTCAAGAGTTTACCGCTTACGGTTTCCAACTTGCTATAAGTTGTCAAAATTACATAGTAAAAATTGCATTAACTGATAGACCACCCTTTAATTGAAATTTTTTAATATTTTAATGTTTATTGTTGTAGTCTATATAAAAATACACATATGTGTACATACAATTGTATGTATATTACATGAGATTTTAACATTTTTCGTCGCTAGTTTTGGAGCTCCCTTTAATTTCTAATTCTCATGTATTTGTTGTTGTAGTGGCCAAGGTTCTACATACTCTGTCCAAATTTCAGGTCCGTCGCTCTTCAGTTCCTGAGAAAATACCGTGTGACGGACAGCGTAGCGAAAACAATAGGGTTCCTTTTTTCACCTTTGGTGTACGGAACCCTAAAAAGTAAATATTTGCATGTAAGCAAAAAGTTAACTCTCCTCCTACCCACTTCCTTCCCTTTCATTTATGTAGTTTGTATTTCAAATAAGAAAACCCTTGTACATTCTTTTATTTTATATTCATTTATTGTTTAACATATTTTTAAATTTTATAATAATACCTACATATGTAAATTCATATTTTAAGAAGAAAAAAAGTTCATTTAAAGCAAGACATTTCTTTTGTTAGTAAAATAACATTTTTTAATGCGCAAACACGTTGTACCTTCATAGTGAATAGTCGATTAGCGGAATTTTTCTTACATTCTTATTAAACAAACAAAAAATTATACAAAAAAAATATTCGTAGTGCATATTATTCGTAATAGATACATACATACTGACTTTAATAAATCAGCTTTATGTGCTTTCCTAATATTTTTACATAGTGGAAATAACAAAAAGAAAAAAAAACTGAAAACAAAAAAAAACAAACTGTAACATTGAGGAATACTCTATAGGAGTAACTCAAAAACAAATAAACAATCATAAATTACAAAAACAAAAAAAACCGTAAGCAAAAAAAACACAAAAGTGCCCTTGAGGAATACTCTATATGAGTGCCTCAAATACAAAAAATTATGAAGTAAGTTCTAACGGCAGAAATGCCTATTTTACTGTGAGTTCTGAAGCTCTCAATGAAAATAATACAAATAATAAATCTAATGAAAGTATTTTTTTAACGACAAATCCAATTTTTCGTCAGCGATTAACTTCGCTTTGTTCAATGCCAAATAGTGATTCATTAATATTACAGTTGCCTAGTACTTCTTCATATAAGTCAGTAATATCATATCCTTCAGGCTCGTGTTCATCACTTAATAAAGTTATTACTACAGACAAAAGTAGCTCAAAACCCAAGGTACAAGTCGGAATGGACAGATACATAACAGTGGTAAAGCGTGGGCGAAGCCCGAATTCTTCAAAAATATCATCTGCTCCAAAGATGTCTAGGGATAATAGCGCATCATCTACCAATCGTCAAAATCGTTTTTCATTATTGCAAGTCACCGACGACAAGCCCGCAGCATCATAGCAAAAGTCTTTTAAGCCACCAGCTATATATTTGAGAGAGAAAAATTCTAACGCCCTAATTAAAAAATTAGTCTCGGGCATTGGTGAAAACGCATTTCATGTTATTCCAATAAAGCGTGGTAATATTGACGAAACTAAAATTCAAATATACGAAGAAAAAAATTTCCGCAAAATAGTGACTGAATTTGAAAAAAATAAAACAAGTTTTTACACGTACCAGCTTAAGAGTGCCGAAGGTATGCAGATCGTATTGAAGGGTATTGACTCTTATGTTAATCCCGAAGAAGTAAAAGATGCACTCATGATACAAGGAATTAAGGTAAAAAATTTTACCAACATAATCAATAGGGAGAAGATTTCCCAGCCACGTACCAGCTTAAGGGTGCCAAAGGTATGCAGATCGTATTGTAGGGTATTGACTCTTATGTTAATCCCGAAGAAGTAAAAGATGCACTCATGATACAAGGATTTAAGGTAAAAAATGTTACCAACATAATCAATAGGGAGAAGATCCCCCAGCCTCTATTTCGTGTTGAATTGGAGACGAATGATATACAGCTGCAAAAAACGAGACACACCCAATTTATAGCCTAAAATACCTCTTATACCGAAAAACTACAGTTGAAGAGCCAATAAGCGATCAGGTCCCGTACAGTGCCATAATTGCCAAGAATATGGCCACACAAAAACATTCTGTAAATTACCCACTGTTTGTGTTGTGTGCGGCGAATTACACGGCACTGCTAGTTGTACTAAACCAAAAGATCAAGCGGGAAAAAAAGCAGTAATTGTGGAGGTAATCACACCGCTAACTACAGAGGTTGTCCTGTGTACTCTTTTGTCAAACAGACTATGGTGCAAAAACCCAAATTAGCTCCATATCAATCAGCAAACGCTTACTCCGCCACTTTTGTGCAAATGAGCCAACCAGTTACTTCCCGTGTATCGTATGCCGATGCTGCTAAAACAAATTCTATTCCTCCACAAAATGTTCCACCTCCAAATAATTCAGCGAATTCAAACTCAAGCTTTAACTTTAGTCGCCTTGAGGCTACTATTGAGAATCTGGTGCTAACTATAAACAACTTTACAACAAATATGACTAACATGATGCAAGAAATGCTGAGAATGCAGAATACTCTGCTTCAAGCATTAGTTAACAAACCATGAACATGTTAAAAATATGTTTCTGGAACGCAAACGGCATTCGCCAGCATAAAAATGAACTTGAGCACTTCCTCATGGAAAAAAATATTGATATAATGTTGGTCTCTGAGACTCATTTGACTTCAAGGAGCTTATTTAAAATAAATGGTTACACTCTATATGATTCAAAGGACCCGAGGGGGAGAGCATGCGGTGGGTCAGCAATTCTAATTAAGTCAAGTCTCAAACACTATGTCCTTGATAACATTTGTGAAGAACATCTACAAGCAACAAAGATTTGTGTCGAAAATTTTGTTACAAATTTCGTGATATCATTAATTTACTCCCGTCCCAGATTCGCAATTACTGAGCATCAATTCGAGGAATTCTACAAATCTCTTGGCCCTTGTTTTGTAGCAGCTGGGGACTACAATGCAAAACATACGTTCTGGGGTTCGCATCTTATTACACCTAGAGGTCGTGCATTGTTCAACACAATTTCAAAAATGGGATTGGACGTCATTTCAAGTGGGGAGCCCACTTACTGGCCTACGGACATACAAAAAATTCCGGATGTTATTGATTTTGGAGTCATGAAAAATATCACTAGGGAATTAATTCATGTTGAAGCTTCTGTAGATCTCTCTTCCGATCACTCTCCCACGATTGTTACAATTTGTAGCCCACTAAGAAGTGACTTCCCTGTCCCATATGTAAAGATGATCAACCGTGTTAATTGACTGGGGTTTAAAAAATACCTCAGTAGCCATTGTACGGAAAATATTAACCTAAGAACACCAGGTGATATTGAATCTAACATTGAAAATCTTAACGAAAATATGAAACAGGCTGCTGAACATGCCACTACTTCGCATCCGCAGACTGGGTTTAATAGAATTTATTCTACAGACATTGAACGTCTTTTACGTGAAAAAATTACAGCTAGAAGGGAATGGCAACAGCACAGATCACCCCAAAATAAAATTAGATTTAAAGAGTGCATTGAGTTCTCGTTGTACCTTCATAGTGAACTAACGTCATAGCGGAGTTTTTTGTTACATACATACTTAACAAAAAAATCATATAAAAGAAAATATTCGTAATACATATTATTAACTTTGATAAATAAGCTGTAATTGCTTTGTTAATATTTTTTTGCATAGTCATAAATAACAAAAACAAAAAAACCGTAATAAAAAAAACAAACAAACAAACAAAAGTACCCTTGAGGAATACTCTATATGAGTACCTCAAAAACAAATAAATGTGAAGTGAGTTATAACGGCAGAAATGCCTATTTTACTGTGAGTTCTGATGCTCATAATGATAACAATAAAAATAAAAAACCTGATGACAGACTTACTGTGAGTTCGGAAGCTCTTAATAAAAATACAAAATCTGATAATACACTTTTTCTAACAACAAATCGACTTTTTCGACAGCGATCAACTTCGCTTTGTCCAATGCCTACTAGTGATTCTTTAACAATACAGTTGCCTAGTACTTCGTCAGTTAAGCCATTGAAATCATTCGCTTCGGGCTGTTCATCACCTAACCAAGTTGTCACTACAGATAACAGTAGCTCAAAACCAAAGGTACAAGTTGGAATGGACAGACATATAACCGTGGTAAAGCGTGGGCGAAGCCCGAACTCTTCTAAAATTTCATCTGTTCCAAAGATGTCTAGGGATAACAGCGCATCATCCATGAATCGCCAAAATCGTTTTTCATTATTGCAAGACGATAACGAGAAGACCGCTTCATCATCTCAAAAGTCTTTTAAGCCACCACCAATATATGTGAGGGAAAAAAATTCTAACGCGCTTCTAAAAAAACTACTGTCGACCATTGGTGAAAATACTTTTCACGTAATTCCAATTAAAGAGGTAATATTGATGAAACTAAAATCCAAATATACGATGAAAACAATTTTCGAAAAATTGTAAATGATTTTGAAAAAAATAAAACAAACTTTTACACATACCAACTTAAGAGTGCTAAAGGCCTACAGATAGTACTAAAGGGCATAGATTCATATGTTGAGCCCGAAGAAGTAAAATGTGCACTTCTAGACCAAGGATTTAAGGTAAAAAACGTTACTAATATAATTAACAGAGAAAAGGTCGCCCAACCCCTATTTCGCATTGAACTGGAGCCGAATGACATACAATTGAAAAAAAATCAAACCCATCCAATTTATAGCGTAAAGTTTCTGTTACACCGAAAAATCACAGTTGAAGAGCCACGTAAGCGTTCAGGTCCTGTACAGTGCCATAATTGCCAAGAATATGGCCATACAAAAACTTACTGCAATTTACCTACAGTTTGTGTTATCTGCGGTGAATTGCATGGTACTGCTAGCTGCACTAAGCCAAAAGAACAAGCAGAAAAAAAATGTAGTAATTGTGGAGGTAATCACACCGCTAACTATAGAGGATGCCCCGTATATTCTTTTGTTAAACAGACTATGAGTCAAAAACCTAAGTTAGCTCCAGCCCAACCATTAAACGCGTACTCCGCCTCTTTTGCTCAAGTAAGTCAACCAGTTACTTCACGTGTATCGTATGCCGATGCTGCTAAGGCTAGTTCTAATCCCTCACAAAATGTTTCACCGCAAAATAATTCAGCGAATGCAAACTCAGGCTTTAACTTTAGTCGCCTTGAAGCTACTATTGAGAATCTGGTGCTAACTATAAACAACTTTACAACAAATATAACTAGCATGATGCAAGAAATGCTGCGAATGCAGAATACACTGCTTCAAGCATTAGTTAACAAACCATGAACATGTTAAAAATATGTTTCTGGAACGCAAACGGCATTCGCCAGCATAAAAATGAACTTGAGCACTTCCTCATGGAAAAAAATATTGATATAATGTTGGTCTCTGAGACTCATTTGACTTCAAGGAGCTTATTTAAAATAAATGGTTACACTCTATATGATTCAAAGGACCCGAGGGGGAGAGCATGCGGTGGGTCAGCAATTCTAATTAAGTCAAGACTCAAACACTATGTCCTTGATAACGTTTGTGAAGAACATCTACAAGCAACGAATATTTGTATCGAAAATTTTTGCACAAATTTTGTCATATCATCAATTTACTCCCCTCCTAGATTCGCAATTACTGAGGATCAATACGAGGATTTCTACAAATCTCTTGGCCCTTGTTTCGTAGCAGCTGGAGACTATAATGCAAAACATACTTTCTGGGGTTCGCGTCTTATCACACCTAGAGGACGAGCGTTGTTCAACACAATTTCAAAAATGGGCTTGGACGTCATTTCAAGTGGGGAGCCCACTTACTGGCCTACGGACATACAAAAAATTCCGGATGTTATAGATTTTGGAGTCATGAAAAATATCACTAGGGAATTAATTCATGTTGAAGCTTCTGTAGATCTCTCCTCCGATCACTCTCCCACGATTGTTACAATTTGTAGCCCACTAAGAAGTGACTTCCCTGTCCCATATGTAAAGATGATCAACCGTGTTAATTGGCTGGGGTTCAAAAAATACCTCAGTAGCCATTGTACGGAAAATATTAACCTAAGAACACCAGGTGATATTGAATCTAACATTGAAAATCTTAACGAAAATATTAAACAGGCTGCTGAACATGCCACTACTTCCCATCCGCAGACTGGGTTTAATAGAATTTATTCTACAGACATTGAACGTCTTTTACGTGAAAAAAGGACAGCTAGAAGGGAATGGCAACAGCACAGATCACCCCAAAATAAAATTAGATTTAAAGAGTGCACTAGACGACTCCAAGAGCTGCTGGCATATGAAAAAACTGTATGTCTTAAAAATTATCTGGAAAATCTTGATGCCACACCTGCATCTTATTACTCCTTGTGGCGAGCTGCTAGAAAGCTTAAAACACCCGTTGAATATAGACCACCTCTGCGCACTTCTACCGGAGGTTGGGCCAGAAGCGATACTGAAAAAGGTAACATATTTGTTGAGCATTTAAAATCCGTATTTACCCCAAACACATGTACTGGTGTTGTTGATTTACCAAGTGTAGTTGCGCTACCCCCTCGAACCATAAAATTTAAGACGCGTGATGTTCAGAAACTAATTGCTGAACTCAACCCGAAGAAAGCTCCAGGTATTGATGGAATAAGTAACAATATGCTGATAAACTTGCCCCATATTGCAATTAGAATCCTGTTATTTATTTTTAACTCCATTTTACGACTGGAGTATTATCCACAAAGCTGGAAGCTTGCGAAGGTCAAAATGATTCCAAAGCCGGGCAAAGACCTTACCAAGGCTGAGTCATACAGGCCAATAAGTCTGCTATCAACAATGTCAAAACTCTTCGAAAAGCTGCTCATGACAAAATTGTCCCCAATTTTAACTGATGGTGGGTGCATCCCAGACCATCAATTTGGTTTTAGAAGTCAGCATAGCACCATTGAACAAACTCATAGATTGGTGCAATTTATAAGAAGAACTTTTGAAGAAAAAATGTATTGTTCTGCCCTGTTTATTGACGTTTCTCAGGCCTTTGATAAAGTGTGGCATGAAGGTCTAATTCTAAAATTAAAATCATATCTACCAATAAATTTAGTGAATTTATTAGAAAGTTACATCACTACCCGGAAGTTCACGGTTGTGGAAGGAGAATTCATGAGTGTGCCCGAATCTATATCATCCGGTGTGCCACAGGGGAGCATACTGGGGCCAGTTTTGTATTTGATCTATACTTGTGATATGCCTTTGAGCAGCAATATCCATACATCTACGTTTGCCGATGATACAGCCTGCCTTAGTATGCATGAAAACCCTCACGAGGCTTCCCGATATTTACAAGAACATATTACACAATTGGAAATGTGGTTGAACTTATGGAGAATTAAGGTAAATGAACAAAAGTGTGTCCATATAACGTTTACCCTAAGAAGAGATACTTGTTCCCCAATTCGAGTCAATAATCAAAATATTCCTCAACACTCCCAAGTGAAAAATACCTTGGTATACACATTGATCGAAGGCTTACATAGAAACATCATATTGACTTTAAGCTAACTCAGATGAAACTTAAGTTATATCAAATTCATTGGTTGATTGGCAGAGATTCAACACTTAGTCTGGACTGCAAACTTTTAATATACAAGTCGCTTTTGAAGCCAATATGGTGTTACGGTATCCAGTTATGGGGCACTGCTTCAGCTTCCAATGTAGAGAGAATCCAACGAAGGCAAAACAAAATTTTACGGTTAATAACATCGGCTCCATGGTACATCAAAAATTCCAATATCTATCGTGATTTAAATATGCCACTAGTGATTGAAGAAATTGCAAGATACGCAGGCAAATACTTAACAAAACTCGAGTCACATCCTAATCCGCTTGATCGTAATATTTTGAATTTTACTGGTCACATCCGCCTAAAAAAGAGGGACACAAGGGCTCTTATACTCAACACTCTAGATGCGAATGCTTGAAAATACATTTAATTTTCCTTTTTGATTATCACTACTTTGTATTATTTAAACTATAGTAGGGTGTTGATGAGAGTTCTGGAAACAAGAGCAGGGAGCAAAAAATGTGTACTAATTTTGTATGGCATGAACGATGAAAAACTGTGTAATGCACATTTGGCAACACTGGTCAGTTGAAAATAGGGTGGCACTTATATACCTGGAAGTTTTTAAAATTGTGTGTGAGTAATGAGATTCGGCAACTGGGCTGGCACGACTTGGCTTGGCTTGGCTTGCCTGGGTTTGGCCGGGGTTTGGTCGGGGTTTGGGCGGGGGTTTGGCTGGGGTTGGTTAGGATTTGTATACTAATTTTGTATGAGAAAAGTAACAACGATGATATAAGTGCCACCCTATTGTATTGTTGTTCTGTTGTTAAAAGTTCTGTTGTGGTTTTTTCGTTGATATGTATGAATGTGTTTGGTATGTACCTACAAGTTTTTAAAATGGTGTGTAATCAGATTCGGTATCTGTTGTGGTTTTTTTCATTGATATGTATGAATGTGTTTGAAACAGTTGATTTAATTAAATTGTTTGAATACAAAAGCTTGACTCTAACCATACACAACAAAGTTGATTAGAAATAAAAATCAAAACAATACTATTTATGTATATATGTATATTTTATTTATTAATTTGTTTAATAAATAATAATAATAAAAAATAGTAAAAAAATAAATCTCATATTGAAGTATATATATATATATATATATATATATATATATATATATATATATATATATATATATGTATATGTATAATATTATTGAAGTTTATCTTTATTGATCCAAGAATTATGTTGATTGGAAAATCCCAACCATTTTACGTACGCCTGGTGTCCCTTAGTTTTAATAACATTTTCAATCAAGTATGTATTTGGAAAATGTGTCTTTAATACTTCATGTTCATAGAATCCACCAACAATCGGATTCCTTTGATAGTCTTCCAATAAATAAGTAATGGGGTTTGTGTTCTGTAAAGTACGAATTTTAAAAATTTCAGTTGTCCAGTTTGGAGTATATCCTTTTGAAAAAATATGTTAATATTTGCTAATTCGAACGTGATCTCCAACTTTTAGTTTACCAAATTTATATATTTTGGGATGATTATAGACTTGTTTTAGTATAGAACTTTCATTTTCTGTGTTAACAGACTTTGGCGTCATTCCAATTGTTCTATGCTTTTTATTATTATATTGATTAATTAAATCCTTGCATATATGTATCCATTGATGATTTCCTTGTAGACTAAAATTTTTCCACATCATTCTTTTTAGAGTTCTATTAAATCGTTCTACAATGGACGCTTTCATGATACTATATGTAGAATAGTGGTTGATATTATGTTTTATCATCAAGTTTTGAAATATTTTATTATAAAATTCTTTACCATTATCTGTTTGCAAGTTTTTTGGAATTCTCTTTAGCGAAAAAATAGATTGCATAGCATTTATTATATCTTCACTACTTTTAGATTTTACGGGTACAGCCCAGGCAAACTTTGAAAATGTATCTATAACTGTTAAAATAAATCTATAGCCTTTGTTATATTTTGAGTAAACGCCATTTCAACAAGATCTGCTTGCCAAAGATCATCAATTCCCTTGATCACCACTCGACGTCGAATGAAATTTCTACGTGCTTGCTTATGAAGCTCCTGAACCACTTCTTGTCGCTCCATTTCTAACATCTATCTTAGATTACATCAATTTAAATGCTGCTGATATTGAATTTAAATCAAAAACGATTTATATATCTATGTTTAAACGGTTTGTAATGAGCTTCGTTTTTCAGTTAGACGTTCTTCAACTGAATCAATTTTGTAATTAAATAATGATGTAATTTCTCTTAGTGATTAATTGAGATTATTTTGTATTATACTTTGATCATGTATTAATTTACTTAAACGTGTTTCTACATTATCAAATTTTTTCTGTAATCAACACGTTTTGTTGTTGTATTATTTCGTTAAAACGATCCTCCATTTCCTTGATTCTCTCCATATACATTGTATCCAGTTGTTTCTTTATTTCACTTAAATAACTTTTCATGTAAATTTTGTTTACAGCATCGTTTTCCAATACAGAACTAGCAATATTTTTTATTCTCCGCAAGTTAAAGTTCAAATTACGATCACTTTCCAAATGAATCTTGAAATGTTGATTTTGGTATCTTGCAGATTTTTCAATATAATGTCCAAACTTATCGATAGGCATTTTATGAATATGAGTTGTTAAACATTTTTAAGTCTATTTATATAATAATTTTTGCTTCTCTCAATTCCTCAATAATTGATACAATTTCATTATTATGATTTGAGTGACCAGCTGTTGTTGATGAAATCAAAAGACGCAATCTATCAACCAATTCATTAGGATCATCCCAATAAACATAATTAGACTTTTTTCTATTCAATTTCATTAAACTTTTATCCTTATGAATTTTCTGTTGTTTAAATATGTTTTTAATAATCGTTGTATATTTAATTGAACGAGTTCCTTTAATTTGTCCACTAATACTGTTATTTCGTTTATGGACATTAGTCATCTCCAATATTTGTTTATAATTATTTAAATCTGTTTTATTATAACTGATTGGTTTCTTATAAACTAACAATTCATATAAGCCTGATGTGAAGGGCCATTTTAAATTACCTACAGTAATATTGGTTGAATTGAAAGCGATGGGTTCATTACCCAGTCTCCATATTTGATTTTTATCCTTATGTGGACCATAGGTTTTATCATATATATTTAAG
Organism: Tachina fera; assembly: GCA_905220375.1. NCBI lineage: Eukaryota > Metazoa > Arthropoda > Insecta > Diptera > Tachinidae > Tachina > Tachina fera. Next base: position 104,834,620 of record LR999963.1, read on the forward strand.
TTAACCTTTGATAAATTATATTGAATACTTTGATTGGGATGTATTGCAATGGTGTTATCATCATCATTGTTATCATCCTCATTATCAAATGATTGAAACGTGTTTGAACTTTTCTCGATTTTCTTGTTATTAAAGTTTGGAGAAAACGTGTTATAATCAAGCTTACTCTTTTTATATGGTGTACTGAAGGCAACTTTATTATTCTCAAGATCATGTTTAAAAGAGTTATCCGGATATTTTTCATGTTTTATAATGTTACTATTAGTTGATTGGACTAATTCTTTTAATGGTTTTGATATTGGTTTAAATGTCTTTTCCAACAAGCAAAATATTCTTATATTTCTTTTTTTTAATATTTCGAGTTTTAATAAGATTATTAACTAGATTTGTGTTCATATTTATAGATTGAATTAGAAACATATTCAAAACAGATCAGTTTAGCAGTTAGCGGTAGATTCAAAACAGATCAGTTTAGCAGTTAGCGGTTTAATAGTTGAGAAGCTATTAGTTTAATAATTAATCTTGTACTGATTTTAAAATATCTGTAACATTTCTTTTATAGATTTATAAATATATCGAAACCTTTTCTATATCGACCATTATTCATAGGATCATCTTTGTTAATAACTAGAAAACCATATTTTTCTTTCCAACACTCGGCACATAACTTATGAAATGTTTTTAAAGTCATATCAGAACCAACATGATCATTGTAAATATGCTTAATATTCATTACATCCTGTTTAAAAATTATAATCATATTTGCATTATCGCGAATCAAGTGTTTTGGTATACGTGTATAAGTTTGACATAAATAAAAACTATCAATGTCTTTATGGCGACCCATACAGAATTAAGAACGTACATGATTTTGTTTCTCACAAGCTATATCATCGTATATAAATATTGAATTCGGTTTAACTTCGTCTGGGGATAGAACATCATCATTATTAGAAAATGATGAAAAATTTATCTCCTTAATGGGTTTAATTAGACTTTCTAAGTACTTATATTTCGGTTGTTGTGTTGACTTTGAATATAAGTAAATATTTTTAAATTTCAATCCATGAGGACTTTCAATAAGACTGATCATAACATTTGTTTTTCCGCAATTTGATGGACCCACAATAAGAGCTCGAATAGAATTCGGTAGTAATGAACTATGACGAATTTTATTTGATGAATCGAACTTTGATTCGATATTCTTTACATCAATCTTTTTATGTTGTTTAAAAAAACGCATTTTGAAATCTAATGATAACATAATATATAAACCAGTCTCTTTTATTTGTTTTCAATCAATTTAATTTCAATCTTTAATCGATAAAGTATCAATAGATATGACTATCATTTATAAAAAGTTATTCAGTCGCCATCCATCCTTCATTGGTAAAGGTTTTCTAAATAAAATAATTATTAAACTTCCCATTGAACTTCATCTACCCGGTTATCAATTTTGCGGACCTGGTACAAAATTAAAGAAACGTTTAGCTAGAGGTGATCAAGGAATCAATCCATTGGATACTGCTTACAGAGAGCACGATATAGCATACTTAAACAATAAAGATTTAGAGAAAAGACATATTGCTGATCGAATTTTAACTGAAAAGGCTTGGCAAAGGGTCAAAGCAAGCAATAGTAGTTTGGGTGAAAAATCAAACGCTTGGTTTGTTGCTACTGCAATGAAAGCAAGAACAAAATTCGGTATGGGTAACGTTATTAGTAAAACTAAAAAGTCGTCTCCAGTAAATACCCACAAACTATTTACACATGCATTGAAAAGTGCAAGAAATAATATAAAAAAAGTGAAAACTTGAAAGATGCTATAAAGATTTCACGAAAAGTTGTAAACAATATTTTCAAGAAAAAATCGTTAATAAAAACACCTCGAATAATACCGCTACCAAAATCTGGAGGTTTTCTTCCACTTGCCCCTATATTTGCTGCACTGGGTGCACTTGGTGGTTTAGCTGGTGGTGTATCTGGTATTACAAAAGCAATCAATGCAGTTAAAAATGGAAAGGAACAGCTGACTGAAGCAAAACGACACAATAATACAATGGAAGCCATTGCGATGGGAAAAGGCATGTTCTTAAAACCATATAAAAAAGGTTTTGGATTATATTTAAAGCCTTATCAACAAAATTTTTAATGAAGCTACCTAAAAGAGCCCTTTCTGATGTAGACTTGAGAAAATATGCAAAACATATTCCAAATTTTAGAGGTGTGTTTATGTGCAACACTCTTCCAAGCAAACCACTTAAAAAAGAATGTGGAATAATCAATCTGGATACTTCAAAGGGACCTGGCACACATTGGGTAGCATACTGGAAAAACAACAATCAAATCGAATATTTTGATAGCTTTGGCAATTTGCAGCCACCAAAACAATTAATAAAATATTTAGGAAAAAACATTAGTTATAATTATGATAGATATCAAAATTTTAATACAATAAATTGTGGTCATTTATGTTTAAAATTTTTGTTTTCGAAGCTAAACTAAAAAGAAACTATAAATGTTTTAATAAAATACATCGGTTAAGAATTAAAAAGATCTTGTTTTATTTATATATATATAAAAAAAATTTTTCATTTATTAAAAATTTTAAAAGAAATATTATAATTAAATAATTTTTCTAATTTCGCTTGTTAGAGGTGAGTATTCGATTAACCGATCATGAATAACTAAACAGTATGCTGATGTTTTTTCTGGAATTGGTTTGTTTGCTTCAGTATCAAATTCAATTCGTACATCAATAGGTCCAATTTTAACAGTCTCATTTTGATGTGAAACATCAACAACAATAAGCGGTGCGTAAGACTTGTAATCATTAACATCCAGCAATGGTTCAGGTTCTCGCATGTAAAAGCTTTGTTGAAATTTTGCATACATATTATATAACACAGAATACTGACCATTTTCAAAACGATTATTTAAATCGTCATATGGATATGACTCTGAGTTTAGATATACTTTTAAATTAGAGATATTACAATGGTCAAATATATTTCCTTGTTCTTTACTTTTCTCTTTTTGTATACCAATTATAAGAAATCGTGGTCTTTCGTTTTGTGGAGAAAGCTTCACATTCCATAAAACCTTTGTATTCGTTGGTAGTGCAGGATTTACATGACAATCCCAACTACGAAATGCAATTGGTATATAATTTTTGCTGTTGATTATCTTAAACATTTCCAATTTTGCAGTTGTAGTTGAATATGCGGCATTTTCCATGTTATATCCAGAATTGTTAATTTCAAATAATCAGTTGTATTTGTAGGATAATATGATCTCTCATCGGATGTAGAACGTTGAAGAATGAGCTCATGTTTCGAATTTAATAGTATTTTGTTATTATCTTCAGCAAACCCCATCAACATTTTCAGAGGTATACAACAGCTAAAATGACTTTTTTCTAAAACGAAAGTTTCGTTAAGACACCAACCAGCGTTTTTTAGTGTAGCACTTTCAGCCTTATTAAATGATACAAAATTTTTCATGGTGGATGAAATTCCAAGTTTGCGTGCACGATCAACTTCAAAACCATTAATTTCATAACGAATTTCATCAAACAAATATGAAACAAAGTTGTTTTTAAATTTCACATCTATAGCTGGAACCTCTTTGTTTGCTTCCGTCTTTACTATAAAGCCATGAATGTAAATCATACTCTCACTTGGTAAGACAAAGAGATCCTGATTTTGAATTGGTATACGAATTTCATCATTGTTGTTGAATGATTTTAGATATGGAGAGTAACTATGATATTCTCTTTTTACAATACTCTCATCATATATAGGTTTTTGAAGGACATTTAGTATTTCATTCATGGTTGAAGATTAAATCCTAATGATTTTAAGTATTCTGTATTATATGATGTTAACGGTTTTTTATTTTTTATACTTTCTCGAATGTGAGTTGGTGCGGTATTGAATGGAAATCCTCTTTGCATTACGTTTTTATTGTAAATGATCATTATTCTGGTTTGAAGTTGAGTCTAAGAGTGATTTTTTCTCTTCTAAAATTTATAAGTTCACCGTCTTGATTTAAGATTCTAATCGTTATGTTGTTTATTTGCTGACAGTTGACGGGTAAATAAATAACATTTCGAGGTTTTTCGCTTATTTTATATCCTGGAGGAACATCAAGAGGAAATTCATGAATAACATGATTGGAAGTATTATCAATAAATGATCCGGTTGTTAAGTTGCTTTCAATGCGTATTGTATTAACATCCCTAATATGTGCAGGTAAGTCAGATTCAAATAACCTTGTAGTATTCAATTGATTAATATCTACAATCATCACTTCCAAAGATCTATCATTTTGAAGATTTTGATAAGTGTTATAATATGCACTTGAATTACTTCTAATTTTCTTTTGCTAAATCCGAGCAACTTTTCTATACTGTTTGATTGTGAAAAATCTATATCCATTGATGAGGTTATTTGAGTTTTAAGTGTGTTATTGTTAGCTTCAATTATTAGATAAATTGGTTCATCAATATCTTTTAAGCTTGAGTTTAAGGAAAAATCAATATCCTCAAGTTCATATGAACCAACCGGAATAGTAATAATATGATTTCCTATATGAAACAAATTGTTGTGAACATCTACATTGGGTATGGAATTGAATGTTACAAAATCAATAAGTCCACAAACATATTTTGTAGGGAGTTCAATTGGAGGAAAATATTCTCCAACCAGAGTTGAAGTGCTTCCGATTGACATTTCAAGTATTCAGAATGAACTGATGTTTGATGATTATTTTATCTGATTTAAGTGTTAAATAATAAATAAAAAAAATGTTTTTTATAATTTTATGTTTTCTTTATTAATATTTGATTTAATAAACTTTCTTAAGAGTATTAAATTTTTTTGAGCACATATACAATATTTTCTATGATAACAACAAACATTTACAGATTTATCATTTTGATATAATGTTTTTAAATTTGGACAATTTAGATCATCTAGGTTATAAAAATTAATTTTATCCTTAAAAATATTTTGAATCCACTTAATTTTTTCTAATCCTTTAACATAATAAATAAAATTTTTATCTTTAACATGCGCAATATAATATTCCATAATATTTGTTAAGGTTGAATCGCCATCTTTCGATTTTAATCCATGATGATGATTATAAAGCCAATTAATTGAATCTTTTTCTTTTGTTGTCAACAATGAATATGGAAAAGGTGGTTTAATAATAAATGTTTGTACTTGTATATCGTTAATTGAAATACTCAGTTCTTTTTCAATGAATTTATTGTTGAGATAAAAACCTTGTACATCTACAACTAATATTCTCTCCTCAGACATTGTGTAATACTAATCAAGTCACAACGACGACTGTAGAACGTTTATAAAGTCTATGTTTTTAAATTATTATAAGAATTCATTATACATAATGCTTCTTCCCAACTTTTATCGATAAGGAACATTTACTGGTATGAGGTCCACAAGTTGTTTCATTGTTGAAAACTGATTATTCATTGTTTTTCTTATTTTAATTTTTTTATTTATGTTAAATAAAACTTCTTATCACATCAACAACAAAGTTTATATTAAGTAGTAGTAAATGTATTTCATCATATAAGTTAATTTATAATATTTCCATATCCAAATCATGTGTATAACCTTGAATGTTGATTAATGTAATATCAGATCGGTATGTAGTATCATCCTCAGAAACCGCCTCAATTTCACCATTACTTAAAATTCTCTCGTATTCAACTTGACGGTATTCGAAACATGAAATATTTAATCGACGTTTCAAGTAATTGCTGTCATATGTACAACGGATTCTCAATTTTATATTATCTTTGTATTGAAGTTGAAAATGCCTATAAAATGGAGCCGAACTTTCAATTATTCCCGCAATATTTTTTTCTTTTTTTACTAAATCTTGCCTCAATGTTTCAATAGCTTGTTCAACAGTAAAAGATTGATTTATAGGTGGTGGAGAGTCTTCTTGTTCTTCGTTTGATTTATATTCTGTTTTTGCTGTTGACTCGTTGTTTTTATTTAAATCATTATTAAACTTTAAAAGTTTGAAATTTAGTTGTATGCTCACAGTATCATTATTTGGTAATTTTATTGCAAATTCTGTATTTTTAAGTTCATTTTCACTCAAATCAATAGGTAATGAAGCTGAAAACACTTGTATGATATAGATATATGCAAACAATGTGATAAAAATATTTTTCATTTTAGTTTTTCTCTTTAATAGATATGTTCTTAAGTTAGCGATATATTTTTGAATAAGATGATAAGAATTGTTTCTTATATTTATATACTAATTTAATAATCTTCATATTGAAATGAGTCATCACCATCGCTAGCACCACCAGCTGTTTTCTTAACTTTACTATTATTAACAATTTTTTGAAGGAGGGGAGGTTTTGATTTTTATTCAATGAGCGGATACCAGTCTTACCATTATAAGATTTAGCTGGATCACTAAAAACATGTTCATCTATCTCACTATAAACACATGATGGTTTGTATGAGTATACATTTATATCTTTAAAACCACCCTCATAGACTGTTCCAACTAGTGATATCATACCACCAATAACCTCAATTTTTATATGTTGATTGTGACTAAATTGAAATATTGGAATATTTGTTGGCATTTGTTGTCCTCTATTAAGAGAAAAAATTTGCGTTCTAGTACCTCCTTCTGCGGTTAGAAACACCTGCATCATAATATCCAAAACTATTGCATTTATTATTTGAAAAGTTTTCCACTGTACATGACAAGTACAATATTTATCACCAGTTTTTAAAAATTGACCCCAATACATATTCATCAAAGTTTTTAATTTAACTGAATCTCTTTATATATATATATATATATATATATATATATATATATATATATATATATATATATATATATATATATGTATACTTAACCGCAATTGATAAGAAGTTATTGAAATATCTAAAAAACGTCTTATACTATCAATTATTGAATATCAAGAATCAGTTTGAAAGTTCGTTTTACGGTGAAAAGTCGAAAGCAAAAAAAATGAGAGCAAGCTTAAGAAAATTGTTTCAAAATCCTAATATTACATACTTACCTTTAAAGGATATGGAAGAAAATACTATATATGAAATCCACGAGATAGATCGAGTAGATACAAAATATGGTGAAAGTATAAGATGTCTTCTAAATAAAGAATATTACATTTATTTACCTAAACGATTTCTGATTATTACTAAAAATCAGATGGATTATCTAAACACAACTCCACACATTTTAAAGAAAGTTAAAGAAGTGAAGGGATTATATACTCTAATCGTTAAAAAGAAGAAGCAATATGTATTCTACAACAACTTGTATGACAGTACTGAAGAAGAAGATGATGATGACATTGTGATGATGAAATAGAAAACACATTTTAAATAAACCTCGAAACAGAAACTTTTTTAAAATTATAAAAACATATGTATCCATAAAAACCCATAAAATCTAAAATTTCTCACGTATTTGATAAATTGGGAACTATATAAAAATGAAAAACCGCAACGGAAGCTTTTTAAAATTAAAACCCACAGCATTAAAATTTCTCACGTATTTGATAAATTAGGACCTTTATAAAAATGCATAACCACAACGGAAGCTTTTTAAAATTAAAACCTACAACATTAAAATTTCTACCACATTTTTCATGTTTAGAAACAAAATTACATTTCTGAATTTTGTATAAAAACCCCCTCTATTTTTACTTTAAGTGTTATTCAAGTTAAGTAAATCACTAAAGCTGGAAACGCATTTAAAAACAATATTTAAAAAATGCCAAAATAAAACCATTCTCCCTATAAATGAGATGGTTTTTAATCACAATTACCAAATTACGAAGATGGAGCGTGTACAGACACGCTTTGGGACGAAAATTCGTTGTTTGGTGGAAGGAAATCAATATATATATACCTACCCAGTATATTTAATGATACTCTAGATGATGATACTATTGCGGAATTTGATCGCAATACATACTACCTTTTCAAAGATAGGAAAGGAAGCAGTGAGTTAAATTACGAATTAACTATAAATGCGGAAACAACAGGTAATTTTTGGTAAAAAAGTTTTTATTTATTTATTTATTATTAAATTTAATAATTAATTATTATCGTTTTAGCTCAAGATACACCAAAGAAGTAAATTGAATATTGAATGTCATTGAAGCCAACGACAAACAGAAGCCGAAATTATTTGCTCTGAATGATAAAGCTGTTATTATGTTAATAATAAATGTGGTTACAATTTTAATTTAATCATTTGTTTGTTAATTTTTTTTAATTTTATTATTATTTATGCACTTGACCGCAACTTTTTATCAAACTTGTATTTTAGTAAGAATATAAAGTATATAAGAACATTTGTTAATGAGTTTTAATGAAACAATTGATTTTCATAATTCTGAGAAAACGTGTTACACGCAAAAAAAAAATAAAAAAATATTCAAAAACCGATATCAGTGATTGAAAACTATTAAACAAGTATTCTTAAAACAGAAAATTATAATTTATATAATATAATTTTTTAAAATTATATTTATATAAAAAGTTGAAACGGTATTTGATTTTATTAAAAACTACGTAAAAGCTAAATTCTAAAAAGTAATCTTTAAACCGAAATTGTGAAATATTTAAATATTTATATAAACATCTTCACTAAGTCCAGGTATGTTGTAGATATTAAGAGCAAATCTATAATTTGTGTTTAATTTAATATCAAATACTTTCAGTACATTACTTTCATTTCTGGTGTTATATCATGTACATCTGTGAAGTATGTGGAACGTCTTTCGTATCCAAATTTAATTTTAAGAGACATTTTAATAATAAACATATTAACCCAAAATCAAGCAAAACAAAACTAAATTTAAAAAATTGTTAAAGTTGAAAATATTGAAGAAACTCCATCGTGTAGCTATATACGATGTGAAACTTGTAAATTAAATACAAGAAAAGGTTCTTGGTCTCATCATTTGAGAACTAATGAACATAAAAAAAAATAATCGTTTGTTTATTAACAACGATATATATATATAAGTAAAAATTTATTTACTAAGCGTATTCAAACTTTTGTATACGAAAATAAAAAGATAGATGAGCTTTCAATAAACATTTTATTTTCGAATGCAAAAGAAAGTATTATAAATATTTTAAAAAATATGTTATTAGAACATCAAAATATAAAATTTAATATAGAAGTTTTTGCAGAATATATAAAATTCTCAAAAACTAATGAAATTGAAGATGATGATAGCGCACTAATTATTGTGAAATCTTTTCAAACGAAAATGGTAATAGTACAATTTGAACAAGATCTATCAGACATGTATGATAATCATAGTATAGAAATAGCAATCAAAATGGATGAGTTTCAAGAGAGAGACAGTGGTTGGTCTCTAGTTTGTATCAATAAAATTGAAATAAACGTTAACAAGTATTGTCCTATAAAAGGATCTAATTATTTAGAACTACCAATATTTATCAGAAAAAAACGTGCAGCAACATTAAAAATAATGATAATTATTGTTTCAAATGGACTCTTATAGCTGCATTAGAAAACAATGATTTAAATCCAAAATATTCACATTATAGTAATGTTATCACACAAAGCTTAATAACACTAACAAAATGGAAAAAAGCGTGCAGCAACATTAAAAATAATGATAATTATTGTTTCAAATGGACTCTTATAGCTGCATTAGAAAACAATCATTTAAATCCAAAATATTCACATTATAGTAATGTTATCACACAAAGCTTAATAACACTAACAAATGGAATAACAATTGATTTCACCAACTTAACCTTTCCTCTATCTATTGCTGATATTAAGATATTTGTGAAATACAATTTAAATATAAGCGTGAATGTTTTTGGATGTGATGTGATAAAAAAAGAAATCGTTGGACCATATTATAGGACAGCTGATGAAAAAATTAATCATATCAATTTACTATACATTCAAGATGATGACAACGATGAATCACATTATGTTTGGATAAGAAACATAAGTCGTTTATTGAGCACACAAGTTTCAAAACATCTAGGTGCTAAATATTTTTGTAATTTTTGCTTACACTATTCAACCAGTGAACTCTTGTTATTAAAACATAAACAAGAATGTAATAAAATTGTTACCAAAATGCCTTCGGGTTTTAAGGATGATAATATATTGCAGTTCAAAAATTTTAAAAATCAATTAGATGTACCATTTGTTATCTATGCGGATTTTGAATGTATATTAAGTAAAATTAACAACAGAAATTCTAATAATGTCACAAGCATTCAAAAACATATACCTATAGCTTACAGCTACTATATAAAATCATGTTTTGATTCTAAACTGAATAAGCTTAGAACGTATACAGGTAACGATGTTGTTAAAGATTTTGTTCAAAATTTGATTGAGGATGCACGTTTTTTGTGTACAAACTTTCTAATGAAAGTAGTGCCAATGAATTCTCTATTACCCCATGAAGTTGAAAAACATTATAATACTAATGAGTGTCATATATGTAAACAAATTCTATATGATGATAGATGTGCTGATCATTGTCATTTAACTGGTCAATATCGCGGTCCAGCTCATTGGAAATGTAATATTAATTATCAATTACCTAACTTTATTCCAATAATTTTTCATAACTTTTCAGGTTATGATTGTCATTTGTTTGTAAAGGCTCTAGCAGATTATCCGGGTGATATAGATGTTATACCACTTAATAAAGAATTGTATATATCTGTTAGAAAAAGAATTCAAATAACTGATAAATATAATTTAGAATTACGTTTTCTCGATTCTTTTAAATTTATGTCGTCTAGTTTAGATAAATTATCTAATTACTTACATAACGATTACTTTAAAACTCTGAAATCAATATATCCAAATCATTTAGAATTTAATCTTTTGAAAAGAAAAGGTATATTTCCTTATGATTATATCGATTCAGTTGAAAAATTAAATGAAAATGTCTTACCTTCTCGTGAACAGTTTTTCTCTACATTAAATAATAAAGAATGTACTATTGCTGATTATTAGCATGCATTAAGTGTTTAGTCTACATTTAACTGTCAATCTCTAAATGAGTATATGCTTTTATATCTAAAATCTGATGTACTTCTTTTAACTGATGTATTTGAAAATTTTCGTTCTGTTTGTAAATCAATATATCATCTTGTTCTACTATTGATGCTTTCTTACTGCTATATGTTGAGTTGTGATTAATGTTGTATTTATGCATTAATTTTTCAAAGTTTTTGTTGAAAAATTCTTTACCATCATCAGTTTGTAAGTTTTTTGGTACTCGCCCCAATTCAAAAATATCTGCCATTGCCTTGGTTGTTTCGAGTGCAGTTTTTGTTTTTAGCGGTACTGGTCTGGTTATCAGATCAGCTTTTCAGGACCTGGTCTGGTTATCAGATCAGCTTTTCGGGACCTGGTCTGGCTATCAGATCAGCTTTTCAGGACTTGGTCTGGTTATCAGATCAGCTTTTCAGTACCTGGTCTGGTTTTCACATCAGCTTTTTAGGACCTGGTCTGGTTTTCAGATCAGCTTATTGGTAACTGGTCTGGTTTTCAGATCACTTTATCAGGTAGCAGCTCAGCTTATAGCAAATAGATGTATGAAGTTTAAAGTTAGATTAATAACTAAAGTGAATGTTTATGAAGAGTAGTTTATATAGTTATGAAATAGTCAAATTGCTTTCTGTAACGACCATTATTTAATTCGTTATCTTTGCTTATCACTAAAAATCCATATTTATCCGTCCAACACTCTCGACAAATTTCTTGAAACTTTTCATAACTCATATCGCTGCCAACATTTCATTGTTTCTTATTAAATGCTTGGGAATTCTAGTATAAATTTGACACAAGTAGAATAAATCAACATCCCTATGTCGCCCCATACAAAAATATGTACGTATGTATATTATTCTGCTTTTCACATGCAACATCATCAAATATCATAACTGAATTAGTTTAGGTGGAATAACTGATTCATTATCTGTAATATAATGTTCGATGATTCATCAATATTACGAACTAAAATCTTTTTATGTTGTTTCACTAACTGCATTTTTGTAACTAAATACATTTCATAAATGTTACCTCTTATTATAGAAAAAATTTGATAATATGGTTATACGATATCAGAAAACGTTTAGTCATAAAAACACCTTCGTTGGAGGAAGTATAGCAGATAAAATAATAAACGCTCTACCTGTTGAACTTCATCTTCCTGGATATCAGTACTGTGGACCTGGACCAAAACTACAAAAACGTTTAAATCGAGGTGACAAAGGAATTAATTTATTGGACTCTGCTTGTAAAAATCACAATATTGCGTTTTCAAAAAATAAGGATTTAAGTACTGATAAAATACTGGAAAATTCAGCTTGGAATCGAGTTTTATCAAAAGAAAGTACTCTTGCTGTATGGGTGTGGAGAAAAAGAAAAATGTTAAAAAGAACAACCTAAATGATAAAAAACGGTTTAGAACATTAATTAGAGCTGCAACAAAAATACTAAAGAAGGAAAAGCCATTAGATATTAACTCAGATATTAAAATTGCACGAAAAAATATCAACAAATCATTAAAAGGAAGAAAAACTCTAATTATAGCACCTCGTATAATACGTGTCCCAAAAATTTTTGGATTTTTGCCTCTAATACCGATTTTAAATGCTCTGGGTGCAATTGGTAGTCTAACACCTGGAGGTGCTGCCATAGCTAGAGCTGTAAATGCAACAAAGAATGTCAAAAATTAACTTGATGAAGCAACTAGACATAAAAGAGCGATGGAATCTATAGCAGTTGGCAAAGGACTTTACTTAAAACAATATAAAAAAGGTTATGGTTTATTTCACAAAGAGGAATCAAAAAACTCTTAGAGATGCTGCCCAACAGACCACTATCTGATGTGGACCTAACCCGTTTCTCCATAAATATTCTCTATTATAGAGGAGTTTTCATGTTGAATACTCTACCAAAACGAGCAAAAAAAATTAAATGTGGAATAATCAACTTAGATGTATCAACAGGACCTGGTACACATTAAATAGCATATTATAAAAATAACAATGAAAAAGAATATTTCGACTGCTTTGGAAATTTACAACCTCCTTCAGAAGTAGTCAAATATCTTGGTACAAATGTAAAATACAACTATAATCAACATCAGAATTTTAATACATTTACCTGTGGACACTTATGTCTTAAATTTCTTTATGAAATAACTGAAATTATTAAATAAAAACGCAAACATTCATATCTTACAAAACTCTTTAATGTCTTTTTATTCATAATTTAATATACAAAGTTAATATATTATATTGCCAAATAGGAAATTGGGAATGATGAATTAGAAATTCACTCAGCTCATTCTCAACGATTAGCTTTTCTTCACATTCTCTACTTAAGCAATACGATCTACTGGATAGATTTTTAATATCCTCATCCGTTAAAATATTATACCGTTTAGGCAGGAACATTATGTGTTTATTCATTTCCACTTTTAGTGTTGGTCCATATTTAGTTGTTACACGTAACACATTTCTAATAGTATACTTCGTTGTTCCTTTATGTGGATTAAGGTTTTGCTGTTTAGGTCATTAAATTTTGAAATTGGATTTGTTGTGGAGTCCATTTTTTTAGTTCTTCTCACTTTGAATGTTTAACTGGAAATGATCTTAAAAGAAGCAATGATGACTTCCAGAAGGCTAATCAAAAATAATTGTGATGAAATAATGAATAAGTGGTGGATAGTGATAGACAGAAAGAGATAGTTATAGAGAAACAAGGGATAGAGAGAGATAGAGTGCTAAAAAGAAATATGGAATAGAGATGATGGTATAGATTTTTTAAAGATTAGGAGATACTACTTTAAAAATTTACTGAGAAAATTAGTCTTTAAGGAACCTTCCAACATTCATCATCATTCATTTATCAGCAAATAAAATGAGCCAAATTAGACGTACTCCAAACCAATTTATAACAGATTTTGAATGCTTCAGGCTTTCTGATCATTGGGAGATGAAAAATTGTTTCCAAAATATGCTGGATGAGAACAAAGAATATGGAGTTATGGAAGATGAAGACAACACAGAAGGGCACTTCAAAAGCTGTCCTTGGTAGGTGTGAGGAAGGACCCGATACTTGTAGATGTACAATATATTTTTTACGAAAAAGTATATTAGAACATCTAATAATTGGATACTACGAAATGTTTCCATCATTATAAATAAAATAAATAAAAATTAAATTAAATTGTATTATTAAAAGAAACAAAAGAAATAAATATAAAAAACATTGTACTATTAAAAAATATTTTCCATTGACTTGGTTGTTTCTCTTTATGAAATTTAATGGAATTTAATAATATTGTGAAATTCAATTTCTCTTGTACAGAACTTCTCAAAGAAAACAAGACTGTGCATGTTTAAATGATATGAAAACAAGACTGTGCATGTTTAAGCGATATGAAAACAAGAATTTGCAAATAAGCAAAAACAAAAAATTTTTTGATCCAACCAAATAAAGCCATTAAAGAAATAAGCACCATTCACATATTTAATTCTTTTTTCAATATTTTATTTCAAATTTTTTCTTAAAAATTTATTTACATATGAACAATCATTTTTCTTGATAAATAAATAAATAGGATTTTATAATTATAATTATATAATTTTAACAACAATAAATAGGATTTCATATACATCAATTTTCCTTTTAATAAATAGGATTTAATTTGCAATAATTTTTCTTAATAGCAAAGATTTTATATACAATTTAAAAATTAACTTATTAACTAAAAATTAATTAATTTTAACCATTTTCTTGCATTCTAGCAATCTCATCTAGCAACATGTCAAGTTCGTATTCAGGGTTAGTTTCCTTAATACGAAAATGATACCATGCATATGTGTTAATGTTGTTTGACCTAATTTTTCTCTTATCGTCTCCATAACTTAATACTACCTTATTTAATTCACTAGTATATATTTGATGTAGCTTAGATTTAAATGTTAACATGTTATCATATACATTGGTCTTATTGAATAAACAATTTTTATAAGTAGCTAAACTATATTTATCTAATATGGCTCTCTTTACCCCTTCGATTTCTTTACATCATTTTGATCTTGAACACTAAATGAATACATTTTAGATCGCAACCCGACAAACTCTTTCATTATTTTTCCACAATTTTCGTCTTGCATCATACCCA
Source organism: Tachina fera (assembly GCA_905220375.1). NCBI lineage: Eukaryota > Metazoa > Arthropoda > Insecta > Diptera > Tachinidae > Tachina > Tachina fera. The sequence continues at coordinate 104,849,882 of LR999963.1, forward strand.
GCACCTTTTTATTAACTAGTGGAAAATTATAAATGTTGTCTGTAGGATAGTCCGATGTATCAAATTGTTCTTGTATGTCATTTTTTCTGTCAGCATAAAAATCGTTCGTCTTTATTGAATATATAAAAGATTCCGTGTTCATATAGTTTAAGGAGAGTTTTGTCTTAAACTTAGGTTCCATGTACCCGTAATGGAAATTATACATTTTCCATTTGGACAGCTCGAGTACACAAAATCCTAAGTAAATTGGTTTATTGTAGCAGGTTTTGACTCTTGTCATTTCAATTGCTACCAGAACCTCTGAAAATATAGATAAACTATGAAAATTTGGTTTTGATATCCAATCTTGGGCACCCAAATGATTACAGTTCATTCTCTCCCAACTATTGAAAATTTTAACATCTCTCCTCTTGTCCACATTTTCCATGGTTTTACCATAAACAGCATTATTGAGTAGTTTGAAAAAAATTTTTTCAAAAGCATTTTTAGCAGTGGCCCTATGTCTGGTATTTAAGTCAATGTAGCCTTTTAACCATGGAGATTGTTTAAATGCTAGAATACGATGAGTTTTCTTTAAAACTAAGCCATATTCTAAGCACTGTTTGAGAACTCTAAAGTGTATCACATATGATTGCTTTGTAGAGAAATCGGTTATCAACTTGTTGTACTTCGCTTGCATAGGTTTCTTATTTTCAGCGCAAAAAGGAAGATCATTATGCAAGTCGTGTAAATGAGAGGGAAAATCCAACGTGACCTCATATACATAACCGTCTGTTCCATTATCAGCTATGCTGTTTGGATCCAGATTCAGCTCGTCTTGCGATAACCATCTGAACCCACCATGAGGAAGATATTTCGACATTGCCCAACCGTAAAGGTTATTTGCGTCTAAGTAGACAAGAAATTCTGATGGTTTTGATGCATCGAAATCTTTTTTTATTTTATATTTGTTATTCGCTTTCGAATAATTTTGGCTACACTGTACGATCCCCCCACGTATACTTTTTTTCATAAAATTGTACATGTCTATGTCTGTCAATAATTCTAATTAAATTTTTGTATATTTGAGCATTGCATCCCAGGAAAGGCCAGGTGCTGTATAATATTGGCATGGATCGAGCTCATAAATACCCTTGCAAACTTTTCTAAAGTCCTCGAAAATATCGGTCAGTAAGAGGACATCTGGTTTTAAGTAAAGTTCCATGTAGTCTTTCATAGTTTTGCAACCAAAAGTATTCCATACCTCTACAGCATGTGAGTATTCCTCTAAAGAACACTCTTTATTGTTCAACTTATTAAAGAAATCACTGCGTGAAGGGAGCTGACACTCATCTAATTTTTTAAATGAATTTAGGTACTCATAGGGGAAAATACCTTTTTTCTTGATAAGCTGAAACTCGTTTTCTAACTGAAATAAGGACCTTATAGTGCTGAAATCATTATCCGACAAATTGCAGGCTAATGATTCCAAACTCTCAGCCATAAAACGTATTGTATCAAGAAATCTTATTTCAAGCTTATGACCATCACTCATTTCTGAAAATTGGGAGAGGGATATATAAAGCTCCTTATTGAGAGGGAGTACTTTCAGCTCCATTCAAATTTCACCTAGTTCTTTAATAAAAAGATGTGAGTCATAGTTTGAATAAAAATGAAAGTAAACTGGTATAATTGAATTTTGGGAATTTGAAATTTAAATTACACTTATTGTAGGCTGCACCTCTATATTTACCACTAATGTGGCAATGATCTCTAACGCGATCTTTACCTAAAAATTTTTGACAAAAATGACAATTTACCACACTATAAAAACTATAAGCATCAGAAAGGGATAAAGTATCCATTTGCCTATTATTAACTAAATAATTATTATAAATATCCTCACAATCTTTAACTAAATATGACACGAATTTTTTTGAAAATCTTTCCTAGTATAAACCCTTAACTTATCTAACTTACTGTTATGGAGACACTTAATATAATAACTAAATGCACAAGGAGTGTGCTTTTTGATTAAACTAGTTTTATTACTTACGTTATCACTAATATCTTCCAGGATGCATTCGAAGTCAGCGTAAACCACAAAGGGGACATCCATTTTCCTTTTATGTCCCTTAAAGCTGAGAATTGCATCCGGACCTGATGGCATACTTGTCACGATTTTGCCGCATTCAGCTTTATGATTATGCATAACGTTTTCCCTGTGAGTGTACTGGAGACAGGTGTTGCAGAAATGTAGTTTGTGTTCATTCTGCGTTAGCTGATTCCGTAAAAGTCTGTGAATGATAAAAAAGAAAGAAAAATTTATAAGTTAAATATAGATATTCTATAAAATATATAAAACAAATATATGTATCATTAAATTAAAGTGTTGTAAAATTTTCTAACTTACCTTGATATGTCCTTTATCAAACTATAGTGATGAACTTCACCATTCTACAAAAGAAGCAAGTTGACATGAGTAATTTTCTCGTCCATAGTCACATAATAAGGCCCAATGATTCGATTTGCCTCCTCGTTAACGCTTATTGTAGGATTGTTCACCTCAAACACGTTAATTTTTTTTAGAGCTAATGGGATGCTTAAATTTTTAAAATTTAGCACTTTACCATTTCGCGTAAAAATAATGTCTGCTGAAATGTCCTGAATACCATAAGAACTGCAACGTTCTTTATGCTTGTATTTGGAGGTATCCATGGCAGCAATAAAACACCACTTGAAGCAGTATTCATCATCATCATTTTCAATATTGATGCAAGATTTTTTTTAAATAGTTTTTGAGGTGTGGATATCCAACTTGATCCTTTGACGAGCGACGATTTGTTGATGTTGATTTCTGCTCGGACTATGTGTGATAAAGTCCAACCAGAATCGCGCTCTTCAAATTCGGACATTTTGGTTGAAATCTCCTCAATCTGTTTACGGAATATTTTTTTATGTTGTCTGCCTTCGTCACCAAACTCATTTTAGCTACATATGTTATAACACACAACTCCAAATCTTCTTCAACAATTTTGATATAACCCGCCACAATACTCACATTAAATTTAATAATTGTATGCTTACACAAAGTCATGTGAAGTCTCTCAATAAAAATATTTATGTTTTCCTTAATAAACTCTTCCAGAAGAAGTTGGTCCTTTCTATTTAGAATAGCATATGTGGCGATATGATTTTTGAAGGCTTTCGATATTTTGAAACATCTCACATTCTCTGCTACTTCTTCTGTCCTAGAATGTGAAGCACTCATTGGAGTTGGCAGATTTTCATCTCTTCTTTCTTCTTCTTCTCCATCACTTTCCGGTAAACTTATGTCCATAGCATCGTTGTACAAATTCCCTCCATGGATATCCACACCTTGTTATTGAGCTTGTTGTTGTTGCTGCTGCTATTGTTGATGATAATTAAGAGGTTGCCATTCCATCAAATTGGAATACTGCTGCATTTGATTATCTGGTGTGACGGGATTATAATTGTAACTTTTGTACTCATATTGCATTGGCACTCCTAATCCCAAAAACTGATTATTCCATGGCATACCGTATTGATGATAATTCATTGGTACTTGATATTGAGGGTAATGTAGAGAAGAATGTTGCTGATGATGAGACATATTTAGGTGCTGTTGATAATTTTCAAGAGATGTCTGCGGTTGTTCTTGATTTCTGTTCCGGCTTACGACCACTTGATCCTGCACACTATGATTTTTGACATGATCCAAAAAGGACTTTTGGTATTTATATACCTTATGGCATCTGAGTTCTTTAGGTTATCAGTGTAACCTAAAGAACTCATTTTTAATTATTTTATTGTTATTATTTCACTTTAACACAATTTCTGATGATGGTTGTAAATACAATAAAGTACTGATGTGATGGTTAAAAAAGTTGGCGTATTTATACAAAAATTAGTAGCAGTATCCTTGCAGCATATTTACTTTTTGTTTCTCTGCTGATGACTGTACTTAATTGAAACTTTGCTGCTTTAAAATAATCGTAGACAAAGAAAATGATTATGTTGCAAAATATAAATGTGTTCTACAAAATATTTTACGCACAAGCATCCTCAGTCATACATACAAATACACATACATACATACATACATATAGATACAAATATACATACATACAATTATATTTCTTAAACAAATAAATAAATACCAGCGACAAACAAGCTGGATCATCCACACACAAGTATAGGGTGTTCATATACAAGAGAAAATTTTATTTATAAACAATTTAGGAGGAAATCATACACACATTCTCCCGATTCATATGAGAATCGCGTAGTGGTCATCAAATCTATTTTCTCTGATATTACTGATATAGTATTACGATAACAAATTTCTATAGTCTGGCAACACTGGCAATTTTCCCTTTGGTACTAGAAAATAATAATCATGTTTTGCCGTTGGTATTTGAAAAAAATAAAAATATGTTTTGCCGTCGGCATTTGAAAAAAATTAAAATGTGTTTTGCCGTCGGCATTTGAAAAAAATCACCCGTTCCCACAAAGTTAATGTAAACAAAAAACTCCTTATGTAAACAAAAATTTGGACGGACTTATTGAACCACCCTCGCAGGTATCAAATTTCACAAATTTCCAAGAATTTAACAATTTTCAAATTTTAATTACCCAAATTTAACAATTTCAGCCACAATTTAACAATTTCAGCCAACAATTTTGCAAGTTTAATTGGCGCCGGACCGGCATTTCACTACTACTTTTTAAAAGCTTTACTTAAGCGTCTCATCTCTTTTGTAAACAGAACTCTAATGATGTTTTGGGCTGTGCGTTTTTCACTCTTATAATTTAATCTCTTGTCAGAAGGTACATCAATATTGTGAAGCATTTCAAGAGTATATCTCTTTTAGTAGTTATTTTCTGTTGTTAACACTTTAATATTAGAGAAATTTGGTTTGTGACAAGTGCGGTTTTTTGGTTTAAAGGTTTGTGTTTTGAGTTTAAGTCTGACTTATGTGAAGAAATTCTGGTTTTTAATTTTGTTTTAGTTGTGCCAACATATACTTTCGGGCATATATTGGATCCGTCGCCATCGCAGTAAATTTGGTACACAATGTTCGACTTGTCATCGTTTGTTAATTTTGATTTTGTTTTGCTAAATAATTTGTTGTTTGTATTGAAAGAGAATATTTTATACATAAACAAAGTAATTAAATAAATTGTTTATTAATTTATTTAATTATTTTATTTATAAACAATTTATTAGCGTGAGGAAATCATACACACATAAAATTTGGTTTTTATGTCACCAACTGAAAGCAACGTGATGCAAAATGCTGGATGGAACAAAATTGACGATGTCTTGTAAATGGATTTTTCAATTTCTATGTACCTCTAAAAATGCTTCTAGGATTCGCTGAAGACTACAACAAAGTTATACTAAATGGAAAACATGAATTGATACTCTTGCGCAATAAGAACGATGAAGATCTTGTGCGCTCGAGTGTTTCTACTGAAAAAGCTAAACTTGCAATTTCACTCATCTCATCGCGAATACCACATGTACAATTATCGGACTTTAGCTAATTGAATATGATAAAAATTATTAATAATGGTGCTTCTATACCTATGGCATTTCGTAATTGGGATTGTCATATTAATCCACAATTAAACATAGGAACTAGCCATATTTGGAATGTTAAACTGGCTGCAAATATAGAACGCCCACGTTTTGTATTGATTGCTTTTCAACAAGAAAATAAGTTTGTTCATTGTGATTTGACTAATTTAAAAGTACATTTAAATTCAGTCTCATATCCATATGGTGATCTTAACATAAGTTTCAGAAATTAACGATATGCAATTCTATATGATATGTTTATAGGATTTCAACAAAGCTATTATATGAAAGAATCTCAACCGCTTCTAACTGCACCAGAGTTTAAGACAAAAGCTCCTATTATTGTAGTAGATGTCAGTCATCAGAATGAATCACTCAATAATGGACCGATTGATATAAAAATAGAATTTGAAACAGCAACTAATATTGCAGCAAGGATAACAGCTTACTGTATTCTTATTCATGATCGTATAATAGAATATATACCTATCAAAGGACAAGTTCGAAAAGTCTTATAAATTGAGTAATATGGATAAAAACATAATTTTTATAGACGTACAAGGTTTCAAGAGTAATTCAAATGATTTCATCGCAAAAGAAGTAGCGATTGTTTTCAACTATTATGAATATAACCATTTTATTATAAAATCCCCATTTGATTTTAAATGGTTATTAATAAAGAAGCAAAGTGGCTAACAAAAAACTATCATCACCTAAACTGGACTGCTGGATCAGTTTCATTTCAAAGCGTTTGCAATTTTTTAAAAGCCAACGCAAGTTGTTCAAAAATTTATGTAAAAGGTGAAGAAAGAAGACGATGGTTGGAAAAAATGTTATACTGAAAATTTTCTAACGTTCAGTATATAGGCTGCATCAACTTTAAACAAATGGAAATCAAGTATCCAGAATATCTTTATTGTAGTTATCATAATTTTGGTGTTTGCGCATTAAAAAATGTTATTTTACTAACCAAAGAAATGTCTGGCTTTAAATGAACTTTTTTTCTTCTTAAAATATGAATTTACATATGTAGCTATTATTATAAAATTTAAAAATATGTTAAACAATAAATGAATACAAAATAAAAGAATGTACAAGTGTTTTCTTATTTCAAGTAAAAACTACATAAATGAAAGAGAAGGAAGTGGGTAGGAGGAGAGTTAACTTTATTGCTTGCTTGCAAATTTTTACTTTTTTTGTTTCTCTGCTGATGATTTTACCTAATTGAAACTTTGCTGCTTTAAAATAATCGTAGACAAAGAAAATTATGACATTGCAAAATATAAATGTATTCTACTATATTTTACGCACCCCAGCATACCATATGCGCTCTAAATGAGCTCATAAAGACTCTTTTGTCGGAACGCTGACGGTCATAATGAGTTCATAAAATAATCATAAACAGTCATAAAACGCTCATATTTGAGTGGCTTTTTCCACTAAAGTGGTCACTCATGAAAGAGCTCTAAATTTTATGCATAAAAGAGTAGTTTCCCAGCTTACCATTTGCGCTCTAAATGAACTCATGAAGACTCTTTTGTCGGAGCGCTGACGCTCAAAATAAGTTCATAAAACAATCATAAACAGTCATAAAACGCTCATATTTGAGTGGCTTTTTCCAATAAACTGGTCACTCATGAAAGAGCTCTAAATTTTATCCATAAAAGAGTATTTTATGACTCTTTTTATTTTTAATATTACATGCTGGATTTTCTTTTCTTAATTTATTTGAACGAAGTTCACTTATTATTAATTTGCTTTCTTTTAAGCTTGCTATTTTCATTATTTTAATTATGTATTATTTTTATATTTATTATAAAATAACTCACAATTTTGTCTTTACGCTTCCAAAAATATTCACTAATGAATCAATTTGTGTAACTTCTTTCTTCTGCTTAGCTGGAATTTACCGTTATCTGGCAGCGTGCAGAAATTACTCATAAAAATCACATAAAATCTATCGTTTATGAGCTCAGAAATATGCGCGCAGAAACCAAGCATAAAACACTCATAAAATTTACCGTTTATGAGCTCAGAAATTTACACTCAAGAAACACTCATAGAAAGTCATAAATCGATCGTTTATGAGCTCAGAAATATGCACGCAGGAAACACTCACAGAAGCTCATAAAATCGCTCATATATGAGCTCATATATAAGAGCGCTCCGATAATGGTATGCTGGGACTATTCTATATTTTACGCACAAGCATCCTCAGTCATACATACAAATACACATACATGCATACACATATACATACATACATACACATACATACATACACATACATACATACAAATATACATATACAAGGACATTTGCTCGTTTTTACATTGCTTAAAAAATGGTATTTATTAAAAGCAAAGCTAATATTGAAAATAATTTGTATTAGATGTCCAACGAGGTTGGTGGTATGTTATTTAAAAGGTACAATTATTATGATCTCTTTTAAATATCGATGGAGATGCCCAGAAAGGGCTAATATAATATAGTGCATAGACTTCAGAGCGAGTTCAAAATGGTTATTTCACGAATAAGAATAAGGCATGAAAGCTTATTTATTATTTGTTAGCCCTACCGTTAGACATATTTTGTAAGTAATCGGTTGAACTTTGAGTTCTCAGTTGATGAAGATGTATTTTTAAATAAATTTTTGTGCTATAAACATATTTTGATAAGTAAAAACGACAGAATTATATGTTAAAAAAGAGCGCACGTTTTCATGGGACACCAGATTGGACCATTGTTTTAATAACCTTATAAAGTGGTCGTTACCCACAAGCTTATATTTGTTCAAATATAAAGCGTTTGTGCCCTTTGTAACGGCTTCGAATTTTTTTGGTGATTTAATTTTTTTTATAACAGATTGCTCTCCTAAATCTATTTTTCCCTTTCTGTAAATCCGGATAAAAAATAAAAATAAAATATTAAAATTGCTTTATAAATAACTCTGCATTCACGAATTGGTCAGTAAAATTCACATTTGTAAAGTAGTCAAATATAGCACTGCAAAGATAAGATGTTTATGCCCAATAATATTTTAAATCCATGATGTTAAAACATTTTCTACAACTCTGGTGTTCAGATAGTATTACGATCGCATTGATCATAATTTTAATCACCCATTTATATTATCATCATTATTCGCCATGTAAGTATCATGTATTTCATACATACATGATGGGAATTTGGTAAAATAGGGAAGAAGAGAAATATAACGAATATCTGCAATGCAGATATATATTTTTTAAATTTTAATGCAGATTTTTTTTGCCTAAAGCCTTTAATGCAGATATCGGCTTATTCTGCCTACTCATTCGTACAATGAATAATGCAAAAGAAAATAAGTCAAGTGTAAGATCAGAAAATGTTTCACAGCGATTTTGAAGCTAACTTTAAAAATGATCACATCAATGTGTAATTATTAACAAAGAGCAACCGTAAAACAATTTTTTTTCTGTATAATAAAATTTAATCGGTGCAAAGTCAGACTGTCTTCTAGTGGGTAGAAACAACATTTTATTTATTCGTTGCAATTTATACGATAGTCTATTGAGAAAATCATTCTGGCGAAAATATCTTTGGGCCACCACTTGTATGGCTGGCTCCCTTCAATATACCTAGGCAATTGTTCAATGGCAGCATGTATTAAGAAGTTTGGGTCACATTGATAATTTTCAACCTAAATCTTGAACTTAACAGGGCCCGTAATTTGATGCCAATCCTATGTATAACCTAAGGAACAAGCATTCAGGAAAAGTGCCATTCTAATAACTTCAAAAATCCACAGAGCAACCCGTAGCAAAATTTCTTAAATCTCCCAAGGACAAGTACTTCGAAGGACAAAACGAGCAAAACCACCACGTACTTAAACCTATAAAAATACAAAGCAATCTAGAACTATTAAGACCTTACCCTTAATCGAAAAACAATAGACTATCTACTTTGAATTTACTCATTAATCTATACGGGAACCAATTAGTTTCCATTTCGTTTAATTGATTTTTTTGCTAGTCATAAAAATAAGAATTTTTGAGAAATTTTTAGATTCTTTAATTGAACTGTAGTAAATTTTAATCAGAAATAATTCATAGTCAGGCTCAAGTTCAGATCTCGTTGTACCTTCATAGTGAACTAACGTCATAGCGGAGTTTTTTTTTTTACATACATACTTAACAAAAAAATCATATAAAAGAAAATATTCGTAATACATATTATTAACTTTGATAAATAAGCTTTAATTGCTTTGTTAATATTTTTTTGCATAGTCATAAATAACAAAAACAGAAAAAACTGTAATAAAAAAAACAAACAAACAAACAAAAGTGCCCTTGAGGAATACTCTATATGAGTACCTCAAAAACAAATAAATGTGAAGTGAGTTATAACGGCAGAAATGCCTATTTTACTGTGAGTTCTGATGCTCATAATGATAACAATAAAAATAAAAAACCTGATGACAGACTTACTGTGAGTTCGGAAGATCTTAATAAAAATAAAAAATCTGATAATACCCTTTTTCTAACAACAAATCCACTTTTTCGACAGCGATCAACTTCGCTTTGTCCAATGCCTACTAGTGATTCTTTAACATTACAGTTGCCTAGTACTTCGTCAGTTAAGCGATTGAAATCATTCGCTTCGGCCTGTTCATCACCTAACGAAGTTATCACTACAGATAACAGTAGCTCAAAACCAAAGGTACAAGTCGGAATGGACAGATATATAACCGTGGTAAAGCGTGGGCGAAGCCCGAATTCTTCTAAAATTTCATCTGTTCCAAAGATGTCTAGGGATAACAGCGCATCATCCATGAATCGCCAAAATCGTTTTTCATTATTGCAAGACGATAACGAGAAGACCGCTTCATCATCTCAGAAGTCTTTTAAGCTACCACCAATATATGTGAGGGAAAAAAATTCTAACGCGCTTCTAAAAAAACTACTGTCGACCATTGGTGAAAATACTTTTCACATAATTCCAATTAAAAGAGGTAATATTGATGAAACTAAAATCCAAATATACGATGAGAACAATTTTCGAAAAATTGTAAGTGATTTTGAAAAAAATAAAACAAACTTTTACACATACCAACTTAAGAGCGCTAAAGGCCTACAGATAGTACTAAAGGGCATAGATTCATATGTTGAGCCCGAAGAACTAAAATGTGCGCTTCTGGACCAAGGATTTAATGTAAAAAACGTTACTAATATAATTAACAGAGAAAAGGTTGCCCAACCTCTATTTCGAATTGAACTAGAGCCGAATGACATACAATTGAAAAAAAATGAAACCCATCCAATTTATAGCGTAAAGTTTCTGTTACACCGAAAAATCACAGTTGAAGAGCCACGTAAGCGTTCAGGTCCTGTACAGTGCCATAATTGCCAAGAATATGGCCATACAAAAACTTACTGCAATTTACCTACAGTTTGTGTTATCTGCGGTGAATTGCATGGTACTGCTAGCTGCACTAAGCCAAAAGAACAAGCAGAAAAAAATGTAGTAATTGTGGAGGTAATCACACCGCTAACTATAGAGGATGCCCTGTATATTCTTTTGTTAAACAGACTATGAGTCAAAAACCTAAGTTAGCTCCAGCCCAACCATTAAACGCGTACTCCGCCTCTTTTGCTCAAGTAAGTCAACCAGTTACTTCACGTGTATCGTATGCCGATGCTGCTAAGGCTAGTTCTAGTCCCTCACAAAATGTTTCACCGCAAAACAATCCAGCGAATGCAAATTCAAGCTTTAACTTTAGTCGCCTTGAGGCTACTATTGAGAATCTGGTGCTAACTATAAACAACTTTACAACAAATATGACTAGCATGATGCAAGAAATGCTGAGAATGCAGAATACACTGCTTCAAGCATTAGTTAACAAACCATGAACATGTTAAAAATATGTTTCTGGAACGCAAACGGCATTCGCCAGCATAAAAATGAACTTGAGCACTTCCTCATGGAAAAAAATATTGATATAATGTTGGTCTCTGAGACTCATTTGACTTCAAGGAGCTTATTTAAAATAAATGGTTACACTCTATATGATTCAAAGGACACGAGGGGGAGAGCATGCGGTGGGTCAGCAATTATAATTAAGTCAAGACTCAAACACTATGTCCTTGATAACATTTGTGAAGAACATCTACAAGCAACAAATATTTGTGTCGAAAATTTTGTTACAAATTTTGTGATATCATCAATTTACTCCCCTCCCAGATTCGCAATTACTGAGGATCAATTCGAGGAATTCTACAACTCTCTTGGCCTTTGTTTTGTAGCAGCTGGGAACTACAATGCAAAACATACGTTCTGGGGTTCGCGTCTTATTACACCTAGAGATCGGGCATTGTTCAACACAATTTCAAAAATGGGATTGGACGTCATTTCAAGTGGGGAGCCCACTTACTGGCCTACGGACATACAAAAAATTCCGGATGTTATAGATTTTGGAGTCATGAAAAATATCGGTAGGGAATTAATTCATGTTGAAGCTTCTGTAGATCTCTCCTCCGATCACTCTCCCACGATTGTTACAATTTGTAGCCCACTAAGAAGTGACTTCCCTGTCCCATATGTAAAGATGATCAACCGTGTTAATTGGCTGGGGTTCAAAAAATACCTCAGTAGCCATTGTACGGAAAATATTAACCTAAGAACACCAGGTGATATTGAATCTAACATTGAAAATCTTAACGAAAATATTAAACAGGCTGTTAAACATGCCACTACTTCCCATCCGCAGACTGGAATTAATAGAATTTATTCTACAGACATTGAACGTCTTTTACGTGAAAAAAGGACAGCTAGAAGGGAATGGCAACAGCACAGATCACCCCAAAATAAAATTAGATTTAAAGAGTGCACTAGACGACTCCAAGAGCTGCTGGCATATGAAAAAACAGTATGTCTTAAAAATTATCTGGAAAATCTTGATGCCACACCTGCATCTAATTACTCCTTGTGGCGAGCTGCTAGAAAGCTTAAAACACCTGTTGAATATAGACCACCTCTGCGCACTTCTACCGGAGGTTGGGCCAGAAGCGATACTGAAAAAGGTAACATATTTGTTGAGCATTTAAAATCCGTAATTACCCCAAACACATGTAGTGGTGTTGTTGATTTACCAAGTATAGTTGCGCTACCTCCTCGACCCATAAAATTTAAGACGCGTGATGTTCAGAAACTAATTTCTGAACTCAACCCGAAGAAAGCTCCAGGTATTGATGGAATAAGTAACAATATGCTGATAAACTTGCCCCATATTGCAACTAGAATCCTGTTATTTATTTTTAACGCCATTTTACGACTGGAGTATTATCCACAAAGCTGGAAGCTTGCGAAGGTCAAAATGATTCCAAAGCCGGGCAAAGACCTTACCAAGGCTGAGTCATACAAGCCAATAAGTCTGCTATCAACAATGTCAAAACTCTTCGAAAAGCTGCTCATGACAAAATTGTCCCCAATTTTAACTGATAGTAGGTGCATCCCAGACCATCAATTTGGTTTTAGAAGTCAGCATAGCACCATTGAACAAACTCATAGATTGGTGCAATTTATAAGAAGAACTTTTGAAGAAAAAATGTATTGTTCTGCCCTGTTTATTGACGTTTCTCAGGCCTTTGATAAAGTGTGGCATGAAGGCCTTATTTTAAAATTAAAATCATATTTACCAATAAATTTTCTGAATTTATTAGAAACCTACATAACTACCCGAAAGTTTACGATTGTGGAAGGAGAATTCATGAGTCTGCCCCAATCTATATCATCCGGTGTGCCACAGGGGAGCATACTGGGGCCAGTTTTGTACTTGATTTATACTTGTGATATGCCTGTGAGCAGCAATATCCATACACCTACGTTTGCCGATGATACAGCCTGCCTTAGTATGCACAAAAACCCGCACGAGGCTTCCCGATATCTTCAAGAACATATTACACAGTTGGAAATCTGGTTGAACTTATGGAGAATTAAAGTCAATGAACAAAAGTGTGTCCATACAACGTTTACCCTAAGAAGAGATACTTGTTCCCCCATTCGAATCAACAATCAAAATATTCCTCAACATTCCCAAGTGAAATACCTTGGTATACACCTTGATCGAAGACTTACATGGAAACATCATATTGACTTTAAGCTAACTCAGATGAAACTTAAGTTATCCCAAATTCATTGGTTGATTGGCAGAAATTCAACACTTAGTCTGGACTGCAAACTTTTAATATACAAGTCGCTTTTGAAGCCAATATGGTGTTACGGTATCCAGTTATGGGGCACTGCTTCAGCTTCCAATGTAGAGAGAATTTAACGAAGACAAAACAAAATTTTAAGGTTAATAACATCTGCTCCATGGTAAATTAAGAATTCAAATTTGCATCGTGATTTAAAAATGCCACTAGTGACTGAAGAAATTGCAAGATACGCAGGCAAATACTTAACTAAACTCGAGTCACATCCTAATCCGCTTGCTCGTAATATTTTGAATTTTAATGGTCACATCCGCCTAAAAAAGAGGGACACAAGGGCTCTTATACTCAACACTCTAGATGGGAATGCTTGAAAATACATTTAATTTTCCTTTTTGATTATCACTACTTTGTATTATTTAAATTATCACTAAGTTTTGGCCGACACTGGTCGGGCTAAATAATTATATTTTAGCTTTAAGATTTGATCACTTATTGTTAGTTCATATTTGAAGATACAATAAATAAATATATGTATAAAAAAAAAAAAAGGCTCAAGTTCAGTAATTTCAATTCTTATTGAATGAAACATTTTTATTAATTATGGTGAGTTTTTAGGGAAGAGAAGAAAAATTAAACTTAGACTTTAAGCTGGGTGAAATACCGATACTTTTCTGTGCAGCCACGCACTTCATCAGCACCCTAGACTATCTACTTGGGTAGAGATTCTTATTAACATCAGATATTTAACTTAAATTTACAATGAAACGGAATATGAGAAACGATTGTTGTGTATACAATTGATTTACCTTTTGTAAACACATTTATAAGTATCACTATTAATTTTCTGTTTTGCCATTTGTTTCATTTTTCTATTTAGGCTAGCACCAAATTATATTACTCTACCTAAGTCTGTTTAACTATTCTTGCTTATCTTTTACGATCATCATCGATTATCATGGGCACGTGACAAAATATGTGCACTTGGCAATCACAGGCAATGGGAGACAATGGGACAGCAGACTACCTCCGTGCGTATATTTCAAAAATAGTTCTACGTAACTTTTAAGACCCTACCCACGATCATGCACTTGTAACTCAGGGATAATTATTGCATTAGATCATATGTCAAAACTTAATTTCTTAGGACCGATTAAAAAGTTTACAGCTAAGGTTATAGTGGAGTTTTTAGAAAAGAGGATATTTCATGTATTTGGTATTCCCGAGTTGATTAACACCAATATTGGCGTACAATTTAAGTCTAAAATATTGGAACAGCTTTTAGAATCGTACGGAGTTTTTCATAATACATGCATTATTCTCTCCAAAAGCTAATGCGCGTGAGAGAGTAAAACGCTCGGTACCAGCAGCAGTTAAATCATATGTTAAACTAACACAAAAGGACTGGGACGAAAAGCTTCCTGCTATAAACTGTGCTTTGAGAGTGCAATCCACAGCAGCACAGGGTTTTCACCGTATTACATTCTGTTTGGACAAAACATGATCTTAAATGGGAAGTCGTATAATCTATTGCAAAAACTAAGTTTATTAGAAGAATATGAAACTAATATTAAACGCGAGGAAAAGGTAGAATTAATATGAAAAAAGCTACAGAAAGAGATGTGCAAGGCTTACCAGAGAAGTGTTAAATCATACAACCTACGTATAAGGTAAGTACAATTTAAACGGGTCAAACTGTATATCAGTAAAATTCACATTTGTAAAGTAGTCAAATATAGTACGGCAAAGATAAGATGTTTACCAGTAATAATATTTTAAATCCATGATGTTAAAACATTTTCTACAACTCTGGTGTACAAATAGTATTACGATCGCATTGATCATAATTTTAATCACCCATTTATATTATTATCATTATTCGCCATGTAAGTATCATGTATTTCATACATACATGATGGGAATTTGGTAAAATAGGGAAGAAGAGAAATATAAGTTTTAATGCAGATTTTTTTTGCCTAAAGCCTTTAATGCAGATATCGGCTTATTCTGCCTACTCATTCGTACAATGAAAAATGTAAAAGAAAATAAGTCAAGTGTGACATGAAAAAATGTTTCACAGCGATTTTGAAGCTAACTTTAAAAGTGATCACATCAATGTGTAATTATTAACAAACAGCAACCGTATAATAATTTTTTTTCTGTATAATAAAATTCAATCGGTGCAAAGTCAGACTGTCTTCTAGTGAATAGAAACAACATTTTATTTATTCGTTGGAATTTATACGATAATAATATAATGATAATATAATATAATCATACTAATCTCTTCTTTTGCACAAAAGAAGTACATATTTATTTCCCTTTTATTCTTTCGAATTACAATTATTCCTACCTTTATTAATTAAATATACAAATATTCCATAATTTTGACATTAACATTTTGGGTAACATTTTGGTGACCCCTAGCTTTCAAACTTTAAGTAGTTTGAAAAACACGCACCAGCGCAACAAAGGCATAGGATATCATCCGGTCCAACATAATTCATCAAGATAACTTTTTGGGTAACATTTGGGTGATCGCGACAACCATTGAATTCTTTCCTTCACCAAACGTTTGTGGCAGTCCCTGATCATACACAATGGCAACGGCAAATATTTTGGATTCACTGTTGAAAACAGGCGAAGCAATTCAAACGATAGTGCGTAACTTCAAAAAGGATTCTGCGGACAGAAAAACAACCGCAGAGTACTTTGAGGAGCGTAAAAGGCGAATTTTGGAGTCCTGGGATATATTTGAAGCCAAGGATACAGAATTGCGTATGCGTGATGATGTTGAAACGCTAAAAACAACGCATGAATATTTTACGTCAGATTATTATGCCAAAGTTAGTGAGCTAACAAACTCATACATAAATTTATTCACAACAGAGGCCAATCGTATAATGGCATTAAACCAACAAACGCTACCAGCAACTAAAAGCACTGTTGCTTCAGTGGCTCGTCAAGAGTCCAATGAAAACCAGGGCCTGATTCGCAAGACACAAGCTAGAATGACAGCCTTAAGTAGGTTTTTAAATGGATTAACCATTACCGATGAAATACAACCAAGTCCATTCTACGACATCAAATTGACAACTATCAACAAACTTTGGGACCAGATCTTGGTCTTATACGACGATATATGTGAAAACTTTGACGATCCATTGATTTATGGTTTTGACATTGACAAATTTTATGAATTAAACGACAAGGTTCAAGAGCAGTTGGTCAATCTTTCCATAATGGCTTCAAAGCATCAAACAAGTACTGCAACCCTACAAACTTCATCCTCAAACTCTTGTGTACAAAGCTCTCTACCATTGCCAAAGGTTACAATCCCACATTTCAATGGAGACTATCTTAAATGGCGACAATTTCATGATTTGTTTTCCGAAATGGTAGACAAACAAGCTATCCCTGCAATACAAAAAATGTGGTATTTGAAATCGAATGTTTCCGGAGAAGCCGAACATTTAATTCGACAGTTTACACTAACAGAAGAAAATTATAACACCGCGTGGCAAACATTACAAGACAGATACAATAACAAAAGAGTTCTTGTTGCTACCCTCGTAGAAAGAATAATCAGCCAACCTGCTGTGTCATCATCTATATCATCAATTAAGGCCCTGCATGATACCACTAAGGAATCCTTATTAGCTCTCAATAATTTAGGGATTGCAACGGCAGATTGGGACGCAATTCTCATACAACTATTAATAAAAAAAACTTGACAAAAATACACACGTCAGATATATGCAATCATTAAGCAACCCTAAAGAAGTACCAATAATCTCAGAATTTCTCACATTTCTGGAACTACAGTTTCAATCAATGGAAGCAATTGCTCAAAAAGAAAACAACTCATTACAAAGTTGTTTCATCTATTGCAGCTTCGAACGTGAGTGCAGCGTCCAACTTAAAACATAGTGGTACCTGCAAATTGTGCAACAACAAAAACCATAAGCTCTACTTTTGTAGTAAATTTAAACAATTATCAGAATCACAACGGCGATGGGTACAACAACAAAAATTATGCGTAAATTGCTTCAAAGCCGACGACAATGCAAAGGCATGTAATTCGAGTAGCTGCAAATTGTGTGCACAAAAGCATAACACGTTGGTGCATTTACCGAAGCGGAAAAACTCAGAAAAGAGAAATAGTTCGGAGACAGACAATAATGCAACAGAATCCTTCAAAAGGCAGCGGTTGCAACGACAGCAACAAAACCAGTCATGGGCCGCCAGGGCGTTGTGTTATTAGCCACAGCAAGGGTTGTAATTGTGGCTCCAAATGGAATCGCTAATGAATTTCGGGCTGTATTAGACTCAGGTTCACAGGTGAATATTGTGTCTGAACGTTTGATAAAAAAAATTAGGAATTTCACCAACAGAAGCATCGCTATGTATTGACGGTGTGGGCAAAGTACAAAAGCGATCATCACAACGAATTAATGTCATCATGAAGTCCCGCGACCACAGTTTCGTGACTAATTTGGAAGCCTATATTCTTCCAGACATAATTCCAGCACAGCCCACTCAACATATTAATGTTTCATCCTGGAACATTCCAAAACATATTCATTTAGCAGATCCCCATTTTTACAAACCAGAAAAAATCGACATACTACTCGGAGCGGAGTTCTTCTTCAGTTTGACTCAATCTGGTACAATTAAGTTGTCTAATGATCTTCCAATTCTTCAAAATACATCACTTGGATGGATTGTTGGTGGACCTGTGGAACAAAAGTCGATTGCCAGCAAGCCACATACAATAACATGTGCAATATTTGACAAGGCTACATCATTGGAAGAAACTATAGAGCAACTTTGGAAACTGGACGAAATTCAAGACAACAAAAAACCATTGTCACCCTCAGACAAACAATGTGAACTACATTTTGGTCAGCATGAACGCACCAACCAAGAAGGTCATTTTGTAGTTAGAATTCCGTTCAGAGAAAGTCCAGAGGCTCTAGGAGATTCACACGCGAAGACATACAACAGGTTTTTGGGGCTAGAACGGAAACTTCAAAAAATGAGCCCATTCGTACACAGTATGTGCAGTTCATGCAACAATATAAACAATTAGGCCATATGCAGGAAGTAGATATCGATTCCTTGTGTGGGCCTAAATAATTTATACCCCATCACAGTGTATTGAAACCAGATAGTTCTATAACTAAGCTTAGAGTGGTTTTTGATGCATCGGCAAAAAACCACTTCGGGCTATTCATTGAATGATTTTATGTACACTGTGCCAACTGTTCAGAGCGAATTATTTTCAATCTTACTGCGTTTTCGAACTCCAAAATATGTTTTCACTACCGATATCGAGAAAATGTATCGGCAAATTCTAATTCATCCTGATGAACAACAATACCAATTAATTATGTGGAGGGAAAACCCAGCGACACCCATTATTATTACAAGCTCAACACTGTAATATATGGAACACGGGCAGCACCGTACCTGGCAACAAAATGCTTACAGAGGATTGCCGATGAAAATATGGTGGACTTTCCAGAAGGTTCCCAAATGTTGAAACATAATTTTTATGTCGATGACGGCCTGGGTGGTTCGGATAATTTAAATATTGCGATTGAGACACAAAGGCAATTGATTACACTTTCGAAAGCCCATGGCTTCATTTTAAAAAAATGGTGTGCAAATCATCCTCAGCTACTTAAAAATATTCCAGTAGGAAATCAAGAGGTGGACTTGGACTTTAACAATAACAAGGCCAATACAGTAAAAACGCTTGGATTAATGTGGCTACCTAAATCTGATGGATTTTGCATCAAGGTAAAATTAGACAATATCAAGAGTGTATCTAAACGAACTGCAACTTCAGACATCGCAAAATTGTTTGATCCCCTCGGACTGCTGGCACCAGTAATTGTGAGGGCAAAAATATTCATTCAACAATTATGGCAACAAAAATTGGGATTGGGATGAGCAACTTCCAAAAAATCTCCGTACTGCATGGAATACCTTCAGGGAAGACTTAAAAGAGTTAAATAATATGGACGAATCATAGTACAATTGCTCTGCGCAAAAAGTCGGGTTGCTCCATTGAAACAACAAACGTTGCCCCGGCTTGAACTATGCGCTGCAGTTATGGCTCCACAACTCGCTGATAGAATTAAAGCAAATCTGCATACTAAGAACCTACCTACCAATATTCCTATGGACTGATTCCGAAATTGTGCTGTCCTGGATAAATACACAGTCGACTTTGTATCAAACGCGTGGCCAACCGAGTAGCCACAATTCAGTCATTAACACTGGCAAATCAATGGCGCCACGTGTCTTCAAAAGATAATCCAGCTGACATATTATCCAGGGGCTTTCCAGCACCAAAACTTCGCTCATCCATGTTGTGGTTCTACGGACCACTGTTTCTACTTGGAAAAGAAGAAATTTGGCCACCTAATTTCTCTCATCGGTTACAAATCAGCAGCGACATCGAAATGAAGAAAACACGTTTAGTTGCACTTAATACAGTTGCCTCTGACGATTACATATATAAAATTTAACACAAAAATTCCTTCGGAAGATTACAAAGGATAATAGGTTATGGTCTCAGATTCATCCAACATGCCAGAATGAAAAACGAAGAGCGAGCAACACATAGAGCACTTACTCCAAGCGAACTGCATAATTCCTTGTGTGTGATTGTAAAGGCCATTCAGAAATCTGATTTTTTACCGGAAATTGAACAACTTAAGAAAAGTAAGGAGATTGAAAGAAAAGTTCAATTATTAGTTTGACGCCATTTCTTGACCAGCAAGGTGTTCTGAGAGTTGGAGGACGATTGGAGGCCTCCACGTTGCCGTACGACGTGAAACATCCAATGCTGATTCCATATAATGATCATCTTATAAAGCTTCTATTTAAGATGGTCCATGAAGAAAATAATCATTGCGGACCGCAACCATTATTGAATATAATAAGACAAAGATTTTGGCCAATAAAAGGCAAAATAATGGCAAGATCCACTGTTCAAAAATGTTTAAGATGTGCTAAGGCACATCCGCAACTGTGCCAACAACTCATGGCCAATTTACCTATACTCGGATAACTCCATATCCATTCATTAATGCCGGAGTCGACTATTGTGGACCATTCTGGATTCATTATAGGGTCCGCGGCAAAAAACAGACAAAGGCATATATAGCGGTATTTTGTTGTTTTGCAACGAAGGCTATCCATCTTGAACTGGTCTCCGATTTAACAACCGAAGCTTTTATTGGTGCATTAAAGCGCTTTATAGGTCGTCGCAGTCGGTGTCAAAATATCTATTCAGATAACGCTACTAATTTCGTAGGAGCTAGGAATCAGTTATCAGAACTAGCTGACACCATTTACTCTGATAAAGGACTAGAATTGGTTATCTCCACTGCCAGCGCTAGAGGAATACAATTCCATTTTATTCCACCAAGAGCACCGCACTTTGGAGGACTCTGGGAAGCTGCTGTAAAATCAGC
The DNA here is from genome assembly GCA_905220375.1 of Tachina fera. Taxonomy (NCBI): domain Eukaryota; kingdom Metazoa; phylum Arthropoda; class Insecta; order Diptera; family Tachinidae; genus Tachina; species Tachina fera. Next base: position 104,871,145 of record LR999963.1, read on the forward strand.
AAAGTATTTGCTACTCCGTAGTGTTGCAACGGCATCTTTGACACAAGAAGAATTGGAAACAGTCATAATAGAAATTGAAGCAATATTGAATTCACGCCCACTCACCCCTATGTCAAATGATCCAAACAGTTTTGGAGCACTGACTCCTGGCCACTTTCTCATAGGCGAACCCCTTGTTTCACAAATAGATAGTAGGGCTATTCCAATCAATAATTCGATACTTCAGCTTTGGAAACTTGTAGCACACCTCAAACAAGAATTTTGGAAAAGATGGTCTTCTGAATATCTAAATCAACTTCAGCAACGTCATAAGTGGAACAAGCAATCCCCTAACCTTAAAATTGGGGACATGGTAATTATAAAAGAGGACAACCTGCCAGTCATAAAATGGTCATTGGCGAGAGTAATAAACACTCATCCTGGTGACGATAGTATTGTCAGGGTCGTCGAAGTAAAAGCAGCTAATGGGCAGTTCAAACGTCCAATACATCGAATCGCGTTACTACCTATTGACCAAGACTCGAAAGCAATAATTGATGAGTATAGTAAGGCAACAAGTGATTTAACATCTACGTCAAGTGAAGAGCCTGAGGCTAAAAGGCAGAAAAAGGTCAAATTACCAACAAATTATCTAACCATGGCATTAATCACGTTATTATTGCTGGTACCACTTGCTCTTGGAACTCCAGTCGAGAATAAGAAGTTTGGATCAAAGGTAGGAATCCATTTTGAGCAAATTAAAACTACAGCTATTTCAACTACGGAATGGAATCTATTTGTATACTATGATTTAGCTCCTTATTGGTCAGAAACATCAATTCTTGTCAATGGTACACAGTCATTACAAACGTTGTGTAAAGTTTTAGAAACAAATTCATCTTGTCTCAGTATCTTTGACCACTTTCAACACATGGAAAGTGAGGTACAACTAGATAACCGACTATTACGAGTTAAAAGAGGGGCGCTGGATATCATTGGTAACGTTGCCCATTCATTATTTGGCGTCCTGGACTTTGAATACGCAGAACAGATGTCAGAAACAATAAAACAAGTCAACGACAATCAATCATATTTGCTAAAATTATTGAAGAATCAAACATCAATTGTTGATTCTACAATTAATATCATCCGGCAGGATCAAATAACAGCTAAGTCAAGATTTGAACGATTGGAGAAAGAAATTAAAATCTATTTAGATGATATAAATAACATCAACAATGCATTAATACATGTATGTACAACTAAATAAACTATTTCATTCAGCAGTTCTGGAATTAACTCTAATCGCAAACAATATAAGAAAGATACGATCATCAATCCTTGACACCTTAATGGATACTCATCATGGAAAAATCAGTCCATGGCTACTTACTCCAGAACAGTTACAAAGTGAAATTAATCAGATCATCCTCCATTCACCACCATCAGTGAAACTTCCAGTGACAGAAAAAACTGACTTGCTACAATTATTCAGACTCATGAAGGTTAAGGGCAGACTAACACACCACCACGCTGTTTTCAAAATAACCGTACCATTGGTTGAACATGAAATACTCAAGCTGTTTCATTTGATTCCTGTACCCAATATAATGAATAATACCGTGGTAGCCATTAAACCATGTACTGTTTTCTTGGCTATATCTACTTTGCGGGAACAATACATTCCTTTTAAAATTCTGAGTTAAGTGCTTGCGACACAATTGAACAAGGCGTTTTCCTATGTTCCAACATTCAAATCCGTTACAACTTTGGTTCAGATGTCTGTACATGTGAAATAAATTTATTCCACAATAAAACAAAACCAAATTGTGTGCTGGAGAAAACTGATATCAGATGGGTACCCCTCAGCAAAGGCAATCAATGGATATATGTAGCGTCACCATTTTCAAGGGCCACAGCTGTTTGCAACAGTGAAATCATTCCTATATCACTAAAGGGCTCCGGTTTGATGACGCTTGATCCAGAATGTATACTGAAGCAAGATTTTGTCAACATGAATGGACTGATAACTATATCAAGCACAGTAAGGTCATCATACACAAGTCTTGGCAAAATTTCAGACTTATCACTACCAAAAAACACTACAGTCTTCATAAATAATAACGAATCAACCTCAACAAATTTAGAGAGTGTATATGCCAAGAATATTAAGGACCTAACAACTCTACAAAGGTCGCTGGAACAACATGAAATTTATGAGTTACCTAATAAACTCACAGCTATATAATTGGATACCTAGCACTCGTAGTAAGCATCATAGCACTGATCATTTTGCTGTCAACATGCAAATCAAGAAAAAATGCAAAAAAACCCACATCCAACTACATCAATCGATTCCAATGAAAAGGCCGAAGAACACAAGATGACCCCTATACCAATGCCACGCCAGCATTCCAAATTTACCATTGATGTTTTAGCAGCAGATGACGAGACTCAATAAATTAATTCACTTACTAACGTAGTTTTAATAACAACACAATGTTCCAATATATTTTAAAATTTATTTTTTTTATCAAATTAACCTGACCAATCAAATTAACCTGACCATGACGACTTCGAACTTTCTTCAATTTTGAACAGTCGTTCAACGCGGGGAAGAATGTTCAAAAACCCGTGAATCCACTTAATAATTATTAATGATAATACAAAAGTTAGTGAATACTATTAATACTGTTTACTTGCACTCAATTAGCTGACAAACAAAAATTGTTAATTAAAAGATATCATATTACACTCTGAATTAACTGAAAATATTGTCGCTTTAATCTGATTGGTCAATTTAACGTAAATTTTGTTTTAAGCATATTTGTTGACTCAACAATTAATTGTTAATAATTGTAGTATAAATATTCCAATAAAAATTATGTTTGTATCAGTAGTAAAAAACTCGCTTTTATTTATTGATCACATTACGTTCCAGTTCCAAGTGCTTGAAGTAAAAACTCTAATCTTCAAGTTCCAAGTGCTTGAAGACAAAAGAAAACAAAGAAAATTAGCACAGTTCAAATTAAAGTGTTTGAATTGATTCATACTAATAAAACATTATTACTTTCATTCTAAACAACATATTTCAAGAGCTAAATAACATTCATTCAAAATTAAAGACCTATCCCTCATCAATCAGCTGAAGGCCTTCAAGCAACGATGGAATCCAAACTTCAAAGTAAATGTAAGTTTTTTTTATTGGTATTGAATTTTTTTATATAGTGTTATTCTGATCAATAAACATTGAAGTCAATTACTTTTAAATTCATACATGTTTACATACCTATACAAATTTACAAATATATTATTATTATCAATATACACATATGTATGTACATATATTACATTTAATCGACATACATATACATATCTATGTACAAAAATAGAGAGCCCTAATTTAGCAGATATGTAATACTTCTCTTTATTTTGGAAGTCTATCGTCATATATATGTGTGCACATATGTAAATATTGATTTTGTTTAACACTCAAAACCAAAACAAATTTATTATTATAATTTATTACATATATTATTATATTAACATTTATTCTTTAATATAGATAATATCGTTTTATTGTTCGAAAACAACAAACATGTCGTAATTTCTTACTTACAGTAAAATTTAGAGATTGAATGAAAAGGTAAAGTGTGATTGGGGTTTCTTCAACAAAAAAAATGCGTAGCCCCAAAAGAAACCATAGGAAGGGTGGGTATAGAGGCGGAAAATTATAATATCGTTATTTTCTATGCGCGGTGTCATTTGAATTGGGGTATAAAAGGATTATTATTATTATTATTTTTGAGGCATTTATTAACCGCACATAATTTTTTTGGTGTATTTTGTTGCACATTCAAGGTCGATCAAGATCTCCGCCCATATGTCCCAGACTAGGTAGCTATCTTTGCACTTGCGTACCTTTTTACACAAACACCTCTGGCTAATTTTCTTGCTACATGTTACGCAAATTTTGGTGGCATCTTCAACTGTCAGGTGCAACATCCCACCTTCTAAAAACTAAAATCTGTCCATCTTTTGAATTTCATCAAAAACATTTCCTCTCCCCCCTTCTTGACCTTTTTTTAAAACTATACTGCCCTTGTCTTTTTTATACTCAGAAATATTTATGTTTCGAATTTTATGAAAATTGGTTAGATAGTTTAAAGAATCGGATCGATATTTTCAAATGATGAAATTTTCAATTACCCCACTCATAGGCCCATATTTTTTAAACTCTATAGCCCTTGTCTTTTTTTAGACTTAGATATATCTATGTTTTGAAACTTCATAGGAATCAGATAGATAGTTTCAAAGAGAAAAATATAATCCCCTACCTCCCCTTGTGATCCTATTTAAAAAGATATATATAGCTTGCCTATCTATCTATCCACATATGCTTTAAATTTCATGAAAATCGGTTGGACAGTTTCTGAGAGCAGAAATATACCCCTACCTACCATCGTGTTTCTAGTTATTAAAAAATATATAACATTTGTGTCCACCTAGACTTAGATCTATATATGTTCTAAATTTAATCAACAATTCCGCAACAAACAAACAATAAATTTACTTTAACATATTAGTTAGCAGAGACACATTCAGCTATCACTATCACAAAAAATTATCCAAGTCAGTAACATTTTAGCAACGACACAAACCATATCGCACATTCCCAAAAACCAGGTTAAAATCCCCACGATCACAGGAATTTCCCGCATAATTACGGCAACACTGAAAATGGAAAAAATCCGCAATGGCAGTACTGTCAAATGGTTTTTAAAAGTATTTGTAACCAGTATTCGCCTGTATTTTTTATTTTCAAAAAATTTTTGTTTTATATTCATGGCGCACCATAAACGGTTGAATTTTGAGTTCTCAGTTGATGAAGAACTACTTTTTAATTCATTTTTGTGCAATAAACCTTTTTTGATAAGTATAAATGGCAAAACCGATATGATACTAAAGAATTTAAAATATTTGCTGAGCACTTAAATTCCATATTAACCCAAACACATGTACTGGGGTCTTTGATTTGCCGAGTGTGGTCGCTCTAACCCCTCGACCCTTTTAAGTTGATGTACAAACACTAATTGCTAAACTCAACCAGGTATTGATGAAATTAGCAAAAATATGCTGATTAAGTTGCCTCGTATTGCAATTAGAATCCTGATGTTTGTTTTAATTGCCATTTTAAGACTGTAGTAATATCCTTGACCCTAGAAGGTTGCAAGGGTAAAGTCTTCCAAAGGCGGGCAGGGATGTTACCACATCTGAGTCAAATAGGCCAATAAGTTTGCTGTCAACAATGTCAAAACTCTTCGAAAAGCTGCACATGACAAAATTGTCCCCAACGCAGAGATTGTTTTAATTTATAAGACGAACATTTGAAGAAAAGTATAGTTCTGCCCTCTTTATTGATGCTTCTCAGGCCTTTGATAATGTGTGGTATGGTAGCCTAATTTAAAAATTTGAAGACATATCTGACACATAACATTATTAAACTTTTGGAAAGTGCCACAAGGGCGTATACTGGGTCCAGTTTTGTATTTAATTTTTACTTGTTATATGCCTGTGAGTAGTAACATTCACACTTCTACATATGCCAATGATACAGCGTGCCATAGTATGTGTTAAGTTTGATGTTAAATTCTAGGTACATAAATCAATTTGTCTACTACTCTATGTACAGGGTGGCCCAGAAAGACCGAAGTGGTGTGAATTCCTTATAACTTTTTATTTAAGACATATTTTTTTAATTTTTTGTTTATTAAATACAGTAAATTTATAGGGAATATTTTTAGATTAGTTATTAAAAATTGTATCCCGCAAGTGGTGGCCATTTTCTGCTTCGCACAAATGTGCTCTTTCCATTTCCATTATTCATAACTTATTTATGAGTGACGAAGCCCATTTCCAATTAAATGGGTTTGTTAACAAGCAAAACTTTAGGATATGGGCTAAGGAAAACCCGAGAGTACTTCATCAACGACAACTACACCCAGTTAAGTGTACTGTTTGGTGCGGTGTTTCTTCAGAAAGGATCATTGGTCCATATTTTTTGGAAAATGAAAGAGATGTCGCCATTTCCATCAATGGTGATCGATATCGGGCCATGTTGGAAAATTTTGTAAGGCCAGCCGTGGAATACCATCCGCAAATATGGTTCCAACAGGATGGAGCCACAGCGCACACTCCGAGGGCCACAATGGCTATTTTACGCGACATCTTTGGGGAAAGAATAAATTCGCGTAGAAGCAATTTTAATTGGCCTCCGCGTTCCCCGGATTTAACCGCTCCAGACTGTTTCCTTTGGAGTTATTTAAAAGGGAAAGTTTATGTTAATAAGCCTAGGACTATTGAGGAATTAAAAACCAATACTCCAGACGAAATTAACAACATAACACCGGAAGTTTTGCGAAAGGTCATGGAAAATGTGTTGAAAAGAGATCATTTGTGCGAAGCAGAAAATGGCCTCCAGTTGCGGGATATCATTTTTAACAACTAATCTAAAAATATTCCCTATAAATTTACTGTATTTAAAAAACAAAAAATTAAAAAAATATGTCTTAAATAAAAAGTTATAAGGAATTTACACCACTTCGGTCTTTCTGGGCCACCCTGTATTTCTTCTATATTTATACAAAAATATTATGACTTATTAAACTTATACGCTAATGAAATAAGTCAATTATTAATGCAAGGTGTAAGAAAACTACAAATGCTGAATTTGTAAAGTCGCTGACCATTGAAGACATTGATCTTATGTTCTTTATTGTGGTCATTGACTGGCGTTAAATAAAACAAACAAAATTTATTGTTAATATGACTACACATTTGTATGCATGAGTGTATGTTATGCTGTGACTGCAATATGATTTTTCGATCACTAACCATTAATGCATTGCACTTATTGTTTGTGCTTTTTTTATAAACAAGCAATTGCAAATGCATTTACATACAAACACATATGTTTGGATGATTATGAAATTAATTTTAATTTTAATTTAATTTGTATATTCATAGTGAACAGTCGATTTAGCGGAGTTTTTATTTCATACTAAACAAAAAAAATTTTACGAAAAAATATTCGGAATACATATTGTTATTGTTAGCTTTATTTGCATTGCTAATATTTTTTACATAGTCATAATTAACAAAAACAAAAAAACCGTAATCAAAAAAAAACAAACAAACAAAAGTGCCCTTGAGGAATACTCTATATGAGTACCTCAAAAACAAATAACTGTGAAGTGAGTTCTAATGGCAGAAATGCCTATTTTATTGTGAGTTCTGAAGCTCTTAATGAAAATAATAAAAATAAAAAATCTAATGATAGACTTACTGAGAGCTCTGAAGCTCTTAATGATAACAAATTAAATAAGAAATCTGATAGTAGACTTTTTTTAACGGCGAGGCCACTTTTTCGTCAGCGATCAACTTCGCTTTGTCCAATGCCAACTAATGATTCGTTAACATTACCGTTGCCTAGTACTTCTACATTTAACTCAGCGATATCATCCGCTTCCGGCTCGTGGTCATCACTTAACCAAGTTTTTACTGAAGTTAAGAGCAGCCCAAAACCCAAGGTCCAAGTGGGAATGGACAGATATATTACAGTGGTAAAGCGCGGACGAAGCCCAAAGTCTTCGAAAATTTCATCTGCTCCAAAAATGTCTAGGGATAACAGCGTATCCTCTATTAACCGCCCAAATCGTTTTCAAATATTACAAGTTGACAACAACGAACCCAATGTATCTACGAACAAAACATCCAAGCCGCCTGCAATCTATTTGAGAGAAAAAAATTCAAACGCCCTTATAAAAAATTTAATTTCAGTCATTGGTGAGAATAAATTTCACATCGTTCCAATAAAACGTAGTAACATTGATGAAACCAAAATTCAAATTTATGAAGAAAAAGATTTTCGCAAACTTATTACTGAATTTGAAAAAAGTAAGAAAAGTTTCTACACATATCAGCTTAAAAGTGCTAATGGCCTGCAGATCGTATTGAAGGGCATCGATTCCTATGTTGCTCCCGAAGAAATAAAAGATGCACTCTTCCTCCAGGGATTTAAGGTAAAAAATGTATCTAACATAATAAATAGGGAGAAGATTCCTCAACCTCTATTTCGCGTCGAACTTGAGCCAAACGATATAAAATTGAAAAAAAGCGAGACTCATCCAATTAATAATTTGAAATATCTCTTATATCGAAAAATAACAGTTGAAGAACCACACAAGCGTTCTGGACCCGTACAGTGCCATAATTGTCAAGAATATGGTCACACAAAAACTTACTGCAAGTTACCTTCAGTTTGTGTTATCTGCGGTGAATTGCACGGTACTGCTGGTTGTACTAAACCTAAAGATCTAGCAGAAAAAAAATTTAGTAATTGTGGAGGTAATCACACCGCTAACTATAGAGGATGTCCTGTCTATTCTTTCGTTAAACAGACTATGGGGCAAAAACCTAAATTAGCTCCATCACAAACAGCAAACACTTACTCCGCCAATTTTGCTCAAATGAGCCAACCTGTCACTTCACGTGTATCGTATGCCGATGCAGCTAAGACTAGTTATATTCCCACACAAAATATTCCGCCTCAAAAGAATTCAACGAATGCAAACTCAAGCTTTAATTTTAGTCGCCTTGAAGCTACTATTGAGAATCTAGTGCTGACTATAAATAATTTTACAACAAATATGACTAGCATGATGCAAGAAATGCTACGAATGCAGTCTACACTGCTTCAAGCATTAGTTAACAAGCCATGAACACTTTAAAGATAAGTTTCTGGAACGCAAACGGCATTCGCCAACATAAAAATGAACTTGAGCACTTCCTTACGGAAAAAAATATTGATATAATGTTGGTTTCTGAGACTCATTTGACTTCAAGAAGCCTATTCAAAATTAATGGCTACATTTTATTTGATTCAAAGGACCCAAGAGGAAGAGCTTGCGGGGGATCACCAATTTTAATTAAGTCAAGACTCAAGCATTATATTCTTGACAACATTTGTGAAGAACATCTACAAGCAACGAATATTTGTATCGAAAATTTTTGCACAAATTTTGTCATATCATCAATTTACTCCCCTTCTTGATTCGCAATTACTGAGGATCAATACGAGGATTTCTACAAATCTCTTGGCCCTTGTTTCCTAGCAGCTGGAGATTATAATGCAAAACATAATTTCTGGGGTTCGCGTCTTATCACACCTAGAGGACGAGCGTTGTTCAACACAATTTCAAAAATGGGCTTGGACATCATTTCGAGTGGGGAGCCCACTTACTGGCCTACTGACAAACATAAAATTCCGGATATTATAGATTTTGGCGTCATGAAAAATATTTCTAGGGAATTAATTCACGTCGAAGCTTCCCTAGATCTATCGTCCGATCACTCTCCCACGATCGTTACAATCTGTAGCCCACTGAGAAGTGCTCTACCTCACCCATATGTGAAAATGGTCAGTCGTGTTAATTGGCTGCGATTCAAAAAATATCTTAGTAGTCATTGCACTGAAAACATTAAGCTAAGAACTCATGACGATATTGAATCTAATATTGCTAATCTTAACGAAAATATTAAGCAGGCAGCTGAACATGCCACTTCCTCCCACCCGCAGACTGGTTTTAACAGAATATATTCTGCAGATATTTAACTTCTCGTATGTGCAAAAAGAAGAGCTAGAAGAGAATGGCAACAGCACAGATCACCCCAAAATAAAATTAGATTAAAAGATTGCACTAAAAGTCTGCAAGAACTGCTTGCATATGAAAAAACTGCATCTCTTAAAAACTATCTGGAAAATCTCGATGTCACACCAGCATCTAATTATTCTTTGTGGTGCACTGCGAAAAGAATTAAAACACCCGTTGAGTTTAAACCACCTCTGCGCACTTCTACCGGAGTTTGGGCCAGGAGTGATATTGAAAAAGGTAACTTGTTTGCAAAGCATTTAAAATCCGTATTTACTCCAAACACATGTACTGGTGTTGTTGATTTCCCGAGTGTAGTTGCGCTACCCCCTCGACCTATTAAATTTAAAATAAGTGATACACAAAATCTAATTGCTGAACTCAACCCGAAGAAAGCACCGGGTATTGATGGAATTAATAACCAAATGCTAATAAAGTTGCCTCGTATTGTAATTAGAATCATGTTATTCATTTTTAATGCCATTTTACGACTAGAGTATTATCCCCACAGCTGGAAGCTTGCCAAAGTTAAAATGATTCAAAAGCCAGGCAAAGATCCTACCAAGGCAGAATCATACAGGCCAATAAGTCTAATATCAACAATGTCAAATCTTTTCGAAAAACTGCTCATGTCAAAATTGTCCCCAATTCTAATTGGTAGTGGGTGTATCCCAGACCATCAGTTTGGTTTTAGAAGTCAGCATAGCACTATTGAACAAACGCATAGATTGGTTCAATGTATAAGAAGAACATTTGAAGAAAAGAAGTACTGTTCTGCACTGTTTATTGACGGTTCGCAGGCATTTGATAAAGTGTGGCATGAAGGCCTTATTTTAAAATTAAAATCATATCTACCAATAAATTTGGTGAATTTATTAGAAAGTTACATTACTACCCGGAAGTTCACGGTTGTGGAAGGAGAATTCATGAGTGTGCCCGAAACTATATCATCCGGTGTGCCACAGGGGAGCATACTGGGGCCAGTTTTGTATTTAATTTATACTTGTGATATGTCTTTGAGCATATCTACAAGAATATATTACACAACTGGAACTATGGTTGAACTTATGGAGAATTAAGGTAAATGAACAAAAGTGTGTCCATATAACGTTTACCCTAAGAAGAGATACTTGTTCCCCAATTCGAATCAACAATCAAGTTGTTCCTCAGCATTCACATGTAAAATACCTTGGTATACACCTTGATCGACGACTTACATGGAAACACCATATTGACTCAAAGCTAATACAAATGAAACTTAAACTTACTCAGATATATTGGCTGATTGGTAGAAACTCAACACTCAGCCTAGACTGCAAACTTTTATTATACAAGTTGCTCTTGAAGCCAATATGGTGCTACGGAATTCAGTTATGGGGCCTTGCTTCAGCTACTAACGTCGAGAGAATCCAACGAAGGCAAAACAAAATTTTACGTTTGATAACATCGGCTCCATGGTACATAAAAAACTCAAATATACATCGTGATTTGAATATGCCACTAGTGATTGAAGAAATAGCAAAATACGCAGGCAAATATTTAACAAAACTCGAGTCACATCCTAATCCGCTTGCTCGTAACATCTTGAATTTTACTGGCCACATTCGCTTGAAAAAGAAGGACACAAGGGCTCTTTTACTCAACACTCCAGATGGGATTGCTTGAAAATATTTTTTTTTTTTGATTATCACTACTTATGTATTATTTATAACTATCACTAAGTTTATGTCCGACAGTGGTCGGGCCTAATACTTACATTTCAGATTTAAGATTTGAATACTTATTGTTAGATCATAATTGAAGATACAATAAATAAATAAATGTATTAAAAAAAAAAATTTTAATGAGTTGAATAATTGTGATGAACTTATTTTAGGGATCGCCAACATTCTCCCCCCGTTCAAGTTCTGCCGATGCACTTCAGGTATCTTGTAGTTCAATGACGTATTTGGATGGTGAGCCTTGTCGAGGAGTTGGAGTAAGTATCGTTCGGGTTGGTCCTTCCTTCTACAAGATGATCGGTTTTTCTAGACCAGATAAAGGACAACTAAGGCGAAACTAAGCTGATCGTAAAATTGCGTATTGCTTGATGGTGCAGATTTTTGTTGTTAATGAGTTTATGCAGGTGTGACATATCGGCTTCCTGAAGTTAGTCTTGTAGCTCATTTAGTTCGTCGGTATGAGTTTGTAGAACCTGCGTGCTGTTGAATATTGTTATAGGCTCACTTATGTTGGTCAGGGCAATAATATTTTTTAAACGGAAGTACGATGTTTGAATATTACTGGATACGTCACAGTGTCCCCGAGTGGTGATATCGGTTGTCTTTAGGATACAGGTTGGTTTAATCTGAAGTAAACCAAAACCGTGCAATGTGAATTTCATAATTTCAGTTCCACAAACAGCATAAACTTCAGTGCTATTTATTGTGGAATAAATCGATTTGTTTTTGTTGTGTAGTTGTATCCAAACGCTTTGTTCTCTTGATGTAACTAGCTTGCAATTTCTAGCAGGTTTTTGATTAAAGAAGTTAATTTTTCAGGATGAAGCCATTGATCTTTTTCTGAAGGTTGATTGTTTGTTGTCGAAGATAAAGACATCGCTGACCCGGAATGAATTTGTTATATCATCATTCGACAGTGGAATGTATTCATCTCTGAGTGAATTAATTGCCAGATATAGTTTCTCGGGTACTATGACGAAAAGTGTGCCGTTCTTATTTGAGGAGACTCCAAATATCTTTAAGAGTTCAAAGGGTTGTTGGTCGATCAATGGTAATTTTACTTCAAAGATGACCTTGTTTTCTGTGACGCCTGCCTTAGTTCGCATAAGTTTGTAAAGTTGAATCAAGTCACCTTCTTTAACGCGTAGGACACGCAACACTAGTAAATGTGCCTTGATCACGTTTGGTTCTCTCTGAAGCTGATTTAGTGATAAAAGGGAAGGACGAATTCTACAATGATAGGAGTCCGTTAAAACGTTTATTTTTTCAGCTCACTAGTTAGAAATGTTGTTAAATATGTGATCTTTAGTTGATTTTGGTCCTCCGTTACTTGATTTTGCAGCCTTTTTATTTAATTTTGTATTTCGCTTAACCTTGACTGCAACTAAAGTTCTGTTTCCTTGATAATGTTAAGAGTAAAATCAATTATGAATGTTTGATTTCGTAGTAACGAGTAAAGAAGCGATCTGCCCGTTTTGGCCTGGCGTATCGTGTGTTCCATTTCTGTGGCATAATCAGAGTCGGGAACACCAAAGAGGCTTCTTGCTACGTTCCCGATGATGTTGAGGGCACCTCTACGCCTTCGACCAGAGATGATCACGTTCTCATGTTGTATCAGATCGGCCTGAAGCTGTTTTAGTTTGCTTATGAAATTGTGACACATGCTTGCTTGTGGAGAGATATTGCAGAGATTGGAACAAGTCTCCAATGCGGATGAAAATGCTTTAACTTCTGATCGGAATGGAACGACATAGTTATACACTATTATTTTCCATTCTGCTATGATTGTTTTTGCTGTGCCTATCCCTTCAAAATACGGGATCCTTGAATACTTCAGAATTGATTAGTTTGCCAAGAACAGCAGGGAGTAAAAGAAGGGTGAGCAAGGTTGTGTACAGTAAGCTGCTGCCAGCAGATTTAGGTCGCTTAGTGGGACACAAGTCTGGTTCGGGTGACCTCTTTAAGGTTTTGTTTGCAGAATTCTCAATTGTTTCCTCATTCATTAGAGTGGCCAAGCGATGATTGATGATGATTACAAGTTGACCTTCTTGAACGTTTGATAAAGCTGTTCTCCAATTTGTTCGTTGTAGTAATTCTGAAAGGTATTCTTTTGACCATCGATTCAAAAAATCATGTTTCAAGTGAGACACTAGTTCCCATCTTTTTGCGAGTGATGATGTTGGCTGTTTTGCCTGTCTGTCGAATTGAGCAGTTAACGGTTCTCCTATTAAAGAATGGTCTGTTGTTAAGGCTGTTAGATCATTCGGATCAGATGATATTGGTGTTATTGGTCTTAAGTTTAGAATGGCTTCCACTTCTATTACAACCGTTTCCAACTCCTCATGTGTCAGAGAAGCTTCGGCGGTCGTTCGAAGAAGTAAGTGTTTTGCTGATTTCACGGCAACCTCCCATAGACCTCCGAAATGAGGAGCTCTGGGCGTAATGAACCTAAATTATATTCCTTCCTTGGCGCAGGTATTTTCTATTTGTTTTTGGGAGCTGGAACTGAATAAAGCTGTACTGCAGCATGACTGCAGCGTCCAATGTCCCTATGAATGCATCTACCCCAGTTGTGATGAATGGTTGACCTGGGCTTGCTCTGCAACTTAGTAAATTGCCCATTATTTGAATGAACATTCGTGGCTTAGCCCTTGTGCAACGTATACACTGATATACGACAGATCTTGTCATTGTTTTCCCTTTCAGCATCCAAAACTTTTGTCGTGCTGTAGCTAGTAATTGCTGTGGTCCACAATGATGATTTTCATTATGTAGGCTTACCAGGATCTGCCTTGCAATAGGATCGTTATATGGTAACACGAGCCGATTTTTGGCGTCGTATGACAGTTTTGATGCTTCTTAGCACCCACCTACCCTTATTAATCCTTCTCAGTCTAAAAAATAGCACAAACTTTTAAGCGGACTTGCTCCTTCGACTATCTGAGACTGTTGAAGTGTTTTCAATGCATTGCTCGCACTATGATGTGAAAAACATTATCCAGTTCAATAGCAGTGATACGATTTTCAATTTGGGTTGAGTTTTTTCCGATCCTTTGAGCAAATGTTAGTACATATGCTACAGTGCATTGAAAAGGAAGATAAATGAATTTCTGTGGTTGATGCTGTAAATCCATTCATTGACGTTGGATGATGCTGCAGCAGTCACGATTGGAGTCTTAATCTTAAACTCCAAATTGGTAGCGTTCTGAGCGTTCTTTTTAAATGGTGCAGGCCAGATACATTCTTGGCCATGCAAAAATTGAGGGACACAAAACCACAAGTTCAAGCTTGGTAGTTTCTCTGGAGTTACGCCTCTTGAAATGAAATCAGCTGGGTTTTCCTTTGATTTGACGTGTAGCCATTGACTATTGATGGTTAGGTCTTGTATCTTGCTGATTCGGTTAGCCATGAAAGCATGAGTGATGAAGACGCTGAATTTATCCGATAACAGACAGTTTCTGAGTCAGACCAAAAGAAAATCTGTTTCTCGTTGTACCGTCACTCCCTTTTTACCTTGTTGGCTAGTTCTGCTAGCTAGGCTAGTTCTAGCCTTGGTAGGGATAATCTTTGGAGAAACACAATTCTGGACTTGGAGCACAACATACGAACTATTATTCCTCCATTTTTGAGATTGGATCGAATGTAGACTGCTGCTCCATAAGCCCTTTCTGATGCGTCTACAAATACGTGCAGCTAGTCGTGCGCTGCTATTTGACCATTGAACACATGTGTAGTGTACCTCACTTACTGTAAATCACTGTAACATAGTTTAATTGAATTGCAACACAGTTCATTGTAATAATTGACAAAACGCTTACATTATAAAATTTAAATGACACACTTTTATTTTAATTAATAATTTATGTTATTATAGCAAAATTAAAGACATAAACAAACACAAAAATTGAAAAATGTAAAATAGTATATAAGCAGAGCAAAATGTTAAATAAAACAGACTTTAATTTCTTAACGCAAACTGGCAATAACTTGCCTTGTTTTTTAATTAAATTCTCAAAATATTTTGGCACCTCCTTTGAGCGCCTACTGATAAGCTGGTCTCCCTGACAGCTGTAAAAACAAAACAAGGGACTATAGGGCCTCACTAACACACGCAAGCTGACTACACGTTAGGGCTAACACTATCCATCCTTTTAACCTTTACATGGCGATCCTGCCATTACAGTACTCATCCTCCTTTTAACTTTTACATGGCGATCCTGCAACTACGATCCTGTGGACCAAAAAGAGCCTTGTGACAAAAAGTTAATAGCTGAAACGGACTTTTGATAAACAATGAAATAATATCCTGAGATCAGCGTACACTAAAAATATTCGTTAACATTTCCACAAACTCGAATTTAACCCGTCACTTTTAACAAATGCCCGAAGAAATAGTCGAGGAAGTTATACAATATACCTACAAAAAACTTGCAAAAACTTTTCAACAGGAAGCAACAAGATGTCTTCAATAAATACAAAAATTCACATTTGAAATCCTTTTTTTAAATACCAATGTAATTAAATCACACTTTGTAATTGCCGAACGAAAATTAGTTCAAGATTGTCAGCATTCTAATGAATTCCTAATACATTGATGAATATAAGAACGATTTTTTGTTAGCAATTATTATTAAAATCTTAATGCATATATTAGAATAACTTATTGGTTAGTAAACAAACACGTAAAAGATACATTTAAAAAATATACAAAATTAGTAAAAATGGTAGGAAAATCATCAAAAATAGCTAACCCAAATGCCAATGTAGTAAATAATGTTGAAATTGTAGACCATACTAGAAAAATAGATTCAGTATTTATACTTATGTTAATATTAGTTATATTAAGCGCATTAAACATATTAATTAAATTATATATCTTACACAAAAGGTCTCTGAGAAAAAAGTATGCTAGCCGTAGTGACAACTTAGATAAAATTTAATTTAAATAAAAAAAATAATAAATAATAATAAATTTTAAATCAATGGAATGGCAAAATATTGTTAGTATAAATTTTTAAACACTGATAGAAGTACAAAAGATGAGACAATTGAAAAATATATACAAAATTTAATAAGCAAATTTGAAAAAATAAGAGTAATATTAAACGTAAACTATAATCGACTGACAACTTCACATAAAGTTGCAGCCGAGGCATTTTGCTTAGATATAAGAGATAAACTTACAAAAATATCAAAAAGAAAATGATTAGAATTAAAAAATACCTAGCTCTTTACATCAAGAAGTAATTAGAAAAATTTCGAAGAACTCAGACATGACACAATCAACTTCAAAAATGACAATGAACACTTCAGAACTTGCATCAATTGCAAAATTAATTCCCATTTACTCTGGTAGAAAGGGAAAACTTAACCCATTCATAGCCAATTTGGAATTAATTCAAGAAACCCTAGATGATACAAAAAAGCCCAATTTCTTTCAATTCATTTTTAGAACAAGATTAGGCCAAAAAGAACAAAACAGGATTAAGCAAACTAGTATACCAAAGAATTTAGAAGAATTAATCAAAGAACTAAAGAAAAATTATAATACAAAATAAACACCAAATAGCATCATAACTGACTTAAATAAAGTAAAACAAGAAGGTGACATACGAAAATTTGCAGACAAAATTGAAAGTTTAATTTCAGAATTAAAGGAATTACAAATATCAAGCATAGGCGAAGAAAGCAGAAATGCAATAATACAATAAAAATGGTATCATTACATTTAACGCATTTAAAAATGGATTAGCCAATAGAGAAATAGTTAAAACAATAGAAGCAAGCATAGTAAAAACATTTGCAGAAGCTTTAGAAATTGCAGAAGAATGCAGCAATTCAAATGCACAACCACACATTATGCATCAGAGAATTAGGTTTAATAATAATAATAGAAATCAGAATAGAAATAATAGAAATTTGAACAACACAAATCGCATGAATAACAATAATAATAACAGAAAAAATAATTTTGTTAACTTCAGAAATAACAATTTTAGTAAGCATAACAATTTCAATAACAATAGAAACAATACAAATTTTAATAGAAACAATAATCCCAACACTAGAAATAACACCTTCAATAGTAGAAATGGAAGAGATAGACAAAATGGCACACATAGAAATAACAACAACAGACATATATACACAATACAAGATTCGGGAAACCTACTAGGCTCGGAATACAGCGGTATTCCGGACAGCCAAATTTGAAAATACACAAGGTATCTGATAATAACACAAATTTTATAACTACTAAGTACAAAAACAAAACTTTCACTTTTCTTATTGACACAGGAGCTGACATATCACTTTGTCGAATGCAAAATGAATTCCAATTTGAATTTTTAAACGAAGAAGAAAAATGCAAATTAACAGGCATTACTACAGAAGAAATAGAATAGAAATAGAACTAAATTTAGCAAATTAAATATGCGTACACCCATTTCATATTGAAGATTCAGAATTTCCTATAGAAACAGACGGCATTATAGGTAGAGATTTTCTCAAGAAATATCTTTGCAAAATAGATTACGAAAAATTTACAATTTCCATATTTACAAGTAATACAACTATAACACTCCCAATGCATACAAAACAATTTACGTCACTACAAATAAAAATACCACCAAGAACAGAAATAATACAAGCATTGAAATTAAACTTAAATGAAGACAGCGTAATTTTTAATAATGAATTAAAGCCAAGCGTATTTTTAAGTAATTCAATAGCACCAAAAAACGGCGGAAAATATTAAATAAAACAAATGATGAAATAATTTTAAAAGGCATTAAACTCCAAACTGACCCACTTTAAAACTATGAAATATTAAATTACAATAATGTTAATAACCCTAAACGTTTTGAACAAATACTAAATGACTTGCAAATAAATAATACTGATAATTATGCAAAAACAGAATTAATACAAATTTATAGGAAATATCAAAATGTTTTTCACCTCGAAGACGAAAAATTAAGCGTCAACAATTTTTACACACAAAAAATCATGACGTTAGACAATACACCAGTTCACATAAAAAACTACAGATTACCACATGCACATACTGAGGTAATAAACGAAAAAGTACAAGTACAATGCTTGATGATGACATAATAGAACCATCAATTAGCCCATATAATGCTCCACTCCTCTTGGTACCCAAGAAAAACACGGAAGACAAAAAGAAATGGAGACTAGTAGTAGACTTTAGAAAACTGAATGACAAAATTGTAAGCGACAAATTTCCACTAACTAGATTAGAAGATATTTTGGACAAACTTGGTAGAGCCAAATGGTTTTCTACACTGGGCATGACAAGTTCATTTCACCAGATTGAATTAAATGAATTGTCCAGACCACTGACAGCATATTCTACACCGCAAGGGCACTATCAATTCAAAAGACTCCCTTTCGGACTCAAAATTTCTTCAAATAGTTTTCAACGAATGCTAACAATAGCACTTTCCGGACTAGAATCGGAAGCATTTCTTTATGTAGATGACATAATAGTATATGGATGTAGCTTAAACCACCACAACCAAAATTTAATAAAAGTACTGGACAGACTTCAAAAGTACAATCTAAAACTTAATCCAAAGAAATGTTGTTTTTTAAGACCAGAAGTGATTTACTTAGGACATTTAATAACAAAAGACTGTATAAAGACAGACCCATCAAAATATGAAACAATAAAAAATTATCCAATACCTAAAAACACAGACGAAGTAAGATTCATTGCCTTTTGCAATTATTACAGAAAATGCATACCTAATTTTGCTGACATCGCTAAAAACCTAAACCCCCTATTAAAGAAATCGACAGAATTCAAATGGACAGAACAATGCCAACATGCCTTTGAAACACTAAAAGAAAAACTAATCAACCCACCTGTATTACAATACCCTAATTTTGAAAAACCTTTTATACTAACAACTGACGCTTCAAACTACGCGTTAGGAGCAGTTTTATCTCAAGGCGAAATAGGACAAGACTTACCTATTTCATATGCGAGTAAAGCATTACAAAAACATGACATGAATAAACTACTCATTGAAAAAGAACTATTAGCAATACACTGGGGAATAAATTATTTTAAACCATATCTATTTGGAAGACAATTCATAGTAGCAACAGACCACAGACCTTTAATCCCACTCTTTTCACATAAGAATCCTTCATCTAAAATGACAAGAATTAGACTAGACCTAAGTGATTATAATTTTACAATTATTTATAAGAAAGGAAAAATTAACACTAATGCTGATGCACTTTCAAGAATAAAAATTGACTCTGACATATTAAAACAAATGATACCATTAGAAAACGATGAAAAAGAAAGAAAATTATTAGTAACTACAAGAATAATGAGGCGAATATAAAAGAAAATACTGAGGCAAATAACAATAATATAAATGAAAATAATGCGCGCACAACAGAAAGAAATATGGAAAAATATGATTCTTAGAAGTCTGATCAACTTCAAATATGGGAATGCATATCCATTAATGACGTCAAAAATATGAAGAAATTGAAATTTAACAAGCTTGAAAATATAAAAGAAAAAGATATATTTATTGAAAATAATATTGTGCACATAAGACGTAATGATAATTCATCGAAACCAGATTCGACTATGAAGAAGTTACATACCCAAAAGATGAATAATGAAATTAATAAGTCAGCAAGATTCAGCGATAACTCAGCGAAACTAGATTCGATTCTGAGGAAACTGATATTTAAAATGAAGAAAGAAAACATTAAAGAATTAGCCCTATCAAATAATGATGAAATATTTAAAGTATATAGAAAATAAGAAATAAAAGAAGCATATGCCAAGATAAATATAAATAACAAAAGTCCTCAACTAAAAATATTAATGTACAATACCCCAACAAAAATAACAGATGCATTATTGCAATACAAACTAATTGACGAATACCACAATTCCACACACGCAGGCCACTTAGGAGTTAGAAAAACTATCATCAAATTATAACAAAAATATATTTGGAAAAACATGTCAAAGATGGTAAAGAGATTTGTGTCATATTGTGACAAATGTACGAAAAATAAACAAACAAAACACATTAAGGAACCACTTACACTAACAGGCACACCAAACAATAGTTTTGAAGTAATTTCAATTGACACCGTAGGAACTCTTCGTATTTCAAATGATTAGCGATATATTTTAACCATGCAGTGCGAACTGACAAAATTTGTCGTTGCACATCCAATGCCGACAAAAGATGCACTTACAACAGCCAAAACTCTTGTCGAACAATTTATTTTAAAATACGGACAATTTAAAGTACTTAAGTCAGATAGAGGAACAGAATTTAAAAATGAAATAATGAGTAACATATGTTCGTTATTAGGAATAAAACAAAATTTTTCAATACCTTATCATCAATTGAAAGAAATCACAGGGTACTAAGCGAGTTTCTATTAACAACCGCAAATGATTATGAGTGGGATAAGTGGATTCCATATTTTACTTTTGCATATAACACGGCGCCACACATTGACACAGGCTACCCGCCATATGAATTAGTATACGGAAAATTACCATCCCTACCATCGGACATTGTAGACAATAACACAAAATTTTATAATTATGATGACTACGCACAAGAACTTCGACTTAAATTACAATTTACACTAAAAACTGCTATAGACTTGTCAACAAAAACAAAAGAAAAAAAGTTACAAGCAATAAATATGAAAATAGATTTAATTTAAATATAGGAGATTTAGTACCAGTTAAAGTAGAGAATAGAAAGAAACATCAGAGCATATATAAGAGACCTTATAAAATAATAAGTTGAAACTGTGTGAATCTGAAGCAAAACCAAAAGAAATAAAACAACAACAACAATAATTTGAAACCCTACAAAACTTTATAAATATAAATTCTAGGATAATTATATATGTACATAAACATAAAATTCATACGAAAAATTTCAAAATAAACTGTAAGAAAACATTAAATACTAAACAAATAATATAAAGAAAGCCATTACAAAAATTATAATTTAAATTATAAAAATAATTAAACATATTTTATAAAAACATTTGAAAATCCTATTACACTTTAAGAAAACATTATATACCAAAACAAATTTATTTACATTTTATTTTAAGAAAAATATATATATATACATTAAAAACATTTTATTTTTCATTTTAAGAAAATTTATACAAATTTATTAATATTGTAACTTTACTACGAGAATGGTAAGAAAAATTACTTTCATAATTTTTCTCTTAAGGGTGTAGTGTACCTCACTTACTGTAAATCACTGTAGCATAGTTTAATTGAATTGCATAACAGTTCATTGTAATAATTAACAAAACGCTTACATTATAAAATTAAAATAACACACTTGCATTTTTATTAATAATTTATGTTATTATAGCAAAATTAAAGACATAAACAAACACAAAAATGTAAAAATGTAAAATAGTATATAAGCAGAGCAAAATGTTAAATAAAACAGACTTTAATTTCTTAACGCAAACTGGCAATAACTTGCCTTGTTTTTTAATTAAATTCTCAAAATATTTTGGCACCTCGTTTGAGCGCCTACTGATAAGCTGGTCTCCCTGACAGCTGTAAAAACAAAACAAGAGACTATAGGGCCTCACTAATACACGCACGCTGACTACACGTTATCCATCCTTTTGACCCTTACACATGTCATGGTATAGAAGTGTTGTCTAACGTGTTTAGTGACTTACGGAAATGATGCCATTTTGTTGTGAGATCTTTAGGGAGTTGCTTATCTCAAGATCTTTTACCTTCACACAGTTGTTGAGTGAATATTTTGGGTAAAACCACGACTGGGCCTGCAATACCCAAAGGATCATAAATTCGTGCCACATCTGATATGACAAATCGTGTTGTTATGCTTGAGGTTGGCTGAAGATTTGCCTTTAGGCAAAATTGATCCGAAGATGGGCTTTATGGTAGTCCCAGTGCCTTGATTGATGCATTTTCGAAATCAAGGTTGACTTCTTGCGGTATATCTTGGAGTAGATGGCGATGGTTTGCACACCATTTACGTAACTTGAAACCAGCTTCCTTAAACAAGTTTGTTAGTTGGGATTCCATATCCTTAGCTGTTGCTAAACTATCAGAACCTCTTATTCCGACATCAACGTAGAAGTCCTATCCCAAGATAGTTGCACCTAGCGGATATTTGTCCACACGAGTGGCCGCTAGCCTTTGTAAACATTTTGTCGCCAGATACGGAGCTGATGATGTGCCATATGTAACGGTGTTTAGTTGAAAACGGCGTAGAGGCTGGCCAGGATTCTCTCTCCACAGAATTAATTGAAGGTATCTGTCTCGTTCGTCTATGAGGATCCAACGGTACATTTTTTCAATGTCTGTGGTAAAGACAAATCTGGCTAAACGGAAACGTAGAAGCATTCCGAAGAGGTCCCCTTGCATGGTTAGACCTGTAAGTAAAATGTCGTTTAATGAACGATATTTTGATGTTTTTGCCAATGCATCAAAAACGACTCTGAACCTAGGTGTGTTACTTTCTGGACGCAGAATGATGTGGAATGTAGTACGTGGGCCGTAGAGAGTTTTTGGGTCAATTTGAGTCATGTGACCAAGATCTTCATATGACTTCATAAAGTCCTTGTATTGTATTTCGAGCTTTTCATCTCGTCTGAATCGTCGTTCCAAAGCACGGAATCTGAAATATGCTGTTGGTTCTGATTCGCCAAGTGCTGCCACGTCTTCAGATAAAGGTTTATTTACCTTTATCTGAAATCAATCAATAAATCTTCTACTGGGATTTCTGGTTGTGGTTTGAATAAAGTGAGTTTCACATGCTTGTTTAGCGGCTGTATAATTGCTTTCTTTACGAACATCTTCAACCATCCAGAACTTTGCAATTAGTTTGTCAGTTGACACATCATCTTCACTTAAAACTGCGCATATCACTTCAGTTGTGCTGTCTTCCGATACTCTGCCACTGGCGATCCATCCAAATTTTGTGTTCAACAATATTGGAAGATTATCGGCCAACTCTATTTTGCCGTTTTGCATAAGAATGAAGTAGTATTCGGAGCCTAGCAGAATATCAACCTTTCCTGGTTGGTTGAAATATGGGTCAGCTAAGTCTTCATTTGAGATTTGCCAATTTGAAATGTCAATATGTGGATTTGGAGGTGGAGGGATGATTGTAGGGAGAACAAAAGCGTCTAAGTTAGTTGAAAAATTGTTACATCTGGCTTTTAATCTAACATTTATGCGCTTTGTGGTTCTTTTTTGTACGTTTCCAATACCATCAATGCATAAAAGGGCTTCAGTTGAAGATAAAGGCAATCTTTTTATGACACGCTCGGATACTAGATTCACCTGAGACCCGGAAACCAATATTGCTCTAACCTCTCCTGAGTTTTCGTTGGCCGCTGTTAACCTTACTCTTGCTGTTGCAAGTAGTACATAACCCTGGCGCAACGGCGAGTTGTTTGTGGCAGCTGATGTAACAGTCACGTTAGTAGTGTTAGTTGCAACATCTGTTTTCCGTATAACATTTGAGTGCTGACTTGATTGCAATGTTATGATGATTTGTGTGGTTTATATTTTAACCCTAAATGCAATAATGTATTATATTTTTTGTTACATTGTTTGCAAGGTCTTGATGTGAAGGTTTTCGAAATATGATGAGCTCTGAAACAGTTTACACACACTCTTTGTTGCTGTACCCAGCTTAGCCACTTTGCTTCTGATAGTTGTAGAGATTTCTGGCAATGGAACAGTCCGTGGTCACCGGCCGTGCATAATTTACAGGACACATCGTGTTCATTGGCAGTAGCTGCAGATGATGACACTACTTTAGGTGATGACTTATCCCTTTGGCGGATTGATTCCATTGATTGAAACTCAAACTCCAGGAAGTCAGCTAGAACTGGCACGTTCCTTGGATTAGTTAACGATTGCATGTGTTTCTGTGAAGTTTCCTCACCAGAAGCTGAATAAGAATTACATCTCAAGAGGCTGTTGCAATTCCTAAATTGTTTAAAACCAACATACACTCCTTGGTGGTTTCATGAAGAGTCTATATCGCTGAAAAAGATGACGTAGCTGCAGGCTGATCAATTAATTTCTCTACCAGGTTTGCCATAAGAACTCTTTTATTGTTGTAGCGGTCCTTGAGTGTTTGCCAGGCAGTGGCATAATTTGTTTCTGATAAGGACAATTGACTTATTATTCGTCGGATAAGTTACTTTTCAAATACCACATTTTCTGAATAGCTGGTATTGGTTGATTGTCTACCATTTCAGAAAATAAGTCATGGAATTTGCGCCATTTTAAGTAATCCCCACTAAACTGAGGTATAATTAAATTTTCCAGTTGTAATGACTGGATTTTACTACTCTTTGTCATTAATTCTGGTGCTGCTGTTTGAGTTTGCATATCATTCGGTTGAAGGCTGTCTGCCTGCATGAAAAGATTGGCTAGAGTTTGCTGCATCAAATCATATAGCGCTTCATATTCCATACGCAGCTGCAATTGTAAGCTGCTCATGAACTTCATCATATAGAATTTCTATTTTCTCCCATAATTTCTTTATATTACTTATGTTCAGGTCAAAAAACTGTTTTGGCTATTCTCTATGAATATCAATGCATTTAATAGCCGTTTCAGAGCTGCTTAACGAATATTTAATTTGCGGATGGTGCCAGGAGTAATATTAGGATCTTCAGGCATAGGTGTAACTACTTGTGCTTTAGTTGTAGCCTTCGAAATTCTGCTGGACCTGGTGGCTGCTTCAGGTTGATCTTTAGGTTCAGCCCTAAGACGTATAGTTTTTTGATTAAACATGTCCAAGTATTCCTCGATAATTTTTTTGATTTTGTCATAGTAGCCCTCCGTCAAGTAGTCTAATTTCATCGCAATTTTCCCGAATCTCCGAATCCGTGTTTTAAAATTTATTCCAACACTCCTGAAGACGGCTTGAACGTTCCTCGAAGTAAACCACTGTTTTTCTTTCAGTTGGTCCTCTTTGAAATTTCTTATTATCTTCGAGATATCTCCACCCGTTGAGATTTGAAGATTTGTGATAAAAAAAGTTTTGTATCACCAATGTTATAGTGCTTGATCGCTCAGGTAGCGTGTTGAATTCAGCAATGAGTACTACAAGATCCTTACCGATGCTGGGGGGAACTTGAAGTTGAGAACTGTTTGGGGTCACCAATGTTAAGTTTGATGTTAAATTCTAGGTACATAAACCAAGAATTTGTTTGGTGTCACAAGGTACTTGGGACCATGTAACAAAAGTGCAGTAAAACAAAACAATTTGTCTACTACTCTATGTCTTTATTTTTCTTCTATATTTATACAAAAATATTATAGCTAATTAAATTTATACGCTAATGAATTAAGCCAATTATTAATGCAAGGTGTAAGAAAAGTAGAAATGCTGAATTTGTAAAGTCGCTGACCACTGAAAACATTGCACTTATATTCTTTATTGTGGTCATTGACTGCCGTTAAATAAAACAAACAAAATTTATTGTTAATATGACTACACATGTGTATGCATGTGTGTATGCTATGATGTGACTGCAATATGATTTTTCGGTTACTAACCATTAATGCATTGCACTTATTGTTTGTGCTTTTTTTTATAAAAAAACAATTGCAAATGCATTTACATACAAACTCATATGTTTGGATGATTATGAAATTAATTTTAATGAGTTGCATAATTATGATGAACTTATTTTAAGTATCGCCCATGGTTT
The DNA here is from genome assembly GCA_905220375.1 of Tachina fera. Classification (NCBI taxonomy): domain Eukaryota; kingdom Metazoa; phylum Arthropoda; class Insecta; order Diptera; family Tachinidae; genus Tachina; species Tachina fera. The sequence continues at coordinate 104,897,327 of LR999963.1, forward strand.
GCATGAAAACACTCTCGAGGCATCCCGACATCTTCAGGAACATGTAACACAGCTTGGAATATTGTTCAACTTATTGAAAATAAAAGTAAACGAACAGAAGTGTGTACAGATAACAACAGATAACATTAATATTACGAAAATATACTTGTCCCCCTATTAGAAACAACAATCAAGTTGTTCTTCTAAATTCACATGTAAAATACCTTGGTATGTACCTTGATCGTTAGCTTATATGGAAATACTATACTGACTCAAAGCTAACACAAATGAAACTTAAATTAACTCAGATACATTGGCTGATAGGTAGAAATTTAACCTTCGGTTTAGATTGTAAGCTTTTAATATACAAGTCGCTTTTGAAAACAATGTGGTGCTACGGAATTACACTATTGGGCACTGCTTCAGCTTCCAATGTTGAGAGAATCCAACGAAGGCAAAACAAAACCTTGCGGCTGATAACATCGTCTCCATGGCACATAAAAAACTCAAATTTTATGTAAATTTGATTTAAGTATGCCACAAGTAACTGAAGAGATTGCAAAACAAACATCCTATTCCTCTTGCTGAACACATCCGCTTAAAAAAGAAGGACACAAGGGATTTTATACCCAACACTCCAGTTGAAAATGCTTGCAATAATTGTTTAGTATTTATCACGGCTCTTATGCATTATTAATTACCTTATGTCCGACACTGGTCGGGCCTAATAAAATAAGTTTACATAATTATATTTTTTTCATGTGCATTTGATGAGAGGTAATTTTCCCTATGTATTTTCTTCCGCTGAATTCAAAAATCAAGGTTAAATTTTTTTAAGGAACAGTTTTCACTTGACAGATCATATTTTGAGGCAGAATGTCCGGTTGTGTCGTTCTTGGTATTCAAATGCAAGGTATTAAGATGACAAATAAACATGTTTAATCGGATCTTCAATTGGTAAGGCGGTTTCAAATATATCAATAAAAATATGGCACATTTTAAAAAAAGTCATATATAGCAGTGATTCTATGCCAACAGAAAAGTACAAATATGTAAAAAAAAGCCTGGTTTCTGTTCATGGACGTTAAGGTGATATTTTTACGTAAAAACAAACACTGAACAGAAGAAAGTTTACCGAAAATTGGGAAAGTAATAACCAATTCGGTTAATAAATAATAGTAATAAGTAAGTAAAAATACATAAAAATAAAAAATAATAATTTAAATATATTTGGGTGTGAGCAACTGAACTCACAAATTGTCGAAAAAATCAAATATTCTGAAATATGAAATGTAATTATATAACTTTGTCATTATTCGGTCGGTTTTCTTCTAGTTGGTCTTAGATCCGACGCAAAAGTATCTAGGCGCACGGCAGTGCGGTAGGCCAAGTTCCTGCCAATGAACCCAGTGTGATATTAACACGAAGCCATTTTAGCTTTTATTACCCCCCTCATAACTTTGTTCCTCAATCAATTAATTAAATCATAATTAGAATTAATTCATGTTACCTTACATGCAAAGTTTTACAATAAAAGCTTCCTGAAATACGGAGGTGCAAAAAGTGCATATTTTCAGACATACTCACTGACCACTGACACACTCATAAAATTGATGAAAGTTTTGCGCCATAGCTAGAAAGCTGCAATTTAGTGCACAAGTATATCTAGGCAAGCAATGAACTTGAAAACCCTGAAATTTTTAAATTAAAAGTTGCGATAAGGAGCTGAAATCGCATATTGAAGTAGGTCTAGGTGAGAAACTAGCTAAAAAGCCATGAAACCCTGGAAATTTTAGTCAGAGGGGCGGGGCTACGACCACAAAAGCTAGAAATTTAAAGTTGCGCTAATGAGCTGAAATTTGATACACAAGAAGGTCTAGGTGAGTAACCAACTATAAAAATCTGAAAGCCCAATAAATGTTACCAGAATGGGCTTGCCATGCTAATACTCTTGGGAATTAAAAATTGTATAAACAGATTTTAACTCAAACTGTTTTAGTGAAACGTTGCATACACGTTGTACTTATGCAAGACTTTAAACTGTCACCTTAAAAAGTGTGCGTGATCACTCCCATAAAATTTAAGACCTATGTTTAATGTACTGCGGTCTATCATATTTAAGAAGAAAATTAGCATGAATTATATGCGCTGTTCATAACAAATTCGTGACTTTAAAAAAGTGGGCGGGGTAGTGCTCAGGTCAAAGGATTAAAGGTTTATTTCAGGCTAGAGAAATTTTATACACAGGTAAGTGTAGATGAGTAAACCAATGGAAAAATCTTACAACCAAGTCGTATTATCCCGTATCGGAGCCACGCCCTTAAGACTCAAATTTGCAATAAAGAGCAGAAATTTGATACACAAATAAATCTAGACCAGAGATCACTAAGAAAAATCTAAAATCTCAGAAGTTTCAATCAGGGGCGGGAACAAGCATCTTTAACTCAAACCTAAGATCAGCTAGTTGTTCCGTTCTAGTACGTGTTTGTCAAAAAATGTATAATTAACTTTTGTGTGTGTGTTTCATGAATAATTATCACATGGCTTAAAAAGTCCTATAAACTTAAGCCTGATCAAATCATAAATAAGGATCAATCTGAAACTTTTCAAACACATTGCACTTATCCAAAGTAAAAATGTTGTTTTGATAAGTGATCGTGATTACATCCATAAATCTTAATTTGTTTCCTTCATTTACTTCGGCATAGCAGCTTAAGTCTATTTTTTATGTATTTCTCATTAACTTTTTCCTACAAAACTTTAAATAAACCATAATAAAGTGGTCAACGATAGGCACATAAAAAGTTTACGTAAGATGATACTGTCGAGCCCTGAAATTTTTTAGACAAAATTGAGGAACTCAATCAAAAAATCCAAAAGTTAAGGAATAGCTGTCCTTGTGAAACCTTGTATGCACATTGGGCATGTCCTTTTTATTTAAGTACTTAGGCTAAGCCAACTTGAATATGTGAATATATTTATAAAAGTAGGAAGGCCACGTCCACTAAAATTAATGCTTTACTTTTGATCTTTCTTTTCAGAAAACTCTTACTGAATTGCGTGCATTTTTAAGGTGTGCAATCCAACAACTATCAAACTCTAACCTTAAAACTTTTAGTCAAAAATGCCTCTATATTTTTCCCCACACTGTATACTTGTTTATTTGAGTTTACTTTTTTATTATTACTGGAAACTTACCAACAGAAATAATACCAACAACCACACACGTGTTTTATAAGCACACAACAAATACAACAACCACGCTCAGACAGTCAAGTTGCAAGCGTACAAAGTAACTACACACACGTACTTACATAAACATACGTACTCTATAAAAAAGAAACAAAATACAACAACCACGCTCAAACAGGCTAGTTGACATCGTACAAACAGAAGTAAAACAACTACAACCATGTATATGCATTTGTAAGCGCATACATGCTGTATAAAAGAAATAAAATACAATAAACACATGCAGACTTTGATAGATTTTAAACTAAAACGAACAAACCATACAAAAGTGAAAAATAATTCTCAATCGTATAAAATAATAATAACTATATGGTGTCAAGTTTAAGGGACAAGCAATCACGAACAGCTGGACGTCTCAGTACGGTAAACAGGGGCACTACCTTAATATTACACGAACCGATATCAACATAAAGGCTTGTTCTAATTTTTTTGGACAGAAAGCTGCAAGATCTATCGCATTAATTTTGAGCTTTGTAATAAATAGTAGTTAGTGTCCAAGATCTATCGTATTCATCTTGAATTTATTGAGTTTATTTTATTTCAAGATCCACAGAATTCATCTTGAAGTAATTTTATTTGTTTGTTTAAGATCCTCCAAATTCATCTTGAATTTCTTTTGCTTACTATATTCAAGATCCTCCGAGTTCATCTTTATTTCAATTCGCTGCTTTTTTTCCCAAGATTCACCGAATTCATCTGGAAAACTCGTTCAAGATCGACCGCATTCATGTTGGACTTCTTTTGCTATTTTATCAAGATCTACCGAATTCAAGACGCCCCGAATCTATCTTGAATTTCTATTAAAAGAGCCACAGAATTTCTTTTGCCCGCATTAAATAGGCCTCAGAGCCCACCAAATATATCTGAACCTGTTTAATTACGAGGCCCCCCAAATATCTCTCATTTTATGAACAGTCGCAGGGTCCACAGAATACTCACATAATAAGTTGGTATTAATTACAGCTGTCATCGCTTGTACTTCACTGACAATATACCCTGCAGTTATCAGATATCCTTGTACATAAGTTTTGTTAAATAAAGAAAACTTTGTATATTTTCTTAACACGCAAGAAAATAAATTTTTTATTTCAAAGGAAGTGGACCTTTGAGTTCGAACCTAGACAGACTGAGTCATACCCCAGCTGGAAAAGTAAACCACGTTACAATAGCGCCCGAGCATGGACTCGATTCGAAAAACGCATCCTGTGGTAAAATTTCAAATATAGCCATCAAAGTCACCACTTCGAGTCAAATACAAAGCAACGAAACTACAATACAAACTGATTCACTTAACTGGGTCTACATGCTACGAAAGGAAAAACTAGCAGAAGTATTTCAGCAGAATGGTATTCCAATCACCGAAAGGGCCACAGTGAATCAATTATGACAACAGCTGACAGATCCTAGCTGACGGAAACGTCAGCACGCCTCCTCACAAAACATTATCCGTGCTTTAGAGAAAAAAAATCATGTGCAGAGAGCAGCAATTAATCACAGGACAGCAAATTACGCTTCATGTTACGCCTGCAAGGCAGCAGGAAGCCCCTCTAAATACACCTAGCGACGCAGATGTAAGGGTAACCATCTGAAGATGGAACCTGACGTATATTGGTGGGGAGAACTTAATTGAATTAATAGGGCGCTTGAAAGAACTTGCTGAGTGCTACGGTTATAAATGCAGCCGTTTACTATTTTTGAAATTTTGAAAAATAGAGCAGTGCAATGATGTCAAATAAAAGGGGAAGAATTTTCTTCTTGGAAGCAGTTCAAAGAACAGGCAACACGATTCTTTTCACCCAGGCTATACCTCTCCCTCGTGAAAGAGACGATCAACCAGCGCAAACAAGGCCGAGACAAACGAGTTAAGGACTACATTATGTCCTTACAGAAACTTATTCGGCAACACCTAGACCTTAAAAATTGTGATCACACTGACCGGATTTACGATAGCTTAGGTGGGTATACAAGCTTTACATACTTCGACACGATTTTTCTACCCTTGACGAATTGATATAGCTTTGCCGACATATACGAACTCATCAAAAGGGAGAAATCAAGACAAAATAGGCCTTAAGATGGGAATACAAGCTTTAAATAGGTCAACACGATGTTTCTACCCTTTACGAATTGATGGAGCTTTGCCGACGAATACGAGCTCATCAGAAGGGAGAAATCAAGACAAAATAGGCCACCACAGAATCACTACATCAACTCAGCGATGTCCACTGAAACGCATTATTGGCGCTGCAAGCAACCTGGCAATATCCGCAAGAATTCCAATGAGTCCAGCAAATTCTTTTGTTCACGATGTGGACGGGATAACATGATGCCCCAAGAATGTTCATGTCAACCCCAACACTCCCCAACAGGCGAGAGTTATTATCTCACCATAATGCTTTGCAATAGCCCTGTAATGCAATCGTCGACACAGGATCGACTTTAACTTTTATCAACCGAGAAATTCGACAAATGCTTGAATCCCACAGAAGTGGACCACGGCGATATCGTTGTAGCATGTATTTGGCAGAAAGCTCGGTTATCAACAGATTTCAGTTCTACCCCCTCTCCATTAAGGTGCATGGGTCCACTGCCCACCTACTGGCCTCAACACTGGATAGCCTAGCCGAACCCGTTATCCTTAGCATGGACTTTATACGTATTACAGTGGCTGAAAATCGTTTTTCATTGGCCAAAAGTCTAATTTTTTTTGTCACCGATTTTTAAAATTTTTACGCCTTTTTGTAGCTAATATATCCAGATTAAGGTAGCCAAAAACTTAGGTTAAACTATTGATAATTGTGGGAGTGGCATGCTGTCAAACTCAACCGTTTTTTTAATTTCAGAAAAAGGTGTTTTTCTTTTGTTTTTTATCAAAAATAAATGGTTACTACTCGCAAGCTATCATCGATAACGGCCTGCGGTCTTTTTTATAATGTTGATAGGACTATAGTCTTTAGTTGTTGTAAGTGGTCACAGCTCTAGCGTTTAATATTACGGGCGTTATGAAATATTTATGAAACTACTATATTTTTCTCAAATTTAAATTTTAGTGGAATAGAACTTCTAGGGAACAAAAGGGAACAAGAAACGTATACCACCAGGAGAAAGGTGAAAGTGTCCTCTTTAACGCTATATATACTTTTGCACCCGTGACGACCCGTGGGTAGAACACTTTTTTCATTTTAATGAAATTACTCTAAAAAAAATTCAAATTAATTTAAACAGCCCTATAAGTACTCGTATACAATAGTGTCTTAAATTTTCACTTTTTTGCCTAAAAGTTTGTTTTTTTTTACTTTAGACTACGTAAAACGAAAAAAATTAAATATAATACCTGCGAAAGGGTTTAATGGCTTTGTTTTGATCAGCAAAAAATAAGTCATAAAATTATCACAATAGGTTCTACAGTAAACATATGATCTCTTTCTGAATTTACCTGTTATCAAATGTTAGGGTCAACCAAAGTCATAAACATTTTTATAACAATAATGGCGACATTAAACCACTAAAGATAAAAAACAACCCCATATTGGCGAGATACTAATCAGTTTTACCTGATATTAAGGTCTGAATAACATGTGCAGTTTTGTTCAATTTAAGCACTACCTGCTATGAAATTGAAGATCAATGTGTGAATAACATGTATCTAAAAATGTATAAAACTACGGATTCCATAAGGGATTACTCAGTAATAAGTTAATCCTTTAATTGTACGGATAAAATATAACAAATAAAAATATTCAGATAAATATGGAGAGCTTCAGTTATAAAGAACTGGCCGAAGAGTATTTTAGAAACAAAAACCAGGAAGATGTTCTTAGTTACGTTAAAATAAAATTAAACTTAAATTCGTGTAGCACCGAAATGCAAGAGCAATTATCTAATTTCGTCAAAGCACTAAAACAACGCTACAAAGAAGTTAGCTACAGTAAACAAAACTTTTATATAAAAAGTGCAAACTGGTTAGAAGGCCAACTTACTGTCGCTGCAGAAACAGCAAAGCAAGATAAGGCTGGAAGACCACGCAAATCATTAATGGGCAACTGCAGTGATAGATCTAAGAGGCGGAAACTTAAAGATTTTAACGATGCAATTGGTTGTACAAATATAAAAGAATCTTTCCTACATCAATTACGATCACAGAACCAATTATCAAAAGTGGATATCATTGAAAAAGTTGTTAAAGCTAGTCCAGTGAGAACAAAACGGATTCTTAAAAGTATACCAACTCCGAGTGATGCAATACAGTACACAAAAGAGGAGGCATTAGCATTATTTCTGGATTTGAAATTAACAAAACAGCAATATATTAAGCTCAGACTGCGTGCGATTGAAAAAGGGTCAAATATGTATCCAGCATATCATTACATAACCGCTGCTAAAATTGACTGTTTGCCATCAAAGGACACTATTACAATCACACCAATTTCGGCAGAGGTACAACTACAATCTCTACTTGATCACACAGCCGAACGCTTGCTACAATCAATAACAGGAAATGAGTTAAAGAAATATGGAAACACAAAGTTAATTCTTTTTTGTAAATGGGGATGTGATGGTTCCTCGGGACAAAAACAATACAAACAAGCTGTATGTGAAAATATTTCGGACTCAGATATGTTCATGGTATCATTTGTACCATTGCGATTGAAAAAGATTTTGGAAGATTCAGAGCCTTCGACTAGTACAACGCAAACAATGGATATTTGGAAAAATGAGACACCATCTTCTACGAAATACTGCAGGCCAATTAAATTTGAATTCAAAAAAGAAACTCATGATGCCATTAACAAAGAAGTTAGTGATATCAAGGCCCAAATTGCAACACTACAGCCATTACAATTACAGTTAGATGGGCAGCAAACTGAAGTAAGCTACCAATTAGTGCTGACAATGATAGATGGAAAAGTAGGTCAGGCTTTGACTAACACGAAGGCTGCATCCAGCTGCATTATATGCCAAGCAACATCAACCCAATTAAACCAAGTCCCGACAAAATCATTAGATAATACCGATGCATATGAATTTGGATTATCACCACTACATGCAAGAATACGACTTATGGAACACATACTAAAAATCAGTTATGATTTGGATTTCGGGTCTTCAGGATCAATAAGAAACAACGAAACCAACAAAGAGTTAAGAAGTTCAAAAAAGAAACATGTTCTAGATGAATATCGCAAATTAGGATTGATTATAGATCAGCCAAAACAAGGGTCAGGCAATACAAATGATGGCAATACCGCAAGAAGATTCTTTTCAGATCCAGAAACAGCATCTGAAATAACAGGAGTGGATTTAAACCTTATTTTCAGGTTTAAAATAATCCTAGAAGTACTTGCGTGCAATGAAGAAATTGACTCTAGAAAATTTGGAGATTATGCTAAGGAAACTGCAAAAATATATACAACCAACTACCCATGGAGAAATATGTCTGCAACAGTTCATAAAATCCTTTATCATGGAGAAGATATCATTAAATATCATTTGGTGCCACTTGGAGATCTATCAGAGGAGGCTCAGGAAAAAAGAAACAAGGATTACAGATTTTATAGAGAGCACAATACTAGAAAAATTTCACGAAATTCAACAAATGAAGATCTATTTAATATATTATTGGCAACGTCAGATCCGTTCATCTCCAGTATTCGAAATCAATGGAAAGTGGAACATCGGGATTTAGATGAAGAAGCCAAAAAACTACTAACGAACAGAAATAGCACAGAACAAAATATGGAATATTTACAATCAATATTTGAGTCAAATGAATAATAATCATAATTGCCTTTCATTGTTATTTAAGGTACGAAAAGCATACTATTAGTAAAAAATAATAATAAACAGAACCTACCATTGTTACAAATGCTATTAAAATTTATTGCAGTTTTTATTTTTAATATGTTTTTTAAAATGATCAAATTTGACAGCAAAAAATAATAAATTTTTCTGTAGTAATAGCAATATTTTTAGATAATATTATTAAAGTTTTTTTTTAAGTGTAACTATTCTTTGAGTGTAAACAAAATTGCAAATTAGACAGCAAAAAATTTTTAATTTTTCTGTAATAAAAATCGTTGATTTTACTATTTTTTTTTAGTGTAAAATTTTTTTTGAGTGTAACATTAAATAAATTCCATTATTACAAAACATATTTATAATTATTACTAATTTCCATATATTAAATTTTTTAATAAATAAAAAAATAATAAACCCATATTTCACTATAAAACTTAAAAAAATTCAAAAGTTCAACTTTGAGCTAGAATTCCTTAAAAAGTCCTCAATCAATTTTAATGTAATTAAAACTGAGTCAAACTGAACTAAATATCTATCCACTAAAATAAAAATTACTTCAATATTTTGATCAGTTCAAAAGTTACAGAATTTTGGCCAATGAAAAACGATTTTCAGCCACTGTGCGTATGTGCAAAGCAGTATTATTAATCCTTGCTCGACAAATAAAAACGCACAATGATATGACGAGTGACCGACCAACCGCTCTGATTGAAAATAAGGGGGAACAACTCAAAGTGGCGGCTTTCTCCCTAGCCACAAACAAACCATTTAAATACCAAAAATTCAGGGGAAAACTACGCAACCCCTCGAGACAGCATGCGATTGCCACTCAATAACAGCAGTGGCACCAATTGCTCAAGTCGCAAAACTCGAAGCGATTGCAAGAACATCTACCCAAGCTACAGCTTCTGATGAAACTCGGGGCCACGTTGAACAAGCAAATACGCCTAATCCAGCCCCAGCATATTTTCCGTCAACCCAAATGAGCAAAAACGTTAAAATAGTTAGAAAAAAGCAAGCAATTAATAGGGCTGAGCTACCAACAGTTCCACCTGTAAACATTATCCCCCAACCCGTGCAAAAGTCACCCCGATCTCCTGCCGTATCTAGCCTGCAGACGGCGAATCCCATTAAAGAGAATGAATACTTCTGCAACGATATTTTCAATTTAACCCACGGTAATGAACCAATGACAGATCCGTTTAGAGACAACGCCATCAGGCCACTACGCACTAATCGCAAGGTCCATTGCTGGCCAATCTACCCTCAAGGAAGACCGAAGGTGGAGGTGAAAGTAAAGAATGGTATTGTCCGACTACGAAGCCAGGGGCTGGTCAAAATGTTTCCCCTCAACGAACCCTAGTTCCTAAAAACCACCGTTGAAGTATTTTTAATATTATATTATATAATGATTGCCTGATTTATTGAAATGATTTTTTTTCACGTATCTGGTTTATTATAATTATTTTCGAAGTACTTGCCTGCAGTATTGTAATTATTTACCTGAATTAAAATAATTATCTTTTGATTATTTTAAGTGCTGACCATTTTCTTTTGAATTACTTTAATTTTCTTTTGTATTTATCTTATTTTTAAGTACCTACCTGTATGAATTAAAGTAACTATTATCTTAAGGTATTGACCTGAACTATATTACCTGCCTTAATTAATATATTCGAGTAGCTGTTTTATCAAGAAAATTCTATTATTAAGCCAAAGCTATTAGAGCTCGATAAAATATTATCTTCGGGTAAGTAAGTGCATATCGTAAAATCTTAACTGGATTAATTAATTAATACCAACTTTTTTTTATTAATTAAAAGTAAGAGGGGATTGTAACGTTCCATCACAAATGCCACTATATTTTTTCCACACTATATACTTGTTTATTTGATTTTACTTTTTAAGGTTCCGTACACCAAAGGTGAAAAAAGGAACCCTATTGTTTTCGCTACGCTGTCCGTCACACGGTATTTTCTCAGGAACCGTAAGAGCTACGGACCTGAAATTGGGACAGAGTATATAGAACCTTGGCCACTATCACAACAAATACATGAGAATTAGAAATTAAAGGGTGCTCCAAAACGAGCGACAAAAATGTTAAAATCTCATGTAATAAACATACAATTGTATGTACATATGTATATTGACACTAGAAATTTGTAAAATTAGTGTATTTTTATATAGACTACAACAATAAACATTAAAAAATTTAAATTAAAGGGTGGTCTATCAGTTAATGCAATTTTGACTATGTAATTTTGACAACTTGCTATATCTTGGAGACCGTAAGAGATAAACTCTTAAAATTTTCAAAAACGGTAAAACTAAAAAATCCGAAATTTATCAAATCGCCAAATCGAAAAAAAACGCCAAAACCTGAAAAAATCGCCAAAAATTTAAAAAAAATCGCCAAATCGTAAAAAATCGACAAAATTAAAAAAAAATTCTAGCACTAAAATAAATCGCCAAATTCGAAAAAATCGCCAAAGCGCAAAAAATGCGCCAAAACCAAAATAATTATTTATGTGAAAAAAAAAATCGTCAAAATGAAAAAAAATGCCAAAATTAAAAAAAATCGCCAAATTTAAAAAAATCGCCAAAATTTAAAATAAACGCCAAAATCCAAAAAAATCATCTATATGAAAAAAACGCCAAAATTAAAAAAAAAATTACCAAAATAAAAAAATCGCCAAAATAAAAAAAACGCCAAATTAATAAAAATTTCCAAATTAAAACAAACTTCAAAAACCAAAAAAAAAATCGCCAAAACGTGAAAAAAGTGCCAAAACTCAGAAAGCGCCAATAAATTCAAAGAACACCCAAACTAAAAAATGCTTAAACCCGAAAAAACCCAAAAACGAAAAAAATGCCAAAACTACAGTTTATATTGTTCGTATTGAATTACATATCTCGTACCTGTACGGAACCCTTCGTGCGCGGGTCAAAGTCGCACTTCACTGAATTTATTTATTATTACTGGAAAATTACCAATACACACATACTTTCATAAACATACGTACGGTATAATAAAGAAACCAAATACAACAACCACACTCAAACAGGCTAGTTGACATCGTACAAGCAGAAGTAAAATAACAACAACCACGTACATGCATTTGTAAACGTATGCATGCTGTATAAAAGAAATAAAATAAAATAAGCACATGCAGACTTGTATAGATTTTAAACTAAAACGAACAAACCGTACAAAATAGAAACATAATTCTCAACCGGTTAAAATAATAATTACTATATGAAGTCACGTTTAATCCACAAGCAATCAGGACGAGCTGCACGTCTCAGTACGGTAAGGAGGGGCACTACCTGCATATTACAAGAAGGAATATCAACATAAAGGCTTGTTGTAATTTTTTTCGACAGAAATCTGCAAGATCTATTGCATTCATTTTGACCTTTCTAATAAATAGTAGTTAGTGTTCAAGATCTATCTTGAATATATTTAGTTTATTTTGTTTCAAGATACACAGAATTCACTTGAAATAATTTTATGTATTTTTTTAAGATCCTCCTAATTCATCTTGAATGTCTTTTGCTAACTATATTCAAGATCCTCTGAATTCATCTTGAAAACTCGTTCAAGATCTACCGCATTCATCTTGGACTTCTTTTGCTGTTTTATCAAGATCTACCGAATTCATCTTGTAAGATCGCTTATATTCAAGATGCACCGAATCTATTTGGAATTTCTATTAAGAGAGCCACAGAATTTCTCTCGCCCGCATTAAATTGGCCTCAGAGCTCACCGAATATACCTGAACCCTTTTTATTACGAGGCTCACCGAATTCCTCTCATGTTATGAACAGCCGCAAGGTCCACAGAATACTCACATAAAAAGTTGGTATTAAACATAGATGTCACCGCCTGTAGTTCACTGACAATATACCCTATAGGTGTAAGATATCCTACAACCAGGGAAAAAAACAGCATAAAATCAATAAAAACCATAATGAATTAATAAAAAAAATTAAGGAAAGTCTAGTCATGTTGAAATTTTTTATTTCTATATGGGAAAATATCAATTTACAATATTAATTTATTAATTTTAGTTATTTTTAAGTATCTCAACATACATTTTCTATTATATTGAAAATTATTAAATTAATGTGACGCGTTCTTATCTTTAAGTTCCAGCTTTTTCCTGAGTGTAGAAGTGTAAGTTCTTCGTTTTTTACCTTTACTTCTTTTTCTTTAAAAGAAATCTTTCTAATTTCATCTCAGTATCTAGAATGAATCTCTTTATTAATTGCTTAATATCAATAGTTGCTAAAAGTAGTAATGCCTTACTTGCTATTTATATATGTACATAGTTGTAGAAAGTAGTACTGACTAAATAGTAGTGCAGGGTTCGGCACTATACCTCCCTTTTTATTTTTTATTTAATTTCACTTCTCAGCTAAAAAAATAATATATGGTCCATATATTTTTAATATATGAATGTATATAACTGTATATGAATATGTATGAATTCATGTACGGAAATATATGGGATTATACACAGCAAAACTATTATATATGAACTAATATATGGACTAATATATGAAATGTATTATAAAATATGAGCTCATATATGAAAATTTAATTATGAAGCTCTTCATATGTGGATCCATATATAAATATAAGATTTTATATATGAATCCATATAAGAATGTATGCATACATGATATCTCACATAAGATCGTTTTTGCAATCAAAAAAGCTTGGAATTTTATCACTGCTGAATTGGAAATCCATTAGAAAATACATACGGTATGCAAAGTTTATATGCGTACCCTCAACGTTTGAAAAAGAAAAACTTTTTTTTTACAAAAAAAACCACTATTGTATGATTTTATACATTGTGGCCCCCATTTAATATATCAAATAATCAAAAGGATAATCCAGTCATTATAGATAAGAAACCAAGTTCATATTACTGTATTGAAAACTATTGTTAGACGGATTATTTTTTCTTTTATAATTAATTGCTTTACTTATTAATCTGATTTCTTAAGCTAAATGCTATGTACGAATATGATTTATGTGTTTTTTAAATAATTGATTCGCCTTTTGATGAATTAAATGACTTTAAGTTCGTTTTGAATTATTTGTCCAAACAAATTTTTCATTAAATACAACCTCTCTCTCAAGTCTAAAAAAAAACTTAATTTTGGTAATTTAACTTATTGCACAGCAGTGCGCTTTTGTGAATCAAGAGTGTATGAATATGAACTTTGCATACTGTTGAGGGAATTTACACATACATACATGTCTGAAAATGTATGAATATATTTAATCATATATGCCCATATGCATATATATATATATATATATATATATATATTTAATCATATATTCCATATGCTCATATCTCTTCTCTTCTAATTCGCTGTGATCTGAATCGTTTTCACTATTCTTGAGAACGTCTTTATTAACAGATTCAAACAACTCTATGTTTTCTGGAACTCTTATTTTACAATTAAATTTACCAAAGCATCTCACTAAATTTTCCCGACAATGCCTTATTTTAGAAAAAAAATTGTGCTTTTGTAATAAGTGGTAAATTTTTAGAGTTTGTTATTAGTTTCAATTAATAAACACACAAATTCGGTTATTTTAGCTTTATTAGTTGAAACTGACCGGTTTTGCAAAATCCTTTTCTAAACAGTATAAAAATTGTTAATATATTCAAAGAATTTTTCGTTATCAAATTCAGAAATTTGCTGTAAAACGTTGCTAAAAAAATTTGAGTTTAACTTTCCATTGAAACATTTAACGAGCATGTTTTATGTGTCTTTAAAAGTACGATTTTAAATTGGTAAAAATATATTGTTTAGCAACTCTATGCAAAAGGAGAGAATGTGTACGTTAATCTTAAAATCAGTATACTTTAATTTCATATTTCATAATGCACTTTAATTTATTATTTTTAAATATTTTAATAAAAAATGTATTTAGTCTTCTTCTCTTTTTTTTCAAACTCACTTAGAAATGATATCTTTCTTTTGTTTTCTTTATGCTAGTTTCTACAATATTTTTCTTTAAAAGTGTTTCATCTTTGCTTTAGACGTTTCTCATTTAATTTCGTCGTTTTTGTTTTGATTTATGATTCTTTGCTCTTTGCATATGATATAAATACATATGTGTGTGTGTATGTATGTTCATTTAAAACAACTAAATTAAAGAATTTAAAAGTTTTATAAGTTTTAAAAATTTTCGTTTAATTTTGTTGAAGAATTAATTATTGTTTTATCAAAATTTTCCTTAAAGCCTGTGTTGTTATTAATGAATACTTGTAAATCTAGGCGCACGGTAGTGCGCCAGGCCAAGTTCTGGCCAATGCACGCCGTGTGTATATTTACAGGAAGCCATTCGAGCTGTCCCCCTCATAACTTTGTGCCACGCAATTGCCAAATTATGATATTTAAACCATAATTAGAATAAATTTATATTATCTCATATGCGAAGTTTCAAAGTTTTACAATGAAAGATTCCGGAGATATAGAGGTGCAAAAAGTTCATACTTTAAGACATACTCACTGACCACTGACACACTCATCAAATTGATGAAGCACTTCCGCTATTGCTAGAGAGCTAAAATTTGGTACACGAGAAGTTCTAGGTAAGCAATGAACCAGAAAAATCTAAAACATGAAAATTTTGACCAGGAGGGCAGGGCCCATGAAAGTTAGAATTAATAAAGCTAATATAAGGCGCTTAGGCCCTTATGACACTTAATTTTTTCTTCATTGATATGATAATAAATTGATAGTAAGAAACAAAAAATATTAGAAAGAACAAACTATATAAAACGGAAACAAAATGTTAAAATGTTGTAAGCTTTTCACAATTAAAAACCGCTGGTATAGAGAAAAAAAACTAAAAATTGCCATGTTTGACCATAAACAGCTAATTAGTTAACACTTTTATGTTTCAAGCTTGAAATGTCAATTTTAAGTTGAAAATGTTTAAATTTTTTGACAGATTTCCATTTTTTATCGATAACTTTAATCAAGTTGTTGATATTATTTAATTTTTCTGAATATAGCTAAACCCTTTGCACCTGTTAAATTTTCCTATTACAGTATGTTTGCACCTTTCTATAAAACTTGATAAATGAAAGAAAAATGAAGTGTCATATGGGCTTTAATGGAAGCTACTTCATTAAAATTTGGGATACATACTGCGGTAATGCAAGGCTATAAATTTGTTACTAACAAAGTGGGCGTTGACACGCCCATACAATGTAAACCCCTTTTTAATGCCCTGCTGCTCAGCATATTTAGCTTTGAGTTTGGAAAAGCGGGCAGGGTTACGCCCATAAAAATTAAACGTTGCGCTAGGGAGATGAAATTTGATATGCAAGTAGGTCTAGGTGAGAAACCACCTAAAAAAATCTGAAAACCTTGAAATTTTAGTTAGAGGGGTGGGGCTGCGCCAATACAAATTAAAAATCAATAGTTTCGCTTATGAGGTGAAATTTGATACGCAAGTAGGTCTAGATGAGAAACCAACAAGAAAAATCTGAAAACCCAAAAAATTTTATCAGGGGCCACGCCAATATTATTTTGAACTAAAAACTTAATATACAGCTTTTAATTCAAGCCAATTTAGTGAAATCTGGCATAAGCGTTGCACGTGCACAAGACTTTAAACTATCACCTTAAAAAGTTGGCGTGATCATTCCCATAAAATGTTAGCCTACTGTTTAATCTAATTTGGTCTAGCATATTTAAGAAGAAAATTAGCATGAATTATAAGCGCTGCTCACAACAAAATTTTGAGTTAAAAAAATGGGAGAGGTAATGCTGATAAAATTTAAAGGTATTATTCGCGCTGGAGAGCTGATATTTTATACACAAATAAATATAGCTGCGTAAGCCAATGGGAAAATCATAAAACAAAAAAGTTTTACCCGGTATACGGGGCCACGACGTTAAAACTCCAATTCCAACAAGCGAGCTTAAATTTGACACACAAATAAATTTAGATCAGAGATCATTAAAAAAATTTGCTTTCAGGTGGTGGAAATAAGCACTTCAAATTCAAAATTAAGATAAATTTTATTAAAACTTTTCATACACATTGCACTTACCCAAAATAAAAGTTTCCTATTTTGAAAAGTAGACGTGACTTCACACATAAATAGTAGCTTTTTCTTTCATGTACTTCGGTTTAGCAGTATTTAATTTATTACTCATATATTTATCATTTATTTCTTGTAACCAAATTTTGCATGAACCATGAGCACTAGCAGATATAAAAGTCGGCAGGGCCAGGCCCATAAATATTTTACATAATATTATACTATAGAGAGCTGACATTTTGTACACAAATATTAATTGATGTACTCAATCGGAAAATCCAAAAATTTAAGCACCATCTACCCTATTGAAACTTTGAAAGCGCATTGGGAAATCCTTTTGATTTATGTATTTTGGCTAAGCAGACTTTAATATGTAAATATATTGAGAAAATAGACGGTGTCACGTCCACTAAAATTTTAGCTGTATTTTACATGTTTCTTTCCAGACGACTCTTACCAGATTGCGTACACACTAGCGAACCGTTGTAATGACCAATAGTGCATTTTTAAGGTCTACAATCCAACACCCATCACGCTCTAACCCATTATTTTATGCAACTGCCATTTTCAACTGGAACAGTGATCATTAATAGAAATAAGACATACTAGAAATTTTAAGTTTAAAAAGTGTTATTATAGAACAAACATAAATGTGAAAAAAGTCCAAGTTCCTGTCCAAACTTTCGGCCATTAAAAGTAGTGAGATATAAATTTTTACAAAGTTCTTGTTTACCAGAATACCTTACACAGAAATATGTTATGTATTATATAAATTTGTAATCGTAAGGGTGTCATATAATTTCTAGATAATCTGCTAACTTGACAATATTTTTAGGTATTGTGGCAAACAAGAACTTTGTAAAAATTTATATCTCACTACTTTTAATGGCCGAAACTTTGGACAGGAACTTGGCCTTTTTTCACATTTATGTTCTTGTGAAGATATTAGTTAACAAAATTATTTTCCATATTATATATATACTTATCTATGTATGCTTTTTATTTTATATATGTACATACATATGTATATGAGTTCATAAGTATAGTAAAATTATAATATGTTATGTAATGTATTATATATAATAAGGACAATGATCATTAACAATTGAAATGTGTGTATGTTTATAATTATTATGTAAATTTTTATTTTATATGCATATATATAGTATTTTAGTTTAATATAGGTATTTAAAAAAAGTAATTAATCGAACAATTCTACATACATATGTATATGTACATATAAAGGTACGGTCACACTTGTCAAACAATTGCCCAAAAAGCGTAACCACTAAATTAAAATGAAAAATCGTTCAATTCAGAGAAGAGTATGTCAAGTTAAAGCGTAGCCAATAATGTTGGATTCTATGACATTATCTTTTACTTGTGTTCCAAACTGTTTAATTTGATAAACAAATGTCTGGATCAAAACTTGTTTCATTAGTTTTTGTTGGTTACGCTTTTTTGGGCAAATGTCTGACAAGTGTGACCGTAGCTTAAGTGTTATAATATATTTTTATAGAAAAGTGTGTTTAAAATAATATATATGTATGTATGTATTTATATGTAACTGCATATGTATATCTGATGATGATGGTTTCGGTGTTAAAATTTAGGCATTTCTTTTTTTTTTGTGTTTTCGCTTGCAGTTTTTTTGTTGTTGATTTCTATTGTTGATTTTATTTTGTCTTAATTCTTTCCTTTTTGCAGTATTCTGTTATTTCTTAACGGGTTTTTTTCTTATTTCTTTACTGTGTATGTATGTATGTCTATTGCGTTTTAGGAGGGACTGTACTTTTTCTTTTTTTGTAATTTTGTGTATTAAAATATAACCGCATTTTGACTAAATTTTCCAAGTTTTAATTTTCATGTATGTTGTGTAACGGTTTTTTATGTAGTTATTTTAGCTTTTTGCTCGATATCTTTATTTTGTTTGAAATTATATTAATATTGAAAATTTTTGTTTTTGAATTTTACTTGATTTCAAAATGTATAATTTTTCTTTAGTTTGTTTAATTATTTGAATTTCTGTACTATTTTGTTCTAAAAAAAAATTATACGTACATACATAAATATAAATTTTGTTTTATTTACGTATCATTTCGTTTAAAAAATTTTAAACTAATTAGTTCAAACTTTTATGTACACATTTACTTCACGGTCTCCATGTAAGTTCTTCATTTTTTACCTTTACCTCTTTTTCTTTAAAAGGCATCTTTCTCATTTGATCTCACTATCTAGAATGAATCTCTTTATTAATAGCTTAATATCAATAGTTGCTAAAAGTAGTAATGACTTACTTGCTATTTATATACATGTTTGTAGAAAATAGTAGTGAATTAATAGTAGTGCAGGGTTTGACACTATACTAGCATACATTTCGTTATATAAAGAAAGAAGCTTTGTAAATTTTCTTAACATCCAAGAAAATGAATCTTTTATTTCAAAGGAAGTGGACCTTTGAGTTCGAACCTAAACAGACTGAGTCATACCCCAGCTGGAAAAGTACACCACGTTACAATGACGCCCGAGCAGGAAAAATACAAAGCAACGAAACTACGCTACAAACTGATTCCCTTAACTGGGTCTACATGCTACAAAAGGAAAAACTAGCAGAGGTATGTCAGCACAATGGTATTCCAATCGCCGAAAGGTCGACAGTGAATCAATTAGGACAACAAGCTGACAGATCTTATCTGACGGAAACGTCATCATGCCTCCTCACAAAACATTATCCATGCATTAGAGGAAGAAGTCATTTTGCTATGGTTATAAATGCAGCCGTTTAATATTTTTCTAAATATTAAATAGAGAAGAATTTTCTACTTGGGAGCTGTTCAAATAACAGGC
The DNA here is from genome assembly GCA_905220375.1 of Tachina fera. Lineage (NCBI taxonomy): Eukaryota > Metazoa > Arthropoda > Insecta > Diptera > Tachinidae > Tachina > Tachina fera. The sequence continues at coordinate 104,917,291 of LR999963.1, forward strand.
AACCCGATTCTTTTCACACAGGCGATACATTTCTTTGCTAGAAGAAATGATCTACCAGCGCAAGCAAGGCTCTAGAGAAGGAGTTAAGGACTACATTATGTCCTTACAGCTACTTATTTGGCATCACCCAGACCTTAAAATTCGTGATCACACCGATCGGACTTAAGATGGGAATACAATCTTTAAATAGGTCAACACGATGTTTCTACCCTTTACGAATTGATGGAGCTTTGCCGACGAATACGAGCTCATCAGAAGGGAGAAATCAAGACAAAATAGGCCACCACAGAATCACTACATAAAATTAGCAATGCCCACTGAAACGCATTATTGGCACTGCAAGCAAACTGGCTATACCGCAAGAAATGCAATGAGTCCAGCCAACTCTTTTGTTCACGATTGGAACGGGATAACTAAATGCCCCAGGAATGTCCATGTCAACCCCAACACTCGCGAAAAGGCGAGAGGTATTATATTACCATAATGATCTGCAATACCCCTGTAAGGGCTCTCTTCGACACAGGACCACGGACATATCGTCGTAGCATGCAATCGGCAGACAGCTCGGTTATCAACGGACTTTAGTTCTACCCCCCTCTCCATTAAGGTGCATGGCTCCACTACCCTACCTACGTACCTACTGGCCTCAGTACTGGATAGCCTAGCTGAACCCGTTTCATCTTGAAAACTCAAATTAATCTTGAATTTATTTTGCCGCGTTATTTTTCAAGATTCATTGAATTCATCTTGAAAGCTCGTCAAAAATCCAGAAACTAGAAACTAGAAAGTTTAAAAAGTGTTTTTATAAAACAATTTTCAAAAAGTAGTCAGATCCTCACAAAAACATAAATGCGGAAAAGGGTAGTGAGATATTAATTTTGAAAAAGTTTTTCTTTGCACAATACATATCACTATAATCTGCCATGCATTTTATAAATATGGAATCGTCGGCGTTTCATATTATATCTAGGCAACAAGATACCACGGTTTAAATGATTATACAATAACCAATAATAAGAGCCATAAAGCATTAAACACATTCACCAAAGCAAGCTACCGGCTGCAAAATGTCATAGATAGAATTCACAAGTTTATTAAACTAATTTCTATTTTTGAGGGCTACCCTACAAGAAATGAATGACTGAAACTAACACAAACAACATTTTTTTACTAACACATTTACAACAATTTTACATTCAATTCAACAGTTATTATAGTTGCTCTACTCTAACATATATGCTAGAGTGGAACATCTAATATACATATGTCAAAACAATTAAAATATTGAATTTTAATGAAAATAATTTAAAGTTCGTTCGGTTTCTAAAATTCAAATGTATAAAAGTGGTAACAAAAATAATGGTGCTTGTGAAAAAGTGAGATAAAAATAATAAAGAACATAACAAATTGTATATAGTTTAATTAAAAATATACATATGTATGTATTCGTTTTTTCAATATTTAGATATTTGAAAAGGGCATGATGTGTTGGTGGTTGAAGAAGGCTTTAATACAATTCATTATGTGCAAGTTTATAAGATTTAAAAAAGATAAGTAAAATAATGAACAAAAGAAATTCACAAAGTTTAATTTAATATGTATATTTATTTTAAAAATTTTAGATATTTGTAAAGAGCAAGGTGCGTTGGCGATGATAAGGTGTGAAGAGGGCTGGCTACTGCTTAAGTTGGTGTTTTTGTTAATTTGTTGTATATTTGTTTTAAATATGATATTTACTTGTGTATTTTAAAAGCAAATAAAATAAAACAAAAAGTATATTTTCTGTCAATATATCAATCATGTATGATTGCTCAATTGTGGGGGATATCTTATTCAATTATGATCAGTCAAACTTGAGTAATATTTATGCTATCATTGATTATTAAAAAGTACTGGAGTGAGCGGTTCAACTATATGTTATATTCGTTAGTTAGAGAGAGATGCAAGATCACACGTACACAAAAGTTTCCATCACATTTTTCATTTTGCCCTTAATAAAGTGATAGAAACTTTGTTCTACGCAATGATGAATATATCCTGCCTGACTATCGATCAAATGAGCAGTCAATTGACTGGTAGTCTTCTTGTAGGGTACAAAATAAAAACTGTGTTGACAATATAGCAAAATATGTAAATAAAAATTAGTGGTTAGAAACATTTTTTAATGCTTATTACAAAAGTAATTACACTTTTATAAAGAGGAAACCACGATAATTCGCGACACGGCGAAAAATGCAGCCAGCGGCTTTTGATGTCGTGTAGCCTGCTGTGGTGAATGGGTTTGATGCATTACTTCAAATTTCATTTATATAGATACTTTCTTATTAAGAAACAGTAATTTGTCCGTTGGTTTATAAAAATACGACATTTAAAATAACAAATGACTGAGAAAATCCAACAATCATATAAACGATATTGATTTTTAAAATTAACACTTTGATTGACTTGTGTTATCAAGCGATTGGGTTTTATTGAGAGGATTTGCAATAAAATGTGATTTGCTGCTACCATTGCAGTGAGAACTATTTTCGGAAGTAGTTGTGTTGGTCTTGAGAAATTGCAAATTGTTAGCATAACAAAATGCCGATGTATAATAAGGAGTATATATTGTTGGCGTGGTTGAGACAGATAGTGGTGGTATGTTACGTTGCGCTTCTAAATGGGTTTCACTGATAATATTTGTTATATACAAATAGTTTTCATAAACATTCTGTCTTTGAGCTTTTTTCAAACGTGACGTCAACTGTTTTTTCCATTTGGTTCGGCGATTTTGGAACCATGTCTTTATTTGTACCTCAGTCAAGTTTAATGATTTTGATAGTTCCATACGTTTGCTGACACTCAAGTACTTGTCTTGTTTAAATTCCTTTTCAAGGGTTTCCAGTTGTTTGGCACTGTAGGCCTGGCGCGACTTACGATCTATTCCTTGTTTGCGGAATCGTTTTGCTAGAAAATCGATCAGAAATATCGTTTAAGAATAAAATTATAGCAAATAAGTTTTTTTTTAATATTTAGGAGTTTTTACATCATTCAATGACTTAAGAAATTAGTTTTCTGGATTATAGATTAAACTGATATTTACCTTGAAATCCTATTAAATTATGATGATGCATGTTAATATGGGGTAAATCGGTCATTAAGTTAGTTGGTATGCCAAGCGAATTATCACAGATAATCGGAGGAGCACTAAAATTTATTACCGGATGAAAATTATTTATATGTTTATTGTAAGCTGGCAAATTATTTCCGAAATCAAAGGACGCTAGAAAGAAAATAACATTGTATAAACACATAAAAAGTTATAATAACACAGTGCAAACTTTTTGAAGCCATCGAGTGCAAACTCCTAATGTGGTATTTCTCGAAGTATGAATATAAATTTACAAAACCCCATCAAGTTGTTTGAGTATAAACATTTACTCTTGGTTTATTAATATTTATGTATGTTCGTGAGGCTTTGTTTTTTGTTTAACTGTACAAAAATTCAATGGAGTAGTTATGTATATTCCATGATGTAAATATAGAAGGTACTTCCATTCTCTCATTTTTTCTTGACATTCACCTTCTGAGAACTATAGGTATTCTGAAGTTTCCGTTAAAATCGTACTACCGTATTAATTTAATATTTCCCCCTCTGTTTCCTGCTGGTTTCAAAATTTTATTCAAAAATTATTTCAAAATTGTTTTTATAAAATATAGAGTGTATAAATTAAACAAAAAAAGCCGCAGTTGTGATTCTTAAAAACATTATTTATTGTCTATGCTACAAGGTTCGTGTATTTGCTTTATGATTTTGTTCTAAAGATTATACCCAACACATATTTTTTCATATATTTTTCAAGCTATTGGGTAAAGTGAATAAAAAATAAGCATTTGCTTTTTACTTAAAAATTTGTTTTAAAACCTGAAATATGTATGTGTTTTTCGTTTTTTTTAACAAATTTTGAAATTAAAAGCAAATACTTATTTTTTATTCACTTTACCCATTGTATAATACATTAATTTAACTTTTATATTTTAAAAACATAATGGCGGTGTTCGATGTTTGATGCAAACGGTAATGCGTAAGTGCAAATGCAATAAACCGTAGCTTTTTTTGGATTGTGTGTGTATTTCTTGTTTGATTTTAAAGAAAAACTACGATATTTTGCATTTACACTTACGCAAGACCATTTTGCATTAAACATCGAATACCGCCAATATTTTTATTTTTCATTATCAAAAACAACAACCATTTTTGAATAAAATAATTTAGAGAATTGAAAAAAAAAGTACTTTCAAAAAAACGTCCTAAATTTTGTGCAACATTTTTTTAATTCCCTTCATTTCCTGGTGTTCGTCAAAAGTGGCTAAAAGCTTATAATATCTGTGAAATAAACTTGCCAAAAGATCTTCTTCAATATTTTAGAAAAAGATGTTACAATCAACAAGAAACTAATTATGTAGATTAAACAAAATGCAATATTAATCAATATTTGTAAAACTAATCAAAAACATCAATAAATTTGTTTTTTTGCTGAACGCCAAATATAGATGAAAATATAGTTAAAAGACTTTTGTTAGCCAGAAAACATAAAAATATGAGATAAGTTATTATATAACCACTTTAAAATCTTCACAAATGTGTAGTTATCTATATCACTTTAATTTTTGGCACATTTTTGTTAAGAGAATTACACATTTTTGTAAAAAAATTCTAGGGGAAGACTTAAATTTCTTACTACATATATGGAAACATTTTTCTTTATTTCTCTCAAAAATACCTATTTTTAAAAACAAAGAGAGAATGGAAGTACCTTCTATATTTATATCATGCTAAAAAGCATATAAAAAGCATGATATAAATATATATATAAATAAATCATGCTAAGAAGCATAATAAAAATATAGAAGGTACTTCCATTCTCTCATTTTGTCTTGACAGTCACCATCTGACAAGCATAAGTATTCCGAAGTTTTCGTTAAAATCGTGCTACCGTACTAATTTAATATTTCCCCCCCCCCCCCCACCCTGTTTCCTGTTTGAAAATTTTATTCAAAAATTAATTCAAAATTCTGTTTGTTATTATAAAATGCAGAATTTATAAATTAAACAATTAATGCCCAAATTCTTTTCGACAATTGTATCGTACTTTCTGTGTACGAAAAAAGCCGCAGATGTGTTTCTTTAAAACATTATTTACTGTCTATGCTAGAAGGTTCGTGTATTTGCTTTTGTTCTTAACATTATATCGAACACATATTTTTTCTTTTTTTAAACTGTTGTATAATAATTTAATATAATTTTTATGTTTTAAAAACAAAGTAAGAATATTTTTATTTTTCATGATCAAAACCAACAACCATTTTTGAAGAAAATAATTTAGAGAATTCAAAAACAAGAACTAAAAGGTATTTTCAAACAAAAACATCCTAAATCTTCTTACTGAATTAGGACATAATTAAAAATATGAGTGCAGTGTTTTTTTAATTCCCTTCATTTTCTGGTATTCGAATTTCTGGTAATGAAAATGCATTGATAACTAATCAAAAACATCAATAAATTTGGTTTCTCAACGCCAAATTTAGATGAAAATATAGTTAAAAGATTCGTATAATGCAGAAAATATGAAAATATGAGATAATTTATTACTTAGCCACTTTTCAAACTGCACAGATGTGTAGTTATATATATCTTTTTAATTATTCACAAATTTTTGTTAAGACCATTACACATTAAAAAATTGCTAGGGGAAGACTTAAATTTTTTACTATATGGGAAAATTTCTCTTTATTTCTTTCAAAAAACAAACTTCAAAAATAGCTATTTTTAAAATCAAAGAGATAATTTAAGTACCTTCTATATTTATACCATGGTATATTTATTCTGTAAAGAAAATTTTAATCACCTTTTTTTGGGATTATCAGAAAAAATTGTGTGACGATAGTCGTATTTAAAAGTGATTTTAATCTCAAAAATAAAAATAACTTTTTAACGAAGGAAATATATAAAATTTATTTGATCTGTGGCATTATTTTAAACGTTTTAATTTAATTGCAATTTGCGTTATATTTGCTGATGATGGTAAGTATTCTTAGGATAATGTAAATAATATACAAAAATGTTGCATGTACATACATAAGTATGTATGAATATTGTGTTTTAGCTCCTATTTGAGAGCCACATCAAGTTTCGGAGAAGCTGCAATATATTTTTGTTGGGGAAATTCAAATTATTAGCCACTAGGGGATTTTGATCAAGTAAATTCAATAAATTCTAATCACAGAGCAAAGGATATAAGATTTTTAATATATGTTTGGAGTCTACACATTGTGGTTTGTGGCTTAAAAAGCCATAATAAGGAATTAGTATAGGTCGATGAGTACCAAGACCAATCTTTGGTTGAATAAAACCACAAATTAGTTTCCATTAAGTCCAGTACCTATTATATTAATTTTTGTCATCCACAAAATCACTTAAATTAGAATCAGAGATGTGTTTTTATCAATTATCAATATTAATCAAATAATTAATATTATAACTTTTATGTTGCTGTAAGCTTTTGAATTATTTATTGATCATAATTTAAGAGCATATTTGACGAATATAGCAAATTAATAATATCTACAAATCCAGCATCATCAGACAGCAGACATGCAGTCTGCCATGGATAAAAAATTGGTAAGTTTATTTTTAACCGGCTTCAAAGAAAGGAGGAGTTTAACAATTCGTCTCTATTTTCTTAGGTGTGTATCTTCATAACTCAGAATATTTTAGACCGATTGTAAAATTTTTTTTTTGTCTGAGAGGGTATAGGTTGCCCTTGGACCCATTGTAAAAAATGGGCTAGGACACGCCCACCATTTTTATATATGTAATCTTATGATATTCTACTAACTGCTGCGAAACCAATAAAACGCACTTCATAAAATGGGCGGGACTACGCTCATTAAAATTTACTATACTATTTCACGCGGCTCAACTTAACCACTTTTTACGAAACTTATCACATACCTTGAGCTCTAAAATAGACACAATCCCTGGAGTCACGCCCATGAAATTTAATATTTTATTTTATTTGGTTCTACTTTAACGATTTTTACAAGACTTAACACGCACACAATATTGGATTTAAAAAATGGGTGGAGGCACGCCCATTAAAATTTAATTTTATATTTCACGTACTTCTTCTTATATTCTTCTATCATCTATCTCTGCATTAAAGTCGTTTTTTTTTGCAGAAATAATTATTTTATTACTAATTGCATTATTATAATTTTCACTCAAGCAAAGATACAAACATGTATTTGTTTAGGTAAAAATAATTCCACAATCTATATTAGAATCGTCAAATTATAAAAGTTAACTGTTAACATTACATACATGTGCAATAACATAATTTATTGAACATAACGTCATATGAATTCACAAAAGCCCTAAGTTACATGCAAACAATTTTACAGGAGAAGCAAAACACTCTTTAGAATGAAAAATTAGCTTACAACATTCAAACCTTTTTCATATTAAGCTAAGTTTTTGCAAAAGAATTAATACAGGAAGAAAAATGGTAATCTTAATATTAAATTATTTTATATTTCTTAGATGTATAATGATTTATAAAATAAATAAATTTTTTTGTTGCTGAATTTTTGTATTATATTTTTCAATATTGTTTTGCAAATAAAAACAATGTAAATTTGTTTTTAATCTATATATTTCAAACCCTTTTGGTTCGTCTTCAGGATCTAAAATAATTCATTATTTAAATCAGAAATAATTTCTTATTCGGGCTTAAGTTCGGTAATTTCAATTCTTATTCAATGAAATATTTTTATTAATTAATGTGAGTTTGTAAAGAAGAGAAGAAAAATTAAACTAGACTTTATAGCTTGGGGAAATACCGATATTTTTCTGTGCAGCCACGCACTTCATCAGCAGCATAGTCTATGTACTTGTGTAGAGATTGGTATAAACATGAAGTATTTATTTAAGGTTGAAATAAATATGAATGGGACGTTGACATTCATATTTATACCACACTTACACTTACAAAGCACCTCAGTTTGTTTTCTAAATTCAGGAATATACTTATACTACTCACATTGATTTAGTTCATTTAACTCATGCATGTATGTTTATTTAAAATATTAGTCATTAAACAGTTTGTAAGTAGTAAACAAAAGCAGTAAATAGTGTTGTTATATGGTGTATTTATTTTTATAATACTTGCAACCAGGAGGGTCGCAGGTATAGGTATTTTTTATATGAAGAACAAGTCTAATATTTCACTTTTATTTATAACCTGGAGGGTCCCTTGGGAAATTTAACTCTTGCAACTGTCACTGCAAATTTGTGCAACTACAACTGTAACTGCAACTGTCTCTCTTTTGTTTTCTACTAGCTATTTATACAAAATGTTAATAATTCTAAAATATACTTTTACTTACAATTAATATTATTAAGCTAACTAGACAATAACTTATTTCATAAATATTATTTAGCTTTTGACCCAATTACATAATATCGATATTGCGCAAAGAAAATAAGAAGTAACCAAGTGAATGAACTGGCTACTGCTGCGCCAACAAATTAGTGCAATGCACGGTTACGAGGGCTATTCAAAAATAAGACACAACATCCTTCCCCCTTGGCGGAAAAAATATCTAGATGTTTTTTAAGTATAGTAATTGGATCAAATTGATTTTGACGTAAATCTTAAATGTAAGTAGATCACTCAAAATATTATGTAGGTAAATTCAAATTAAAAAATCATTTAAAACAATAATATTTTCAGTTAAAACCCCGATTACTAACATTTCATTTGAATCAAATGATTTTATCATTTATATTTGAATGTTAATTTTTTAACATACAATTTCAGTAAAAACAAATGTTTTTTCTTTTATTTTAAACTACAAAAAAAAAAACAACCTACAAATCATTTCAAACTATTGTTTTTTAATTTTTTTAACAACCTGAAAACGACATACCAAAACATTAAAAACGACTGTACTTTTCAATTATTTTAGCTTACATAAATCTACTACCCAAAACTGTAAAAACAACTGATTTTTCACTTATTTTGACTGACAAAAAATAACCTACCGAATCAATTTAAACTACGGTTTTCTTCATTTATTTTTACCACAGTATATTTATCCCCTCAAAGAAAAAGAGTTGTTAAAAACTGTCTTTTACAAATAATTTTTATTGTTTATATACATATGTACATAATTACATATGAAAATCTTTAATTTTAAAAATAAAACCTGTGTGAAATTATTGTTCGAACTCCGTCACATAATAGCTTTATCAATAAATTGAACTCGTCTTCCAAGCTCTCGGATATGATTACCAATGGAAATATTTTAGCTATTTAAATGTTTTTCTGTCAGAAGAAAAATTCATTGAAATATTAACTGTTTATACTACATATGATTTCAGAAATTGATAAAAAGGTGGAAGGTTGCAAATATTTGGGGTATTTAAACGGTGTCATAAAGTCATAATATACTAAAATTTTAATCTATCTTAAAACTATTTTTATATTCTTTTATAGAAAAGGTTACCTATACTAATACAATCTTCACCTTATGTTTATGTAACTGTAATAACTAATTTTTTAGTTATTTACTTTTCTTTTGCGACAAAATGTCGAATAATGTCTAAACACGTGAAAATTTCCAAAAAAGCAAAAATGTAAACGAACAAATCCTAGGACTTTAAAAATCAAAAACAATCTCATGTGCGAAAATTACGAAAATTTAGCAAATTATATTTTAATTGAAAAAAACTTTAAAATATATTTAAAAATATGCTAATATTGTAAGGAATGCAATAAGTTGGAAAAATTATGAAAATTCGCAAAAATTTGGTAACAGCAAAGAAATATCAAAGTCAGATACTTGTTAGAAGTTGCGAAGATTGCCGAAAAAAAAACTAACAATTGAAAACCAACACTTTCATTGCGAAATTATAGTAAATTCGCGATAAATTGCAAACAACCCCTGAAATTACTTAAAAAAATTGTAAGGAATATCAAAAACTGGGAAAAATTTGCAAAAATTTTGAAAATTTCCAAAAACTTAATATCATCAAAAAGATAGCAAAGTGTGATGTTAATTAAAAGTTGGCAGAACTGTAATTAGGCTTCAAAGTATTTTTTGTATTGAAAACATCAATAAAACATGAAAATTTGTTTCATTTTAATCAGAAATAATTCATAGTTAGGCTCAAGTTCAGTAATTTCAATTCTTATTGAATGAAATATTTTTATTAATTAATGTGAGTTTCTAAAGAAGAGAAGAAAAATTAAACTTAGACTTTAAGCTGGGGGAAATACCGATACTTTTCTGTGCAGCCACGCACTTCATCAGCACCCTAGTCTATCTACTTGGGTAGAGATTCTTATTAATATCAGCTATTTAACTTAAATGTACAATGAACGGAATATGAGAAACGATTGTTGTGTATACAATTGATTTACCTTTGGTAAACACATTTATAAGTATCACTATTAATTTTCTGTTTTTTTCCAATTTTTCATTTTTCTATTTAGGTTAGCACGAAATTATTTTACTCTACCTCAGTATGTTTAACTATTCTTACTTATCTTTTTACGATCATCACATTAATTATTTTTACTTATTCGATGTACCATCGGTACATGCATGTAAGTATTATTGTAGTGGTCTATGTTACTTGTTGTTGCATTCTACAGTTTTTACTTGGATTTCCAGCATTCTGAAACTGTGATGGCCAAGTGAACAGTGATTGCCAAGTGAACATATTTTTGTCACGTGCCCATGATGTATTAAGTGAGAAATTTTTAGATATTTTAATTGAACTGCAGTGAATTTTAATCAGAAATAATTCATAGTTAGGCTCAAGTTCAGTAATTTCAATTCTTATTGAATGAAATATTTTTATTAATTAATGTGAGTTTCTAAAGAAGAGAAGAAAAATTAAACTTAGACTTTAAGCTGGGGGAAATACCGATACTTTTCTGTGCAGCCACGCACTTCATCACCACCCTAGTCTATCTACTTGGGTAGAGATTCTTATTAATATCAGCTATTTAACTTAAATGTACAATGAACGGAATATGAGAAACGATTGTTGTGTATACAATTGATTTACCTTTGGTAAACACATTTATAAGTATCACTATTAATTTTCTGTTTTTTTTTTCCAATTTTTCATTTTTCTATTTAGGTTAGCACGAAATTATTTTACTCTACCTCAGTATGTTTAACTATTCTTACTTATCTTTTTACGATCATCACATTAATTATTTTTACTTATTCGATGTACCATCGGTACATGCATGTAAGTATTATTGTAGTGGTCTATGTTACTTGTTGTTGCATTCTACAGTTTTTACTTGGATTTCCAGCATTTTGAAACTGTGATGGCCAAGTGAACAGTGATTGCCAAGTGAACATATTTTTGTCACGTGCCCATGATGTATTAAGTGAGAAATTTTTAGATATTTTAATTGAACTGCAGTGAATTTTAATCAGAAATAATTCATAGTTAGGCTCAAGTTCAGTAATTTCACACTTATAAATGTGTTTACCAAAGGTAAATCAATTGTATACACAACAATCGTTTCTCATATTCCGTTCATTGTACATTTAAGTTAAATAGCTGATATTAATAAGAATCTCTACCCAAGTAGATAGACTAGGGTGCTGATGAAGTGCGTGGCTGCACAGAAAAGTATCGGTATTTCCCCCAGCTTAAAGTCTAAGTTTAATTTTTCTTCTCTTCTTTAGAAACTCACATTAATTAATAAAAATATTTCATTCAATAAGAATTGAAATTACTGAACTTGAGCCTAACTATGAATTATTTCTGATTAAAATTCACTGCAGTTCAATTAAAATATCTAAAAATTTCTCACTTAATACATCATGGGCACGTGACAAAAATATGTTCACTTGGCAATCACTGTTCACTTGGCCATCACAGTTTCAGAATGCTGGAAATCCAAGTAAAAACTGTAGAATGCAACAACAAGTAACATAGACCACTACAATAATACTTACATGCATGTACCGATGGTACATCGAATAAGTAAAAATAATTAATGTGATGATCGTAAAAAGATAAGTAAGAATAGTTAAACATACTGAGGTAGAGTAAAATAATTTCGTGCTAACCTAAATAGAAAAATGAAAAATTGGAAAAAAAAAAAACAGAAAATTAATAGTGATACTTATAAATGTGTTTACCAAAGGTAAATCAATTGTATACACAACAATCGTTTCTCATATTCCGTTCATTGTACATTTAAGTTAAATAGCTGATATTAATAAGAATCTCTACCCAAGTAGATAGACTAGGGTGCTGATGAAGTGCGTGGCTGCACAGAAAAGTATCGGTATTTCCCCCAGCTTAAAGTCTAAGTTTAATTTTTCTTCTCTTCTTTAGAAACTCACATTAATTAATAAAAATATTTCATTCAATAAGAATTGAAATTACTGAACTTGAGCCTAACTATGAATTATTTCTGATTAAAATTCATTGCAGTTCAATTAAAATATCTAAAAATTTGTTTCATTTTAACATTATGAAATATCTTCAATGAAACTATTTTTTTAAGCTTTAGGTCAGTAAATTTCCTTATATTTATACCCTTTACCAAAAAATGATAAAAGGGTATATATAGGTTTGTCATTCCGTTTGTAATTTCTACAATATTAATAAGAGACACATAAAGTATATATATTCTTGATCCTTATGCATAGGGAAGACGAACAAGCGATGTCCGTCTGTCCGTCTGTCTGTACGTGAAATCGGTTTTCCCAAGCTCCCAGAAGAGCTAGGACTTCGTTCTTGGACTGGTGTGTCAGAAATTTTCCGAAAAATGTTGCTCTTGAAAATCAGCAAAATCGACCAGACGGTTTCAGAGCTGGAAAACTCAAATTCAATTTTCCCATAGAAAATAACTACCGAAAACAAGTTTTTATTACTTTTTTATTAAATTAATTTATTTTATACTTCGGTATGAATAAAATTGGTATTTATAATTAAAAAAAATTTTAAAAACTTAAAAAATCAAAAAACGTTTCCAGGGTTGGAAAACTTTAACTTTTTTCCTAATAATTAAACATATTTCATGTTTTGGGAAGAAGACTATTTTCTCAGGAACGGTAAAAGCTACGGGTCTGAAATTTGGACAGTGTATGTAGAACTTTAGTCGCTACAACAACAAATATATTAAAACTAAAAATTAAAGGGTGTTCCAAAATGAGTAACGAAAACTTTTAAAATCCCATGTAATATCCATACAATTGTATGTATGTGTGTACATATGTATATTGACACTTGAAATTTGTAAAATTGTGTATTTTTATATAGGCTACAACAATTAACACTAAAATTAAAAAAATTTAAATTAAAGGGTGGTCCATCAGTTAATGAAATTTTGACTATGTAATTTTGACAAATTGCTATATTTCGGAAACTGTAAGAGTTAAACTCTTGAAATTTTCAAAAACGGTCAAACTAAAAAATCCGAAAATTATTAAATCGCCAAAAATTAAAAAAAATCGCCAAAACGAAAAAAATCGGCAAAATGAAAAAAAAACGCTAAAATAAAAAAAAACGCCAAAAACCAAAAAAATAGCCAACACAAAAAAAAATTCTTATGTGAGCAAAAATCGTCAAAAAATCGCCTAAATGAAAAAAAATCGCCAAAATCAAAAAAAATCGCAAAAACGAAAATAAATCGCCAAAATTAAAAAAAAAACGCCAAAAACCAAAATAAAATCGCCAAATCAAAAAAAAATTGCCTATATGAAAAAAAATCGCCAAAAATTAAAAAAAAATCGCTTGTTTGAAAAAAAATCGGCAAAATCAAAAAAATCGCCAACGAAAAAAAATTGCCAAGATTAAAAAAACGCCATAAACCGAAAACAAATCGCCAAAACGAGAAAAAAGTGTCAAAACAAAAAAAATTCTCACAATGATAAAAATCCGCAAAAATCGCCAAAACAAAAAAATGCTTATATGAACAAAAATCGTCAAAAATTAAAAAAAATCGCCTAAATGAAAAAAAATCGCCAAAATCAAAAAAAAAACGCCAAAACGAAAATAAATCGCTAAAATTAAGAAATAAAACGCCAAAAACCGGAAAAATTCGCCAAAACAAACAAAATTGCCTATATGAAAATAAATCGCCAAAAATTAAAAAAATCGCTTAAATGAAAAAAAAATCGGCAAAATCAAAAAATTTGCCAAACGAAGAAAAATCGCCAAAATTAAAAAACGCCAAAAACCGAAAAAAATCGCCAAAACGAGAAAAAAGTGTCAAAACTAATAAAATTGCCACAAAAAATAAAAAAAAAATAAAATATATAAAAAATAAAAAAATCGCCTAAATGAAAAAAATCGTCAAAATCAAAAAAATCGCCAGAACGAAAATAAAATCGCCAAAACCAAAAAAAATTGCCTATATAAAAAAAAATCGCCATAATTTAAAAAGCACCAAATTAAACATAATGCCAAAAACCTAAAAATTGCACTAGAAAAAAAGTATGAATTTTTTCACAAAATGAATATGTACCTACATATCTCTGTGCCTATGTATGTATCTCTATACTACATAAACGCACTTTGGTAAAGGGTATATAAGATTCGGCACAGCCGAATATAGCACTCTTACTTGTTTTATTTTTATATGGATATTTCATTAACCTTTGGTTAACTTCTTCAGGATTATTCTTGTTTTTATTTTTTGATAATTAGTTTTCGTCTTTTTTTCTTTTCAATCAAAAAAATTTTTTATAATTATAAATAACAATGTATGTCATATAATTTTTTTTTAACAATTTTTGAAAAGTATTGGTATAAAAACAAAATAGGTGTAAGTCTACAATATTTGTTCATAAAAGAAAAAAAGTGTTCAAAAGTTTTTTAACATATACAATTTTGTAATGGTTTTTGGAAAAGATAATAAATATTTTTAATACTCTTACATAATATTTTGAATCTGGAAAAATTCTTAAAATATTTTTTTGGGAAAAATGTTAACAACATTGGTGTTAGTCTAAAATATTTTATCATGGTACTTCATATTTACAAAATATGAAATGAAAAAAGATTATATAATACATGTATATTTAAAATTTTTTTAATATTTAAACATTAATAAATAGCAAAAATACGTATTATGAATATTTACATATAAAAAACAACTAACTATATAAATTAATTAAAAACATTTTTTTTATATTTTTTTAAGAATTTTTTTAAAAAATTATAATATAATGAACAATTAAAAATATGTAATAGTGTATTACTTTCTTAAACCCTATTCTTGTTCTTATGTAACAAATATCTATAAGTATGTGCAACATTAGCTGTATCTGTTCTGAAATTCATTCTCTGATCTGTTGATTGAAAAGAAAAAAAGACGAAAACTAATTATCAAAAAATAAAAACAAGAATAATCCTGAAGAAGTTAACCAAAGGTTAACGAAATATTGATATAAAAATAAAAATATAAGGAAATTTATGAAATTTACTGACCTAAAGCTTAAAAAAATAGTTTCATTGAACATATATAAAAAGGTCGAAAAATTAGATAAACAATTAAATTATGAAATATCTAAATAACAATATCATTTAACATCGTTTAACAAATTATTAAACTTAAATAAAATTGGCCAATGAATTTAGATTTTAGATTTAGATTTAGGTTATGAAAACCATTTCGTTTTCAAACCGGCAGATTTCAGCTAAAAATTCAACTAGAAAGCTCACTTATTGCAGTTTTTATCTAGTTTTAAGGTTTCATATCTTTAATATATTTTATCATTCATTATGATATAAATTCATCAGATGTGTATACAAAATTCAATAAAAAATACATTAAGAAAGTAGAAATACATACATATACTTCGTCCTAGAAAAAGTTCCTTATCAAAAGATTAACTTAACACAATTTGTAATACTAATAGAAAATTAACGATCTAATTTTAAGATAAAAAATCTTGAATTTGGATTGTAGAAACTTTAAAATTTCAATCTTGAAATTTGTTCAGTGAGATTGACGTTCACAAATTTAAGTATTAATTCTTAACTTATAGAATGAATTCTTAAAATCACAAACTTGATCTTAATTTTAAGATTATATTCTTAAATTTTTTAAGAATATGATCTTAATTTAAGATTTTTATTAAGAACTAAATCTTGAATTCGATTTTAAAATTAGATTTTATTCAAGATTAAAATCACACAAACTACCGCATTTACTTCCAAATAGATGTGCATGTTTCCTTTGTTTCGCTTTTTAAAGGAAAACATTCGAATGTTTCCATAATAGTTTGGAATGATGAGAGTAAATGTGTGAGAATGAGTGTTTCGTTTGTTTTGCTTTTTTTGAACGAAACAAACGACAACTAGAGTAATGTTATATTCAATTCGAACTCTCATCTTTCATTACCAGTGTTGTCAACTTTTGAATTTGAAAAAGCACTGAAACTATGAAAAAAAATGCGTAATTTAAGTAAAAAAGCACTAAATTTAATTATTTTATTGTATTAAAAAAATTGTTATACATAAAAATGTATATAAGATATATAGGGATCGGTTGACCTTGCATTTTATACCTAAAACTTCAAATTTGAGGCATCCGATACACGTTTTAATTCTAATTAATTATTGGTAAAATAAAATGATAACTATTGTTTAACTAATACTTTTTGATTACATTTATTATATTCTTTCTTAAAAATTGATAAAAGTAAGTGCTCGCTCATTTAAGTTTATCGTGAAAGATATTAACTTAGTGCAGAAATTGGTTCGGGAAAACCAAAACATAATAGAAAATAAAAAAAAGAATGTATTACAGCTAAACACGAAGAAGATGCTTTACAACGTGCATATGTATGAAATGTATCCAAAATTTTTCATCACAGGATATTATGTTGTTCACAAGACATCAATACTGATAAAGTTTACAACGAAGCAGCTATTGTATAAAACTATTTCTTAACCAATGACGTTTGGCGGTTTAACTAATGTTAAACCAAAAGCTGTGAATCAAATATTATTGGTTAAACTATTGCTATTAGCTAACTTAATGACTGTGAATTTGGGCCTAAGAGAATAAATCGATCTAAATTTAAGAACAAAATTCTTCAATTTAAATTGCAGAGATCTTAATATTTCAATCTTGAAATTTGGTCAGTAAGATTGACGTTCTCAAATTTAACATAAATTCTTAATTTATAGAACGAATTCTTAAAATCAAAAACGTGGTCTTAAACTTTAATAGCGCAGTCTTAAAATCAAGAGCGTAATATAAATTTTAAGATTATATAATAAGATTATATTAAATTGTTAAGAATATGATCTTAATTTATGATTTTCATTAAGAAAAAAATCTTGAATTTGATCTTAAAAAAATCAACATTTTATTCTTGAATCAAGAATTTTCGCATTTAACAAACTATAAATATTAAAATGATTTGAGTTTTGAGCATAAGATCTTGAGTTTAGCAGGTTTTTCCCCTTAGTGTATAAAAAAGTATATTCACAATTAAATTTTCTCGTTTCAGACGTGTTTTATTATGAAGCGAAGTTATAACAAAGTGTAAGGATATATTGTTACGTTTTTAAGACTTTTTTATTAAAGTCGTAGAGGTAAAAAATCTACTTTTGCGCGCTTAAGCATGGAAGTGACAAAAGATTGATGGAAATGCAGTTTTTGATAATGCCTCAAACGAGTTTATATCCATTAACTTTACATAAACTTATTAGATTTTACTTCTGCCCAAAACTCGACATTGGACTTAAAGTTTCTCCATTCTCCATTCATTGTTATAGTAACTAGACAAAATGATGCTATTAAACTATATTTGTGTACCTACTTGCTTTATGTCTTCTTTACATTAATTATGCTTTTGAAACGTTCTGCTTTTTGAACGATAGCCTTCCTCGAAAAAATAATAGATATGGAAATTTATTTTTGAATTATGCATCTAGTGCCACCGCCACGAAACAAAAAGCACTAAAAATTAATTTAAAAAGCACTGAGCACTAACTTCAAAATTTCTTGCGTCGAAAATTTCAAAAAGCACTAGAAACGGTGCGAAAAGCACCGAGTTGATAACGCTGTTCATTACTCTAATGTCTCCTTTCTCACATGTTTCCATTCTCTCATATTTCCATTCTCTAACAGCAACACAAATTTTTTTAGTTCCATTCCTCGTTTCGCTTTTACAAATGAGAATAGGAAGACTGTTTGAAAATTTGAGAATGTGTTGAAAAGCGTTTCAATCATAGTCGTGCAGATCATTAATGCATACATATGTATGTGTATTTATTTAATAGAAATGGCAAACAAAATCCCTAGTTGCTGGCAGCATGATGAACGAATAAATGAAATAATCCCGGTTAGAGTATGTTTTTATACCCTTTACCAAAGAATGGTAAAAGGGTATATAGGTTTGTCATTCCGTTTGTAATTTCTACAATATTAATAAGAGACACATAAAGTATATATATTCTTGATCCTTATGCATAGGGAAGACGAACAAGCAATGTCCGTCTGTCTGTACATGAAATCGGTTTTCCCAAGCTCCCAGAACAGCTAGAGACTTCGTTCTTGGACTGGTTTGTCAGAAATTTTGCGAAAAATGCTGCTATTGAAAATCAGCAAAATCGGGCAGACAGTTTCAGAGCTGAAAAACTCAAACTTTATTTTCCCATAGAAAATAACTACCGAAAACAAGTTTTTATTACTTTTTTATTAAATTAACTTGTTTTATACTTCGGTATGAATAAAACTGGTATTTATAATTAAAAAAACAAATTTTAAAATTTAACAAAATAAAAAAACGTTTCCAGGGTTGGAAAACTTTAACTTTTTTCCTAATAATTAAACATATTTCATGTATTAGGAAGATGGCTATTTTCTCAGGATCGGTAAAAGCTACGGGTCTGAAATTTGGACAGTGTATGTAGAACTTCGGTCGCTACAACAACAATTATATAAAAGTTAAATATTAAAGGGTAGTCCAAAACGAGTGACGAAAACTTTTAAAATCGCATGTAATATACATACAATTGTATGTATGTATGTATGTATGTACATATGTATATTGACACTTGAAATTTGTAAAATTAGTGTATTTTTATATAGGCTACAACAATTAACACTAAAATTAAAAAAATTTAAATTAAAGAGTGGTCCATCAGTTAATGAAATTTTGACTATGTAATTTTGACAAATTGCTATATCTTGGACACCGTAATAGTTAAACTCTTGAAATTTTCAAAAACGGTTACACTAAAAAATCCGAAAATTATAAAATCGCCAAAAATTTAAAAAAATCGACAAAACGAAAAAAATCGCCAAAATGAAAAAAACGCTAAAATTAAAAAAACGCCAAAATACGAAAAAAATCGCCAAAACGAGAAAAACGTGTCAAAACTAAAAATAAATTTCCACAATGACAAAAAAACGCCAAAAACCGCAAAATTTGCCAAAACAAAAAAAAACATGCTTATATGAACAAAAATCGCCAAAAATTAAAAAAAATCGCCTAAATGAAAAAAAATTGCCAAAATAAAAAAAACGCCAAAACGAAAATAAATCGCCAAAATTAAAAAAAACACCAAAAACCGAAAAAAATCGCTAAAACAAACAAAAAATTCCCTATATAAAAAAAAATCGCTAAAATTAAAAAAAATCGCTTAAATGAAAAAAAAAATTGTCAAAATCAAAAAAAATCCGCCAAAACGGGAAAAAATCGCCAAAATTAAAAAACAACAAAAACCGGAAAAAATCGCCAAAACGAGAAAAACGTGTCAAAACTAAATAAATTGCCAAAAAGAAATAAAAACGCCAAAAACCTAAAAAATAGCCAAAACAAAAAAAAATTGCTAATTAGTGTGTTTATGAGAATTTTTACAATTTAAGTTTAAAATTTGTTAACGCACTAATAATCTCAAAATTATTATTTTACTCATTCAGTAAAATATTTTTTATTAAAATACATTGAAATTGATTATTGAGGGGTTTAGCTGGATCCTATGCGCATTTCACTATTGCTAATACAGATCATCAGGGAACCTTTACCCAAAGCTTCTTAGAACAACTAGAGTTATTATGTTATAAACTTTCATTTAAACAAATGAGAAGCTCAACAACAAATAACAAAGTTGAAACAAGAACTCAATAATCAACATGTTTTTTATTTTCTTACTTTACCATTACTACATTGGCTGACTTTTTTTCAGCTTCAAATTGCAGATATAAAGAGTATGTAAAAAGAAAATAAATGTAAATAAAAACAACAGCTATTCAAGAATAGAGTGTTGCCACACAAGTATTTTTTGACAAGTATTATTTTCCTATATGAAAAAAAAATCGCCAAAAAATAAAAAAATCGCCTAATTGAAAAAAATTGTCAAAATCAAAAAAATTGCCAGAAAGAAAAAAAGTCGCCAAAATTAAAAAAAAAAAGCCAAAAACCGAAAAAATTCGTAAAACGAGAAAAAAGTGTCAAAACTAAAAAAATTGCCACAAAAAAATAAAATATATAATAAATAAAAAATCGCCTAAATGAAAAAAAATCGTCAAAATCAAAAAAATCGCCAAAACAAAAAAATCGCCAAAATTAAAAAAACGCCAAAAACAGAAAGAAATCGCCAAAACAAAAAAATTGCCTATATCAAAAAAATCGCCAAAACTAAAAAAATCAGCAAAATAAAATAAATCGCCAAAATTTAAAAAGCACCAAATTGAACATTATGCCAAAAACCTAAAAATTGCACTAGAGAAAAAAGTATGCATTTTTTCACAAAATTAATATGTACGTACATACATATGTCTGTGCTTATGTATGTATCTCTATACTACATAAACATACATAAAAGTAAATTATTATTAAATAATCTAATACAATGTTTATAAACAAGATAAAAAATATGCAATAAGAATTAAAATAAAAAAAATTCAAATCAACTAGAAACTTCTTTTATAAATATTTAGCTATATGACCAAACATGGTCCCCCGGTTGAAAGGAGGCTTTCAACAAGTTTGATATGGTAATGGTGCGATTTTTTTAATAGCTCTTCGGAATATACCTCTCTTAGTTTTAATTTCGACAACTCGTACAACACCATCACGACCGTCAAAAACTTCAGAAATGCTACCAAGAAACCATTGCTGAGGAGGAACGTTTTCTTCAGACAGTAGAACCAATTGCCCAACTTGAATATTTTTCTGTGGGGTACCCCATTTCGCACGTTGTTGAAGTGATGAAAGATAGTCACGCTGCCATAATTCCCAAAATTGTTGCTTTAAAAATGTGACTCTATGATACCGAGTAAGATACGGCACCTTCGAGCAATCAAAGCTTTCGTCCGGTGTTGCAAGCAATGATGAAACAATAAGCAAATGCGCGGGTGTTAATGCCTCTCCATCATTTGGATCATTGCTTAACGGTGCGATAGGTCGTGAATTTAGAATTGCCTCTGCCTCGATAGCTAAGGTTTGGAGTTCTTCAAATGTTAAGTACGCTTGTGCGATATTTTTAATCAGTAATGTCTTAGCTGATTTAACTGCTGATTCCCAAAGCCCGCCAAAATGCGGGGCTCGGGGAGGAATAAAACAAAATTTGAACCCAGTTTTGTTACAGTAATCAAGCATATCAGAAGAGGTAGATTGATTAACAAACTGCTTTAAATGTTTATTTGCGCCAACAAAATTTGTTGCGTTGTCGCAATAAATGCGCTGTGGTACACCTCTTCTCCCAACGAAACGTTTTAGGCATAATAGAAAACTATTTGACGACAGATCGGTGACCAACTCCATATGAACAGCCTTAGATGAAAAACATACGAAGAAGGCCAAATACGTTTTATATGGCTGCTTACCTTTGATGCGATACGAAGTAAAAAATGGCCTACAGAAGTCAACGCCACATACTAAAAATGGCCTCTGTGATCGACATCGACCTGCAGGCAAGTTACCCATCATTTGGTGCGCAAGAATAGGTTTATAATGAAAGCAATGTACGCATTGTCGTACTATTCTGCGAACTAGCTCTCTTGCGTTAATGACCCAAATTTTTTGTCGAAGTATACCCATAAGCGCTTTAGGGCCAGCATGCAAGTGGAAACTCGATAAATAAACGCTACTGTATGTATGATGCGTCGAAATGATGAACAGTTTTCAATTATATTTAAAATTATATTCTCATCAGTTGAAACCTTACCACAATGTAGTGTTAGTGCTTTGCGCAATTCAAGCTTTGTATTATCATCTTTGCAACTTAGATTCGATGGAGTTTCTGGCCACATATGTTTTTCTTCAACGAGGAAATCTGGTCCATTTTGTAGTAGACAATTTCAAAGCGCTCGAGCCACGTGAAACAATATCTGCAGGATTATATTTTGTAGAAATGTATCGCCAATTAATGCCTTTGCTAAGATCCTGCAGCTCTGATAACCGATTAGCTACAAAACACGTAAACGATGATGATGGCATTTTCAACCAGCTTAAAACAATTGTTGAATCCGTCCAAAAATATATATTTTTTGTATACTTCTCTAGCTTAGTGCGAATTTTATCCCATGTTCGAGCCAACAACAGCGCAGCACAGAGTTCTAATCTGGGTATAGATTGAACTTTACTTGGGCAACCTTGGACTTTGCAATCAATAAATTAACATTTGTTTTATTTCCATGTATTGAGCGAACATATATAGAACAACCATAAGCCCGTTGTGACGCATCTGCAAAGCCATGCATTTCACAATAGCTTAGCACAGACGTAAAAACGTAACGTGGTATTTCAATATTGTTTATGTATGATAAATCTTCTTCAATTTCATACCATAATTTAGCCAACTCCGTTGGCAAACATTCATCCCAACTCAAATTACTTTTCCATACTTCTTGAATAAAAATTTTGCATCGAACGATAATCGGACTAAGCAGTCCTAAAACATCAAAAATTTTTGCAACAGTTGAAAGTATTGACCTTACCATATGTCACTGTATTTAACTCAAATGTTTGAAGTTTTTTGTTTATGTCATCTCGCCATAGAATTAACTGAAAGCATCGATCTTTTTTATCTACAAGAAACTGTCTGTACATTTTTGATATGTCAGCAGAAAGTGCATATTTGTTTAGGCGAAATGCAAGCAACGTCAGAATTAGTTCTTGCTGTATTGTAGGCCCAATAAACAAAATTTGATTTAAGGAAATCCCATTAGAAGTAGAAGCGGATGCATCAAAAACCACCCTTAACTTAGTAGTTGTGCTCTCGGGCCGTAATACGCAGTGATGCGGTATGTAGTAATGTGGCTTACTTTGATCGACATTTTCATTTAGTGACATATGCTTGAGTTCGATATATTCTTTGATGAATTCTGAATTCGCGTTTTTTAATTCAGGATCACGAAGCAATCTGCGTTCAAGAGAGAAAAATGTTTTTTAGCTATTTCATAAGAATCACCCAATGTGTCAGGAGAAAATTTGAGCGGTAGACGTACTTGCAATCGACCATCTTGACTTTTATTTAAATTTTGTATAAAATAAGCTTCTGCCTTTTCTTCATCTAACGTTAAGTTTCATGACTTGATGTTGATGTTGTTGTTGGACTCAAGTTGCCAAAAGCTCTGCAAGATTGAGTCCAAACTTGGCTCTGACTTTATTGCTACATTGCACGTAAAACTGTTTGAAGAGTTTGTTGTAGTTTGAATGTCTAAATTTCCACCAACAACCCAACCAAATGTTGTGTTCACTAATCGTGGCAATCTTGGGTCTAAGTAAATTATGCCGTTGCAAAGCAATTCAAAAAATAGTTCAGAACCTATTAGAAGATCAACTCTTTGTGATTTGTAAAAATACTTATCTGCTAATTCGACATGCGTTGGAATATTCCAATTTTTACAGTTTATTGGCATGCAAGGTTGATTTGAAGCAATGGAATTGGTTACTAAAAACGTTGCAGTACGTTCAAATAACCTAATTCGTTACTTAATTGTGGCTTTTACGAAACGTGTGATATTAGTTTTTACATCAGATATGCCGCAAACTTGCTGGTTTGTATATTCAGTTTTAAGTTTTAGAAATTTTGCTGTTTCTGAGTAATAAAATTTAATTCGGAACAGGAGTCAAGCAACGCTCGAACTGGTTGCCAACTATTTCTACAATCTTTAATTAATATTATAGCAGTTGGTAAAAGCGCACCACTACCGGTCCGAGAAAAAAAAGTTGAAGTGTCCGTGGATTAGTAGTAACAACATTATTGTTCTGAAAATGCAATACACTATGATGTGGTTTTTGGCATATTCGACAGCGAGATTTGGAAGTGCATTTTGATACATTATGCCCTTTTCCTAAGCAATTGATGCACAACAACAATTTTACGAATTCGAAGCGTTTTTGTATTTCCAGTGATAAAAACCTTTCACATTTGTAAATGTCATGACCAATGCAACGACAATATGGACATTCTGATTTTGCATTTAAAAATGTTGACTTACTACGATTTCGATTTTGGCTACAAACTTCCTGATTTTTGCTTAAAGAAAGCGGCTTGGCATTTGTTTCTAAGAACTGGCATCTTCGACTTATCACTTGGTAACAAGTTTCCCAGGTCGGAAATTCATCAAAGTTGAGATTTTCATCGTATTTGGATTTTGTTTCAGAGTCCACTTTCATCATTACTAAATGTATTAACATTGCGTTTAAAATATCTGTTTCTGTACCCAAAGAAGTTAATGAGCCGCGAAGCGCAGAAACGGTGTCTACAATGTTTCTAAGGCCGAAAGCATCAGGTTTTGCTATAGGCGTTATATTAAACAATGATGAAATATGATCGTTGAAAATTAGAACTTTATTGTCAAATCTTTCTCTTAAGCGATCCAGCGCCTTAGTGTAATTATTTTCAGTGACTTGATATGCCTCTACAATAGGTAAGGCGGGGCCAGACAGACAGCTCAACAAATAGTTGAACTTGTCAATTGTAGAAATAGGCTCATTGTGTACAATGTTTTTAAAACTTGCTATGAATCTTTTGTACTCGCTGTACTTACCGTCAAATTTGAAAATTTGGTGCTTGTTGAGAAATTGTATGGTTAAGACTTGCTTCGCAATCGTTATTTTCCCGAAATTTCTTTAATAAATTTGATATTCGTGATTTTACCACGACATATTGATCCTCAATATCACTTCTGGCTTGTTCGGTGGCATCTTGACGCTCAATTTGGCTTTGAATGTGGCATATTTGTTTGAAATATGACTCCAAAATATCTAGACGGCATTCTAAGATTGTCTGATCGCATGCATTTTCTTCTTTGTCGACTTTAGTTTTAATCGAAGTGATGCTCCTTTTCAGGGCACTTCTTTGTTGTTTCAAGACTGTCAACTTAATAGTGGTATTGGCGGCATTTGCATCAGAGGTAGCAGCCCGTGAGGTACTGGCTTGTTCCATCATCGCAGTTTATGTATAAAATTAGGGTGAATTCACAACAATGATTTTGTACCAAATTAAGAGCAATCGGCAATGTTGAAATATATCTCTACTATTATGACCTTACCCTTTTGTATAGAAAAGGTCAAAGCCAAACCACAAGTTGATAGTGCAGATACGTATATAGAAACGATACTTTCTGTAGCAACGATTACAGGATGACAATGACAACTATATGCTGTTGCTGATGTCGAGTAACAGCTGTTGTGAGTCATTAAAGACAATTACAACAAAAACAACAGCAAAATATAAAACAACAGTCAATCAGCAAGAACTACTAAGTGCCGACGGTGCAAACCAATGAAAATAATAAGTAATAAAATATAAATAACAATTGCTGGCAGCGCAATAGCAGCAACAACAACAGCAAAATATAAAACAACAGTCAATCAGCAAGAACTACTAAGTGCCGACGGTGCAAACCAATGAAAATAATAAGTAATAATAATAAAATATAAATAACAAGTGCTGACCGAGCAATAGCAGCAACAACAACAGCAACAGTAACAACAGCCGCAGTAGCAACAACATTAAGTATAAAAATTAGTATAAATAGCTGGCAATTTTTAGTCTAAGGGCCTGGTGTAAAATT
Source organism: Tachina fera (assembly GCA_905220375.1). Taxonomy (NCBI): domain Eukaryota; kingdom Metazoa; phylum Arthropoda; class Insecta; order Diptera; family Tachinidae; genus Tachina; species Tachina fera. Next base: position 104,943,369 of record LR999963.1, read on the forward strand.
ATAATTAATTAAATAAACAGTCTGCGATATCCACGAATCCCTCCAGACTTAATAATAAATAGAAAATAAATAAACAGACTTAATAATAAATAGAAAATAAATAAACAGACTTAATAATAAATAGAAAATAAATAAACAGACTTAATAATAAATAGAAAGTAAATAAATAGAATACAACAATTGGCCGGTAGGAAATTAAACGAAATTATTTTGATGATTATTCGCGCTAACCCTGTATGATAAAATTGAGCAGCAACAACGAAATGGGCAGCGACAAATTTTACAATGGGATTAAACTGCAGCGATAAATTTTCCAAAGATGTAAAGTTAGCAAAATAGCAACGACAACAAAATTTTAATTGCAGCCAATATATGCAATTGCTATTCCGCAAACAAAACGATGGATGTTGTTTAATCAAAATTTTGAACAGCGAAGTTGAATGGCAATGATAACGAATTGTATTAAATTTTTTAATGTCAAATATTGGACAACGATGTGATAAATTAATATTTGCAATAAACGCCAATGAAGGTGAAAAATTTTATGGGCACCAATTTATTTGCGCAAGACGAAAAGTTTATGATTTCCGTTTGTACAACAACGATGTCCATCAACCGCTAATACACCAACAAATTCATTTGCCTTTTGTTCGAATCTATTCCAAAAATTTCGTTAGCATTAAATGTACATATGTAAATGCACCCAGAAAATCTTTAAATTTTTCTTTTTTTTTGCAAAATTTCCTTTTAAAAATAAAAAGCTTTAGGGTTTATAACCACCAATTTATTTTTAATGTTTTACATGTCCTGTCACGGTCGCCAAATTTTATGGTGGATTAAAAACATGTACTTAGAATTTTTCTTAAGAAATATAACAATTTATTTTAAATCAAAAATACTTTATAGCGGTGATGTCGGATTATTAATAACTCTTTTTTCTGATATTCATTTAATTTTTACTAAAAACATATTTACATATTTCTTATTTGATGTATATAGTACATATGTAAATATATTTATATATATATATTTATACATATATTCAGTTATTGAGAACAACGCAAGTAAGTACAAATATACATCTGTATGTAATAAAACAAATTAACAATTGCATTATTAGGTAAGGGTTTACATATTTTCTTACCGGAATTTAATTATCGTATGCTAATGATAGTTAAAAGTAAATTATTATTAAATAATGTAATACAATGTTTATAAACAAGGTAAAAAATATGCAATAAGAATTAAAATAAACAAGTAAGAGTGCTATATTCGGCTGTGCCGAATCTTATATACCCTTTACCAAAGTGCGTTTATGTAGTATAGAGATACATACATAGGCACAGAGATATGTAGGTATGTATTCATTTTGTGAAAAAATTCATACTTTTTTTCTAGTGCAATTTTTAGGTTTTTGGCATTATGTTCAATTTGGTGCTTTTTAAATTATGGCGATTTTTTTCTCATATAGGCAATTTTTTTTTGGGTTTGGCGATTTTTTTCGGTTTTTAGCGTTTTTTTAATTTTGGCGATTTTTTTTGTTCTGGCGATTTTTTTGATATTGACGATTTTTTTCATTTAGGCGATTTTTTTTATTTTTTATATATTTAATTTTTTTTATTTTTTTGTGGCAATTTTATTAGTTTTGACACTTTTTTCTCGTTTTGGCGATTTTTTTCGGTTTTTGACGTTTTTTAATTTTGGCGATTTTTCTTCGTTTTGGCAAATTTTTTGATTTTGCCGATTTTTTTTAAGCGATTTTTTTAATTTTTGGCGATTTATTTTCATATAGGCAATTTTGTTTGTTTTGGTGATTTTTTCCGGTTTTTGGCGTTTTATTTCTTAATTTTGGCGATTTATTTTCGTTTTGGCGTTTTTTTTTTGGATTTTGGCGATATTTTTTTTATTTAGGCGGTTTTTTTAATTTTTGACGATTTTTGTTCATATAAGCATTTTTTTGTTTTGGCGATATTTGCGGATTTTTTTCATTGTGAGAATTTTTTTTTGTTCTGACACTTTTTTCTCGTTTTGGCGATTTTTTTTCGGTTTATGGCGTTTTTTTAATCTTGGCAATTTTTTTTCGTTGGCGATTTTTTTGATTTTGCCGACTTTTTTTCAAATAAGCGATTTTTTTTAATTTTTGGCGATTTTTTTTCATATAGGCAATTTTTTTTTTTGATTTGGCGATTTTATTTTGGTTTTTTGGCGTTTTTTTTAAATTTATTTTTTGTTTTGGCGATTTTTTTTTCGGTTTTTGGCGTTTTTTTTATTTTAGGGTTTTTTTTTATTTTGGCAATTTTTTTCGTTTTGGCGATTTTTTTAATTTTTGGCAATTTTATAATTTTCGGATTTTTTAGTTTGACCGTTTTTGAAAATTTCAAGAGTTTAACTCTTACAGTTTCCGAAATATAGCAATTTGTCAAAATTACATAGTCAAAATTTCATTAACTGATGGACCACCCTTTAATTTAAATTGTTTTAATTTTAGTGTTAATTGTTGTAGCCTATATAAAAATACACTAATTTTACAAATTTCAAGTGTCAATATACATATGTACACACATACATACAATTGTATGGATATTACATGGGATTTTAAAAGTTTTCGTTACTCATTTTGGAACACCCTTTAATTTTTAGTTTTAATATATTTGTTGTTGTAGCGACTAAAGTTCTACATACACTGTCCAAATTTCAGACCCGTAGCTTTTACCGTTCCTGAGAAAATAGTCTTCTTCCCAAAACATGAAATATGTTTAATTATTAGGAAAAAAGTTAAAGTTTTCCAACCCTGGAAACGTTTTTTAATTTTTTAAGTTTTTATTATTATTAAATAATGTAATACAATGTTTATAAACAAGATATAAAATATGCAATAAGAATTAAAATAAAAAAAATTCAAATCAACTAGAAACTTCTTTTATAAATATTTAGCTATATGACCAAACATGCTCCCCCGGTTGAAAGGAGGCTTTCAACAAGTTTTATATGGTAATGGTGCGATTTTTTTAATAGCTCTTCGCAATATACCTCTCTTAGTTTTAATTTCGACAACTCTTACAACACCATCACGACCGTCAAAAACTTCAGAAATGCGACCAAGAAGCCATTGCTGAGGAGGAACGTTTTCTTCAGACAGTAGAACCAATTGCCCAACTTGAATATTTTTCTGTGGGGTACCCCATTTCGCACGTTGTTGAAGTGATAAAAGATAGGCTCGCTGCCATAATTCCCCAAATTGTTGCTTTAAAAATGTGACTCTTTGATACCGAGTAAGATACGGCACCTTCGAGCAATCAAAGCTTTCGTCCGGTGTTGCAAGCAATGATGAACCAATAAGCAAATGCGCGGGTGTTAATGCCTCTCCATCATTTGGATCATTGCTTAACGGTGCGATAGGTCGTGAATTTAGAATTGCCTCTGCCTCGATAGCTAAGGTTTGGAGTTCTTCAAATGTTAAGTACGCTTGTGCGATATTTTTAATCAGTAATGTCTTAGCTGATTTAACTGCTGATTCCCAAAGCCCGCCAAAATGCGGGGCTCGGGGAGGAATAAAACAAAATTTGAACCCAGTTTTGTTACAGTAATCAAGCATATCAGAAGAGGTAGATTGATTAACAAACTGCTTTAAATGTTTATTTGCGCCAACAAAATTTGTTGCGTTGTCGCAATAAATGCGCTGTGGTACACCTCTTCTCCCAACGAAACGTTTTAGGCATAATAGAAAACTATTTGACGACAGATCGGTGACCAACTCCATATGAACAGCCTTAGATGAAAAACATACGAAGAAGGCCAAATACGTTTTATATGGCTGCTTACCTTTGATGCGATACGAAGTAAAAAATGGCCTACAGAAGTCAACGCCACATACTAAAAATGGCCTCTGTGCTCGACATCGACCTGCAGGCAAGTTACCCATCATTTGGTGCGCAAGAATAGGTTTATAATGAAAGCAATGTACGCATTGTCGTACTATTCTGCGAACTAGCTCTCTTGCGTTAATGACCCAAATTTTTTGTCGAAGTATACCCATAAGCGCTTTAGGGCCAGCATGCAAGTGGAAACTCGATAAATAAACGCTACTGTATGTATGATGCGTCGAAATGATGAACAGTTTTCAATTATATTTAAAATTATATTCTCATCAGTTGAAACCTTACCACAATGTAGTGTTAGTGCTTTGCGCAATTCAAGCTTTGTATTATCATCTTTGCAACTTAGATTCGATGGAGTTTCTGGCCACATATGTTTTTCTTCAACGAGGAAATCTGGTCCATTTTGTAGTAGACAATTTCAAAGCGCTCGAGCCACGTGAAACAATATCTGCAGGATTATATTTTGTAGAAATGTATCGCCAATTAATGCCTTTGCTAAGATCCTGCAGCTCTGATAACCGATTAGCTACAAAACACGTAAACGATGATGATGGCATTTTCAACCAGCTTAAAACAATTGTTGAATCCGTCCAAAAATATATATTTTTTGTATACTTCTCTAGCTTAGTGCGAATTTTATCCCATGTTCGAGCCAACAACAGCGCAGCACAGAGTTCTAATCTGGGTATAGATTGAACTTTACTTGGGCAACCTTGGACTTTGCAATCAATAAATTAACATTTGTTTTATTTCCATGTATTGAGCGAACATATATAGAACAACCATAAGCCCGTTGTGACGCATCTGCAAAGCCATGCATTTCACAATAGCTTAGCACAGACGTAAAAACGTAACGTGGTATTTCAATATTGTTTATGTATGATAAATCTTCTTCAATTTCATACCATAATTTAGCCAACTCCGTTGGCAAACATTCATCCCAACTCAAATTACTTTTCCATACTTCTTGAATAAAAATTTTGCATCGAACGATAATCGGACTAAGCAGTCCTAAAACATCAAAAATTTTTGCAACAGTTGAAAGTATTGACCTTACCATATGTCACTGTATTTAACTCAAATGTTTGAAGTTTTTTGTTTATGTCATCTCGCCATAGAATTAACTGAAAGCATCGATCTTTTTTATCTACAAGAAACTGTCTGTACATTTTTGATATGTCAGCAGAAAGTGCATATTTGTTTAGGCGAAATGCAAGCAACGTCAGAATTAGTTCTTGCTGTATTGTAGGCCCAATAAACAAAATTTGATTTAAGGAAATCCCATTAGAAGTAGAAGCGGATGCATCAAAAACCACCCTTAACTTAGTAGTTGTGCTCTCGGGCCGTAATACGCAGTGATGCGGTATGTAGTAATGTGGCTTACTTTGATCGACATTTTCATTTAGTGACATATGCTTGAGTTCGATATATTCTTTGATGAATTCTGAACACGCGTTTTTTAATTCAGGATCACGAAGCAATCTGCGTTCAAGAGAGAAAAATCGTTTTTTAGCTATTTCATAAGAATCACCCAATGTGTCAGGAGAAAATTTGAACGGTAGACGTACTTGCAATCGACCATCTTGACTTTTATTTAAATTTTGTATAAAATAAGCTTCTGCCTTTTCTTCATCTAACGTTAAGTTTGATGACTTGATGTTGATGTTGTTGTTGGACTCAAGTTGCCAAAAGCTCTGCAATATTGAGTCCAAACTTGGCTCTGACTTTATTGCTACATTGCACGTAAAACTGTTTGAAGAGTTTGTTGTAGTTTGAATGTCTAAATTTCCACCAACAACCCAACCAAATGTTGTGTTCACTAATCGTGGCAATCTTGGGTCTAAGTAAATTATGCCGTTGCAAAGCAATTCAAAAAATAGTTCAGAACCTATTAGAAGATCAACTCTTTGTGATTTGTAAAAATACTTATCTGCTAATTCGACATGCGTTGGAATATTCCAATTTTTACAGTTTATTGGCATGCAAGGTTGATTTGAAGCAATGGAATTGGTTACTAAAAACGTTGCAGTACGTTCAAATAACCTAATTCGTTACTTAATTGTGGCTTTTACGAAACGTGTGATATTAGTTTTTACATCAGATATGCCGCAAACTTGCTGGTTTGTATATTCAGTTTTAAGTTTTAGAAATTTTGCTGTTTCTGAGTAATAAAATTTAATTCGGAACAGGAGTCAAGCAACGCTCGAACTGGTTGCCAACTATTTCTACAATCTTTAATTAATATTATAGCAGTTGGTAAAAGCGCACCACTACCGGTCCGAGAAAAAGAAGTTGAAGTGTCCGTGGATTAGTAGTAACAACATTATTGTTCTGAAAATGCAATACACTATGATGTGGTTTTTGGCATATTCGACAGCGAGATTTGGAAGTGCATTTTGATACATTATGCCCTTTTCCTAAGCAATTGATGCACAACAACAATTTTACGAATTCGAAGCGTTTTTGTATTTCCAGTGATAAAAACCTTTCACATTTGTAAATGTCATGACCAATGCAACGACAATATGGACATTCTGAATTTGCATTTAAAAATGTTGACTTACTACGATTTCGATTTTGGCTACAAACTTCCTGATTTTTGCTTAAAGAAAGCGGCTTGGCATTTGTTTCTAAGAACTGGCATCTTCGACTTATCACTTGGTAACAAGTTTCCCAGGTCGGAAATTCATCAAAGTTGAGATTTTCATCGTATTTGGATTTTGTTTCAGAGTCCACTTTCATCATTACTAAATGTATTAACATTGCGTTTAAAATATCTGTTTCTGTACCCAAGGAAGTTAATGAGCCGCGAAGCGCAGAAACGGTGTCTACAATGTTTCTAAGGCCGAAAGCATCAGGTTTTGCTATAGGCGTTATATTAAACAATGATGAAATATGATCGTTGAAAATTAGAACTTTATTGTCAAATCTTTCTCTTAAGCGATCCAGCGCCTTAGTGTAATTATTTTCAGTGACTTGATATGCCTCTACAATAGGTAAGGCGGGGCCAGACAGACAGCTCAACAAATAGTTGAACTTGTCAATTGTAGAAATAGGCTCATTGTGTACAATGTTTTTAAAACTTGCTATGAATCTTTTGTACTCGCTGTACTTACCGTCAAATTTAGGCAGTTTTAAGTTTGGCAATCGACTTGGTGCTTGTTGAGAAATTGTATGGTTAAGACTTGCTTCGCAATCGTTATTTTCCCGAAATTTCTTTAATAAATTTGATATTCGTGATTTTACCACGACATATTGATCCTCAATATCACTTCTGGCTTGTTCGGTGGCATCTTGACGCTCAATTTGGCTTTGAATGTGGCATATTTGTTTGAAATATGACTCCAAAATATCTAGACGGCATTCTAAGATTGTCTGATCGCATGCATTTTCTTCTTTGTCGACTTTAGTTTTAATCGAAGTGATGCTCCTTTTCAGGGCACTTCTTTGTTGTTTCAAGACTGTCAACTTAATAGTGGTATTGGCGGCATTTGCATCAGAGGTAGCAGCCCGTGAGGTACTGGCTTGTTCCATCATCGCAGTTTATGTATAAAATTAGGGTGAATTCACAACAATGATTTTGTACCAAATTAAGAGCAATCGGCAATGTTGAAATATATCTCTACTATTATGACCTTACCCTTTTGTATAGAAAAGGTCAAAGCCAAACCACAAGTTGATAGTGCAGATACGTATATAGAAACGATACTTTCTGTAGCAACGATTACAGGATGACAATGACAACTATATGCTGTTGCTGATGTCGAGTAACAGCTGTTGTGAGTCATTAAAGACAATTACAACAAAAACAACAGCAAAATATAAAACAACAGTCAATCAGCAAGAACTACTAAGTGCCGACGGTGCAAACCAATGAAAATAATAAGTAATAAAATATAAATAACAATTGCTGGCAGCGCAATAGCAGCAACAACAACAGCAAAATATAAAACAACAGTCAATCAGCAAGAACTACTAAGTGCCGACGGTGCAAACCAATGAAAATAATAAGTAATAATAATAAAATATAAATAACAAGTGCTGACCGAGCAATAGCAGCAACCACAACAGCAACAGTAACAACAGCCGCAGTAGCAACAACATTAAGTATAAAAATTAGTATAAATAGCTGGCAATTTTTAGTCTAAGGGCCTGGTGTAAAATTATAATTAATTAAATAAACAGTCTGCGATATCCACGGATCCCTCCAGACTTAATAATAAATAGAAAATAAATAAACAGACTTAATAATAAATAGAAAATAAATAAACATACTTAATAATAAATAGAAAATAAATAAACAGACTTAATAATAAATAGAAATTGGCCGGTAGGAAATTAAACGAAATTATTTTGATGATTATTCGCGCTAACCCTGTATGATAAAATTGAGCAGCAACAACGAAATGGGCAGCGACAAATTTTACAATGGGATTAAACTGCAGCGATAAATTTTCCAAAGATGTAAAGTTAGCAAAATAGCAACGACAACAAAATTTTAATTGCAGCCAATATATGCAATTGCTATTCCGCAAACAAAACGATGGATGTTGTTTAATCAAAATTTTGAACAGCGAAGTTGAATGGCAATGATAACGAATTGTATTAAATTTTTTAATGTCAAATATTGGACAACGATGTGATAAATTAATATTTGCAATAAACGCCAATGAAGGTGAAAAATTTTATGGGCACCAATTTATTTGCGCAAGACGAAAAGTTTATGATTTCCGTTTGTACAACAACGATGTCCATCAACCGCTAATACACCAACAAATTCATTTGCCTTTTGTTCGAATCTATTCCAAAAATTTCGTTAGCATTAAATGTACATATGTAAATGCACCCAGAAAATCTTTAAATTTTTCTTTTTTTTTGCAAAATTTCCTTTTAAAAATAAAAAGCTTTAGGGTTTATAACCACCAATTTATTTTAAATGTTTTACATGTCCTGTCACGGTCGCCAAATTTTATGGTGGATTAAAAACATGTACTTAGAATTTTTCTTAAGAAATTTAACAATTTATTTTAAATCAAAAATACTTTATAGCGGTGATGTCGGATTATTAATAACTCTTTTTTCTGATATTCATTTAATTTTTACTAAAAACATATTTACATATTTCTTATTTGATGTAAATATATTTATATATATATATTTATACATATATTCAGTTATTGAGAACAACGCAAGTAAGTACAAATATACATCTGTATGTAATAAAACAAATTAACAATTGCATTATTAGGTAAGGGTTTACATATTTTCTTACCGGAATTTAATTATCGTATGCTAATGATAGTTAAAAGTAAATTATTATTAAATAATGTAATACAATGTTTATAAACAAGATAAAAAATATGCAATAAGAATTAAAATAAACAAGTAAGAGTGCTATATTCGGCTGTGCCGAATCTTATATACCCTTTACCAAAGTGCGTTTATGTAGTATAGAGATACATACATAGGCACAGAGATATGTAGGTACGTATTCATTTTGTGAAAAAATTCATACTTTTTTCTAGTGCAATTTTTAGGTTTTTGGCATTATGTTTAATTTGGTGCTTTTTAAATTATGGCGATTTTTTTTTCATATAGGCAATTTTTTTGGTTTTGGCGATTTTTTTCGGTTTTTAGCGTTTTTTTAATTTTGGCGATTTTTTTTCGTTCTGCCGATTTTTTTGATATTGACGATTTTTTTCATTTAGGCGATTTTTTTTATTTTTTATATATTTAATTTTTTTTATTTTTTTGTGGCAATTTTATTAGTTTTGACACTTTTTTCTCGTTTTGGCGATTTTTTTCGGTTTTTGGCGTTTTTTAATTTTGGCGAATTTTCTTCGTTTTGGCAAATTTTTTGATTTTGACGATTTTTTTTTAAGCGATTTTTTTAATTTTTGGCGATTTATTTTCATATAGGCAATTTTGTTTGTTTTGGTGATTTTTTCCGGTTTTTGGCGTTTTATTTCTTAATTTTGGCGATTTATTTTCGTTTTGGCGTTTTTTTTTTGGATTTTAGCGATTTTTTTTTTCATTTAGGCGATTTTTTTTAATTTTTGACGATTTTTGTTCATATAAGCATTTTTTTGTTTTGGCGATATTTGCGGATTTTTTTCATTGTGAAAATTTTTTTTTTTTTTGACACTTTTTTCTCGTTTTGGCGATTTTTTTTCGGTTTATGGCGTTTTATTAATCTTGGCAATTTTTTTTTCGTTGGCGATTTTTTTGATTTTGCCGATTTTTTTTCAAATAAGCGATTTTTTTCATATAGGCATTTGTTTTTTTGATTTGGCGATTTTATTTTGGTTTTTGGCGTTTTTTTTTAATTTTTTTTTGTTTTGGCGATTTTTTTCGGTTTTTGGCGTTTTTTTTATTTTAGCGTTTTTTTTCATTTTGGCGATTTTTTTCGTTTTGGCGATTTTTTAATTTTTGGCGATTTTATAATTTTCGGATTTTTTAGTTTGACCGTTTTTGAAAATTTTAAGAGTTTAACTCTTACAGTTTCCGAAATATAGCAATTTGTCAAAATTACATAGTCAAAATTTCATTAACTGATGGACCACCCTTTAATTTAAATTTTTTTAATTTTAGTGTTAATTGTTGTAGCCTATATAAAAATACACTAATTTTACAAATTTCAAGTGTCAATATACATATGTACACACATACATACAATTGTATGGATATTACATGGGATTTTAAAAGTTTTCGTTACTCATTTTGGAACACCCTTTAATTTTTAGCTTTAATATATTTGTTGTTGTAGCGACTAAAGTTCTACATACACTGTCCAAATTTCACACCCGTAGCTTTTACCGTTCCTGAGAAAATAGTCTTCTTCCCAAAACATGAAATATGTTTAATTATTAGGAAAAAAGTTAAAGTTTTCCAACCCTGGAAACGTTTTTTAATTTTTTAAGTTTTTAAAATTTTTTTTAATTATAAATACCAATTTTATTCATACCGAAGTATAGAATAAGTTAATTTAATAAAAAAGTAATAAAAACTTGTTTTCGGTAGTTATTTTCTATGGGAAAATTGAGTTTGAGTTTTCCAGCTCTGAAACCGTCTGCTCGAGTTTGCTGATTTTCAATAGCAAAATTTTTCGGAAAATTTCTGACACACCAGTTCAAGAACGAAGTCTCTAGCTCTTCTGGGAGCTTGGGACAACCGATTTCACGTACAGACAGACGGACAGACGGACATCGCTTGTTCGTCTTCCCTATCCATAAGGATCCAGAATATATATACTTTATGTGTCTCTTATTAATATTGTAGAAATTACAAACGGAATGACAAACCTATATATACCCTTTTACCATTTTTTGGTAAAGGGTATAAAAAAATTCAAATCAACTAGAAACTTCTTTTATAAATATTAAGCTATATGACCAAACACTAGGTATGACCATTTTGTTATTTTACGTCAACACGATTATTTTTCATGGAAGATAATTGTGAAATGAAAATTTTGTTGAGGCAAATTTTTTAAATATTTCGTATCTTAATTAAATTTTTCTATTTTGTTCACTTACAAGTGTTACATTTCTATTGGTTATTGTGTTTGTGTGGTTAGGAAATTGTATGATATTACGATGAAAATTTTGTTGAGGGGAATTTTTTAAATATATCGTATCTTTATTTTATCTTTTTCTATTTTATGCACTTACAAGTAAAAAATTTCTATTGGTTATTGTGTTTGTGTGCGTTAGGATATCTCATCATGTTACACAGTAAAAAATAGGATCATCCAAAGAGTAATCTTGGAGCGCTCCTTTGCGAGTAATTGATTACTCCATAAAACTCCGGATCTCATTGGATTTTTAACACAGCATGTCCGCAGAAACGAGTACTCCTTTTAAGCTCATTATGGAGTACTCCCTTTGATCTTGAAAATTACGAAAGAGGAATTATTCGCTTTTGTCTTCTAAAAGAGCATAAAGGGAGTAAAAATTCATATAACATACAAATTTGGTTATTTCTTCAATTTCATTTTCAACTAGTCGTCTTAAATGACGCCTAGAAACTAAATTTTAACATATTTTTAAAACTAAACTTACTAAATAGAAAAACAAAACGAAAACAACAATTAACAGTCATGTCAAAGAAAAAAAACCAATAAAGAACTGATACATCCCTCATTGATCCATTTGGAGTATTAAGCGAAAAATGGTTTCGATAGCTCGCTTATTACTCTAAATGGATGAACAAGTCATTACTCCTTTGTTGCTCGATTGTGGATTAATCCATATATTTTTTACTGGGTATGTATGCATGTATATATATGTGTGTGTGGGTTGTGTTTGCATTGAATATTTTTCTAACTTTTATATCACATATCTTGTTGTTGTCTCTTTTTACTACAAATGTGTGTGTATAAAATGCATTGGTCAGTTCTATTGTTATGGATAGAACTGTGTATAAATTACCTAGAAACATTTTTAAGGCAGTTCTGTCTATTTTCATTACACTTTAATATTTATGTGCATAGGGATGTACATAAAAACTTGCTCATTACATCATTCAAACCACGCCCAAAATTTAGTGTATAAAAAGATCGATAGAAATTAATATAATTCATTCTTGTTTTGAAAATTTCATCATATCATGCCATTAAAACATTATTAAATAAAACCGGAAAATGGAAGTGTTTACTTGCGATATCTGTGGAAAATCATTTAGTCCCAATTTTTGCTTAAAACGTCGTGTGAAAATGCAACATCAAGGTTCATCAATGATGTGTAACGTATGTAATATACGTTTCTCGGATCGTAAAGAATTTCTTAAACACACTCATTTAATTGAGCATCCGAAAAAAGTGGAAGAAACTAGTGTTCATTGTAATGATTGTGGAGATTATATCTCTAAAACGACTTATAATTATCATGTCAGAACAAATAGACATAAAATTAATAGTGCTAAGATATTAGACAATGGATTAAGGTGTATCAACTCAGTATTCCGGGCCCACATTGCAACATATATGATTGAAAATAGCAATAAGGACAACTTAATACCTGAAACTTTTTTGGGTGAAATTAAAGCCCAAGTGGTTGAATTGTTGAGAAGTATGCTTCAAGAACATTGCTCCATAAAATTTAATTGTGAACTATTTTGTGAATATGTGTTTATAAAAGAAGAACCAGACACATGTAATATCAACGTAAAGTCACACCAAGCTAAAATGACTATACTTAGCAGAGCCTCAACAGCAGATGATATTCATCACAGTTACAGTGACTAGTGCAATATTATTTTGAAAAAGACTAGCGAATTTCAAGAGCGTGATAGCGGATAGGCTTCAATAGAAATATCACACCTAGAAATTAATATTAATGAATACAAATCCATTAAAGGTTCACAATACATTCCTCTACCACCTGCAATACAGAGAAAGTTTGCGTGCATCATCATAATATTATTAATTATTAATATCATACAAGATGAAACTATAGTGCTGGAAAATAATATTGTTTTAAATTTCAAAGAACTTAATTTTCCCTTGTCCGTATATAAAATAAAGGTGTTTGAGTTGAATATTCTTAATATCAGCATAAATGTGTTTGGTTTGGAAGAGGAAAACATAGTGGGTCCATACTACTTTCCTGCAGAGGAAAAAGTCAATCACATAAATTTATTATAGTGTACGCTGATTTTGAATGCATTCTAGAATCAGTAAATATACAAAATTCAACCAATGTGAAATCTATACAAAAGCATGTCCCATTTGCTTATAGCTTTTATAGAAAAAGTTTCTTTAATTCTAGTTTAGATATTTTTATAATATATAGTGGTGATAACTCACCAAAACATTTTTTTTAAATTATTTAGTTAATGATAGTCCAGATGTATATAACAATTATTTAAGTGTAATTAAACCAATGAATTCCTTAATACTGCTTCAACAGATTAGACAAAATGAGAACACAAGTACTCACATTTGTAAAAAAAAAAATTCCTGTTGAAGATCGACTGGCCGACCACTGTCACTTAACAGGTGAATACAGGGGTCCAGCACATAACAAGTGCAATTTTGAGTATAAAAACGGAAACTTCATCCCTATATTTTTCCATAATCTTTCGGCATATGATTGTCATTTCTTTGTGCGAGAACTTTCATCTATTGAAGGTGATATAAATATTATTCCTTTAAATAAGGAATTATATGTTTCGATATCAAAAAGAATTTTTATTAATGAAAAAGACACACTTGAACTGCGTTTTCTATATTCTTGTCGGTTTATGTCATCGAGCTTAGAAAAACTAGCAGGTTATTTTTCTGATGATGATTTGTCCACTGTTAAATCAACCTATCACATTGAAAATGTATTCAAATTAATGAAACGTAAAGGTGTCTTACCGCATAACTATCTAGATTCCGTAAATCGACTCCAAGAAACACATCTACCACCCCGTTCATGCTTCTTTAATAAACTCTCTAATGAGTCGTGTAGTGCTAATGATTACAAACATGGTGAAAAGGTTTGGAATATATTCAATTGTACCACTATGTTGGACTATCTGTTATATATATATTATATTTAAAAGTAGATGTTTTATTGCTTTGTTATATATTTAAAAACTTCCGTAAAGTTTGCAAAAACATTTACAATTTAGAACCCTGTCAATATTATACTACCACGAGTCTATCTTCGGATGCAGTGTTGAAAACAACGTAAATAAAATTAGAATTGTTAGTGATTATGTTCCTACAAAAAAATCAAATTACTTGATGTATTTAGATGTAAATACTTTATATGGTCATGCAATGTCCCAATACCTACCCTTTAAAAATTTCAAGGGTGGAAACTGTGAAAATTTTGATGTAAATAATATAAAAGAAGATTCAGAAGTTGGTTACATATTGGAGGTAGATAAAGAATATCCCACCACATTACACGACTATCATAGTGCCTTCCCATATTGTGCAGAAAACAAGAAAATTGAAAGCATGAAACACCGAAAGTTAATAACAGATTTAAACGATAAAACCAATTATATAATACATTATCGCAATTTTCAACAATGTATGAAGCATGGTCTGACTTAAAAGAAAATTCATAGAATTCTTGAATTTAATCAGTCGAATTGGTTGAAAAAATACATTGATATAAATAATCATCATAGAACATTAGTTAAAAATGCATTTGAGCAAAGCTTTTTAAAACTGTTAAGCTACGTTGTATATGGCAAAACGATGGAATTTTTTAATAAAAGAAAGGATATAAAAATAGTATGTGAATGGGAGAATAAAGGAAAGCTATTAGGAGCAATAGCTCTTATTGCTAGAGCTAATTTTTATTGTTCACTCAAAATTCATGATGAAATGGTTGCCATTGAAATGAGTGTAGTAAGAACAAGTAAGAGTGCTATATTCGGCTGTGCCGAATCTTATATACCCTTTACCAAAGTTCGTTTATGTAGTATAGAGATACATACACAGAGATATGTATGTAGATATTAATTTTGTGAAAAAAGTCATACTTTTTTCTCCAGTGCGGTTTCGGTTTCGGTTTTTGGCGTTTTTTTTTAATTTTGGCGACTTTTTTTCCTTCTGGCAATTTTTTTGATTTTGACAATATTTTTTCATTTAGGCAATTTTTTTGGCGATATTTTTTCATATAGGCAATTTTTTTGTTATGGCGATTTTTTCGGTTTTTGGCGTTTTTATTTCTTTTTTGCAATTTATTTAGTTTTGACACTTTTATTTCGTTTTGGCGATTTTTTTCGGTTTTTGGCATTTTTTAATTTAAGCCTTTTTTTCGTTTTTGCGGACTTTTTTGATTTTGACGTTTTTTTTTCATCTAACCGATTTTTTTAATTTTTGGCGATTTTTTTTCACATAGGCAATTTTTTTTGTTTTTGCGATTTTTTTCGGTTTTTGGCGTTTTTTTTTAAATTTGGCAATTTATTTTCGTTCTGGCGATTTTTTTGATTTTGGCGATTTTTTTTTCATTTAGGCGATTTTTTTTAATTTTTGGCGATTTTTGTTCATATAAGAAATTTTTTTTGTTTTGGCGATTTTTGCGGATTTTTATCATTGTGGGAATTTTTTTTGTTCTGACACTTTTTTCTCGGTTTGGCGATTATTTTCGGTTCTTGGCGTTTTTTTAATTGTGGCGATTTGTTTTCTTTTTGACGATTTTTTTGATTTTGCCGATTTTTTTTCATATAAGCGATTTTTTTTAATTTTTGTCGATTTTATTTCATATAGGCAATTTGTTTTTGGTGATTTTTGCGGATTTTTGTCATTGTGGGAATTTTTTTTGTTTTGACACTTTTATCTTGTTTTGGCGATTTTTTCGGTTTTTGGTGTTTTTTTAATTTTGGGGATTTTTTTTGTTTTGACGGATTTTTTTGATTTTGACGATTTTTTTTCATTTAAGCGATTTGTTTAATTTTTGGCGATTTTTTTTCATATAGGCAATTTTTTTTTGTTTTGGCGAATTTTTTCTGTTTGGCATTTTTTTTTAATTTTGGCGATTTTTTTTCGTTTTAGCGATTTTTTTTTATTTTGCGATTTTTTTTCATACAAGCGATTTTTTTAATTTTTGGCGACTTTTTTTTCATATAGGCAATTTGTTTTGTTTTGGCGATTTTTTTCGGTGTTTGGCGTTTTTTTTAATTTTGGCGATTTATTTTCGTTTTTGCGATTTTGGCGATTTTTTTTATTTTTGCGATTTTTTTTTCATTAGGCGATTTTTTTTTAATTTTTGGCGATTTTTGTTCATATAAGTATTAATTTTTTGTTTTGACGATTTTTTCGGTTTCTGTCGTTTTTTTAATTTTAGGGTTTTTTCATTTCGGCGATTTTTTTTGTTATGGCGATTTTTTTAAATTTTTGGCGATTTTATAATTTTCGGATTTTTTAGTTTGACCGTTTTTGAAAATTTCAAGAGTTTAACTTTTACAGTTTCCAAGATATAGCAATTTGTCAAAATTTCATTAACTGATGGACCACCCTTTAATTAAAATTTTTTAATTTTAGTGTTAATTGTTGTAGCCTATATAAAAATACACTAATTTTACAAATTTCCAGTGTCAATATACATATGAACATACAATTGTATGTATATTACATGGGATTTTAAAAGTTTTCGTTGCTTATTTTGGAACACCCTTTAATTTTTAGCTTTTATATATTTGTTGTTGTAGCGACCAAAAAAAGTTAAAGTTTTCCAACCCTGGAAACGTTTTTTTATTTTGTTAAATTTTAAAAATTTTTTTAAATTATAAATACCAATTTTATTCATACCGAAATAAGTTAATTGAATAAAAAAGTAATTAAAACTTGTTTTCGGTAGTTATTTTCTATGGGAAAATAGAGTTTGAGTTTTTCAGCTCTGAAACCGTCTGCTCTATTTTGCTGATTTTCAATAGCAAAAGTTTTCGGAAAATTTCTGACATACCAGTCCAAGAACGAAGTCTCTAGCTATTCTGGGAGCTTGGGAAACCCACGTACAGACAGACGGACAGAAGGGCATCGCTTGTTCGTCTTCCCTATGCATAAGGATCCAGAATATATATACTTTATGTGTCGCTTATTAATATTGTAGAAATTACAAACGGAATGACCAACCTATATATACCCTTTTACCATTTTTTGGTAAAGGGTATAATTAAATATAATAAACCCATTTACATTGGGATGGCTGTTTTAGTATTATCAAAATAAAGAATGTATAATTTTCATTACGATTATATAAAACCTAAATATTTTTAAAATATTTATCTTAATTATATGGATACTGGTTTTTCAGGGTTCCGTGCACCAAAGCTGAAATAAATAAATAAATACCACTTGTAGTTTTTATAGATTAATTAATTTTTTTATTATTTTCGTTTATTTTTTAATTATCATGAAGATAAAATCTCGAGTAAACTTAATTTTATAAAATTTATTTTATTTTTAGTTTATTTAATATGATTTCATCGCGGGTGATAGAGAGAGTTCGTCCTTTTCAACGATATTTTAATTTAAACATTTCTTTGCAATGTTTTGATCATTGTGATGAATTTGAAATTGTATAGAGTTGTTAATTAGTTGAATCTCCACACAAAATCTTTTATCGCAGTCATATAAGTTTATTATTAATAACACATTTATAAATAAATTCAGTGAAGTGCGACTTTGACCCGCGCACGAAGGGTTCCGTACGGAAACGAGATATGTAATTCAATACGAACAATATAAACTATAGTTTTGGCATTTTTTTCGTTTTTGGGTTTTTTCGGTTTTAAGCGTTTTTTTTAGTTTGGGGGTTTTTTGAATTTATTGACGCTTTCTGAGTTTTTGCACTTTTTTCACGTTTTAGCGATTTTTTTTTTTTGATTTGAAGTTTTTTTAATTTTGGCAATTTTTATTATTTTGGCGTTTTTTTATTTTGGGGATTTTTTATTTTGGCGTTTTTTTTTTAATTTTGGCGTTTTTTTCATAAAGGTGATTTTTTTTTTGGTTTTGGCGATTTTTTTTAGTTTTGTCACCTTTTTTTCGTTTTCAGGATTTTTTTTCGGTTTTTAGCGTTTAATTTAAATTTTGGCGATTTTTTTCGTTTTTTGGAGTTTTTTTCATATTGGCGATTTTTTTCATTTAAACGATTTTTTTGAATTTGGCGATTTATTTTAGTGCTAGAATTTTTTTTTTAATTTTTTTGATTTGGCGATTTTTTTTTTTTTAATTTTTGGCGATTTTTTTCAGGTTTTTGCGATTTTTTTCGGTTTGGCGATTTTATAATTTTCGGATTTTTTAGTTTTACCGTTTTTGAAAATTTCAAGAGTTTACATCTTACGGTCTCCAAGATATAGCAAGTTGTCAAAATTACATAGTCAAAATTGTATTAACTGATGGACCACCCTTTAATTTGAATTTTTTAATATTTTAATGTTTATTGTTGTAGTCTATATAAAAATACACTAATTTTACAAAATTCAAGTGTCAATATACATATGTACACACAATTGTACGTATATTACATGAGATTTTAACTTTTTTCGTCGTTCGTTTTGGAGCACCCTTTAATTTCTAATTCTCATGTATTTGTTGTTGTAGTGGCCAAGGTTCTACATACTCTGTCCAAATTTCAGGTCTGTAGCTCTAACGGTTCCTGAGAAAATACCGTGTGACGGACAGACGGACAGCGTAGCGAAAACAATAGGGTTCCTTTTTTCACCTTTGGTGTACGGAACCCTAAAAAGGTTGTTTTAAGTTTTATCTGGATTTACTTAAAAGTTTGTCAGAATTTTCTGTTTCAAGTAAAACTGAATTCCCGAAGATAAATACTCTATAGTAACAGTAACTATAATAGAAATATTAATTATATTTAATTTACATTTTTTTAAAGTTGATGCAATGTTAGTTAGTCAACGTTAGAAATTTTTAGAGGGTATACATATCATTGCCTTTTAAAAATGCTACGGTTAAAGCTACGGGTCGGACATTTGGACAGTGTATGTAGAACTTTGGTCGCTACAACAACAAATATATAAAAGCTAAAAATTAAAGGGTGTTCCAAAATGCGTGACGAAAACTTTTAAAATCCCATACATATGTATATTGACACTTGAAATTTGTAAAATTAGTGTATTTTTATATAGACTACAACAATAAACATTAAAATATTAAAAAATTTAAATTAAAGGGTGGTCCATTAGTTAATGCAATTTTGACAACTTGCTATATCTTGGAAACCGTAAGAGGGAAACTCTTGAAATGTTCAAAACCGGTAAAACTAAAAAATCCGAAAATTATAAAATCGCCAAACCGAGAAAAATAGCCAAAACCTGAAAAAATCGCCAAAAATTAAAAAAAAATCGCCAAATCGAAAAAAATCGACAAAATTAAAAAAAATTCTAGCAAAAAAATAAATCGCCAAATTCGACAAAATCGTTTAAATAAAAAAATCGCCAATATGAAAAAAACGCCAAAAACCGAAAAAATCGCCAAAACGCGAAAAATGCGCCAAAACCAAAATAATTGTTTATGAGAAAAAAAATCGCCAAAACGAAAAAATATTGTCAAAATTTAAAATAAACGCCAAAAACCGAAAAAAATCCTCAAAACGAAAAACAAGTGCCAAAACTAAAAAAAATCGCCAAAACCAAAAAAAAATCACCTATATGAAAAAAAAACGCCAAAAAATTAAAAAAATCGCCAAAATAAAAAATCGCCAAAATAAAAAAAAAACGCAAATATAATAAAAATCTCCAAAATTAAAAAATCTTTAAAAACCCAAAAAAAGTCGTTAAAAGGTGAAAAAGATCCAAAACTCAGAAAGCGCCAATAAATTCAAATTACCCCCAAACTAAAAAAAACGCTTAAAAGCGAAAAACCCCTAAAACGAAAAAAATGCCAAAATTATAGCTTATACTGTTCGTATTGAATTACATATCTCGTGCCCGTACGGAACCCTTCGTGCGCGGGTCAAAGTCGCACTTCACTGAATTTATTTATATATGAAATCAAAACAAATGACCTATATGATGATATGATAAATGATATTAAAATGCATTTTGATACATATGCATATCCGGAAGATGATGTATTCAATTTTCCTCTGACGAATAAAAAAGTATTAGGGATTATGAAGGACGAATGCAATGGTAAGTTAATAATTGAAGAGTTCATTGGCTTACGAGCTAAAATATATTCTCTAAAAATAGATAAGCTAGATAAGGAAATAAAAATAATAAAAGATGTGAAACAATGTGTTACAAATAAGTTAAGTATTAATGATTTTAGAAAATGTTTATAGAATAAACAATTATTTTATGATTCTATGTATGTATTAGGGTCTAAGGTGCATAATATTTATACGCAATACATTTTTAAGTTGACATTAAGCTTTTTAGATTATACGAGATTTGTACGTGAAAATGGTGTTGATACTTATGTGTCGGGGCATTATAGATTAAATTATCATTCATCAGTATCAACACCAGAAATACCACTAGAAACAACAAATTGAAATATGTATGAAGAATTTATGCATGAAGATGATGATATTCTCCTAAATGTTTGTTTACCGTCATCATCATTAAGAGAATTAGCACTAGAAACAACAAATTTAAATACGTGTGAAGAATTTATGGACGATGATGATGATATTTTTCTTAACATTTATATAGATATGTAATTAATCTAAAATTTTTAAAATAAGAAGAATCAATTGTAAAATAAAGACATCATGAAAAAAGAAAATCATACAATTTTGTTTCTTATTTCAAATTATATTTATTGAATACAAATTTTAAACATAAATGTTCACAAATAAATGTGTTGAATTTTTGTTTTTGCTTATAATTATATTCAATTGGTGTTTTTAAGTAATTAAATATATATTTTTATATCATTTACAGCCTTAATAATAACTGATCCACCGGTAGCTAAACCTCAAAGTGCTGATTAAGCTGTTGAGATTAGAATAATTGGAATAAATACACAAATTTTTGCTGTTGGTATAACACTTGGTATCACAATATTAGCCCTCTTTTTGCCTTTAAAGTTTGTAGATTACGTTTACTTCTTTCATCGCAAAGTGCTGGACATAACAATCATAAAAACGAAATAATTTCCATTGTTGAAGAATTAAGAGAAGCTGGCATAATATATTAAAAATGAGTATATAAATAAGTTTGGAGAAAGTTCCATTAAGACTAATCTAAATACTTTAAAGTTAAATACATACAAGTATAATTTTCAAATGTATGTCATTGCAAAAGATATCAAGAAAATGCATGTCATCATCAAAAACATTAAGGAGCAGAGTGAGGAACTTACAAACGATTATAATTCACAATAAAACGTTATCAAAAGAGATGTAAAAGTATTACGAGAGTTGATTAAAAGAAGGCTTCTTAAAGAATATCGAGGAAAGATTTGATAGTATTGACGAATTTATATTTAAGTCAATTAATAAAAATGCTGTTGTAGATGTTGTTAAAAAACGAAAACTCGAGCTTCCTAAAATCAAAGGATAAAAATTATATATATATATAAGCATATGAAATTACCGTTTAGATATTAATAAGGAACAACTATTATAAAGGAAATTAATTCAGATAAGAGAGAAATGAACTGCACAAACAAGCGCGAAAAATTTTTAAAAGAAGACGGGTTATAATAAAATGATTTATGGCAAGCAGATTTGGTGGAAATGGGAAATTATGTAGAGCATAATAACAGGTATCGATATCTTCTAACAGTAATAGATACATTTTCAAAGAAAGCTTGGGCTGTAGCATTAAAAAATAAAACTGCATTAAACATAGCAAATGCTATGAAAAGTATTTTCACTAATAACAATAGAAAACCAAGAAATTTACAAACAGATGACAATAAAGAATTTTTCCATAATCAATTTCATCAACTAATGCAATCGAATCATCGAATCACTATTCAACGTAAACTGTTCTAAAGGCATCCATAGTAGAACGATTTAGCACAACCTTAAAAGGAATGATAGGGAAAAAGTTTACCAATGAACATACAAATGGATAAATAAATATCAAGAACTTGTTGATAAATATAAGGATACATTTCATAGAACAATACAGATGACCCCAAATGAAGTAAATTCATCAAATGAAAGTTTATTGTTGAATACAGTCTACAACATTTAACGACACGATTCCGCTCTTAGCTGGGGTAGACTCAGCGGAGGCCAGGATCGTGTGTGGAGTAAATAAAAACTGATCTGATTTCTTTTACGTTACAAAAATTCACTTTATTTACAATTTACATTAAAAATTTTTATTGCCTAATGCAATTTACTTAATCCAAACTAGATTTAATTCTATACACACACACTCTTGGTTTATTCTTTAAATTCAAATATAATTACAACAATTCAAATAATGGCAGAAGGTCCTAATTTACTAGTGTTGGGATTCGTCGTGGAGCCCGGAACCGGGTCACCAGAGACAGCCTCCTCTTACTCGTAAATTTTCTAGTGATGAGATTCGTCTTAGTACCAGGAGCCTGGACACCAGCGACAGCCTCTCCTTACTCGTGGAATTACTAGTGATGAGATTTGCCTTAGAAGTGTGTATTCCAAGGTAGTCTCTCTTCACTCCTAGTACTGGCCTTAGCGAGAGTTTACTGCAGGTTGTAGATATTGAATTCGGAGCCGAATTCCAAGATCCACTCTTGCCCCAATGTGGCTATAGAAAGTCAAAATATTAGACAAGTATCCCTCGTCCAATCTCTCTCTTACCGTATCGAGCGCTGCAAGCAAACTGACTATCGTTCTGTATTGATGCGTCTTTTATACCATTTCTATCATGATACAATTATACTAGGTACATGCACAAGCCCAGCCTGTCACTGTATACATTGCACCTAGTTGTCAAACTTTGTTTACAAGCTGCAAAAATGTTAATGTATGTGTGTAAATAAAATGATTACAGTGTTGCCAATGAATTTACACATGGCTGTGTCTCCAATTACACATTGAAGAAAATTACACTACACATCTTTTGTGTAGGTTAAAATTAAAACAATAATAAATAAAAATAGAACCCAAAGTAGAATTACACACATATTATACAAGAATTTAATTACATCGCCTACACATGTGAGTAGAAATTACACACTGCCTAACTACACCCATATTGGCAACACTGAATAACTATAATCATGCAGGAATGCCGCGTCTGCAATTGTACTTTAGTTACCCTGTAATTGTTATTTTTGTAAACAAAAGACAGTTGTTTCCGACAATTTGGGGTTTGTTTATACCAACAAAATACATGTGTTTCTTGGTGTTGCAATTTTGTTGTAGTTCTGCATGTACCTAGTGTAATTGTATCATGATTTCTATGTTATACATTCCAATACAAGAGTCACATAAACACACACTCGAGTGTGTGTTTGCAATTGTTGTGGTGATTAACATTCGTTTATGCTCTTCATATGATACACGCACCAATAGCCTCTGGAACAATGATGCGCATACAATGCCCCCGGGGGCCGAACAATTTTCGCGATTTACACATACACAACAGGAATGTTGACGAAGCGCACTTCAAAGAGTACAAAAGTTATAATTTTATTCAGTTGTATGCCAACTTTTAAGAAAGAAGGTTGATGTCGCTTGATTTGTTATGATACAACAACAAAATACACAGTTGAGATTACAAGTTAGAGAAAAAGAGAAGAACAACTGAGTATTTTTATGATTTTTTTCCAGTATTTTAATACACTTGGAATAATTTTATGTTTACATATTAACCATTTTTTTATTATTTTGAAATGTAGAAGAAATACCTATAGAAAAATTTTTTATTTTCACTAAACATATTGAATGAAGCTGAGTGCCTTGTATGCAATCAAAAATTAAAAAGAATAAGTTTTAAGCTTCATTATGAAAGTCGTCATTTAGAAATGTGTAGTTTGTCAGGGGCGGACAGAGATAAGCTTATAACAAAATTAAAAAAGAATTTGGAATTGAAAAATAATAAAGCAACATGCAGCCAACTAATGGCTACATACATTATTTAAAATTGAAATTTTTCGACAAAGCAAATGCTTTACATTACGTAAAACAATCAATCGTAATTGAACTTATTTTTTATTTCCACTTAATCTTTTTCATGATATAATATTTGATTTTTTTAATGTTTCATTCATACTTCAGTTCATGTTATTAATTAAACATAAAAATGTTGTATACAAAAACATTATTCAATACATTTACCAGCAAATTTCTCCCAGTGCACTCACCACTACACACACATTTTGAATCTGTTTCTCTTTGTGGACAACGCTGCTCTGGAAGCATGTTCACACAGAGAGTGTATATGGTGACTCTCATTCTCATTCTATGTAACATGCGATACGTAGACAATTCAGTGCTTGTTTAGCATAAAAGATAATAATGAAATTAAGAGTATAAATGTAATGATAATTAAAACTTGCTTCTTGCGGTTGAATAAAAAAGAAATAACAGAATTAAATATAAAATTCATTTCGTATAAATGGGTACGTGAAAATGATAATTAATAAAAGTACAAAAACTGCTTCATGCAAAAAGCAAATAATGAATATAATAAAAATAGTATAATAATAATAACACAACACTAAAAAAAATAATAAATATCTTGCAGTGCATGTGAGCCAAAACGAGTTTGGGACTTTGGCCGTCACAAAAAATTTAAAAGTATTTCAAAAACCCAAGTTTAAAGTAAATGATAATGTTCGAATAAGTAAATATAAGCATACATGTGAAAAATGTTACACACAAAACTGGACAACAGAAATACATATTTAAAATCAAAACTATAAAAAATACTAACCCTAATACTTATATATTACAATACTATCAAGATCATGAAATTAAGGGTGGTTTTAACGAACATGCGCTAATTAAAACTAAATTTCCAGAAACATATTTAGTTGAAAAAGTTTTAAAAAGAAGAGATAATATGCTTTATGTTAAATGGTTGGGATTCTCGCAGAACATAACTCTTGGATTAATATCGATAATACATCATCATAAAAATCATTGCAAAATTTATTAATAATTTATTCACTCATCAACCGTTAAAATGTCAATAGCATTAACATTGAACGGAGACTCTTCATATTTTGTTCCAAATTATTTTCCACCAATCGAACTAAATGAAAATTTTTTTTGCGGCTTAATAAGTTTCGATACGTATCACTCAATCCCAAATGTTGATGTCGAAAACAATTTATTTCATATTAGGAATCATGAAATAGAAGTTCCAGTTGGCTAATAAGAATTATCAGATATAGCTGAAGTATTAGCAAATAAATATCGCAATCTAAATGCAAAAGAATGGCTGGATGTACGAGCAAATTACAATATTCTGCAAACATGCATAAAAAGTACTACAGATTCAATTTATTTTAATAAGAACAATAGATATAATAAAAATTGATACAATAATCGTTGAATGTAATATTGTAGGCCGATCATATATAAATAACATGTCTGCACATATTTTGCATCAGTTTTCACTTAACGTCAGTCCAGGATATAAAATAACTGAGGCTTCAACTAATGTAATGTCGATCAAGACGGAAACTTAATAAATTTTCGCGGTGAAAAACTAACAATACGATTGCATTTAAAGCCTATGAGAGAATGATTATATATAATAAAACTGAGCTGCAAAAGCCTCACCATTCATTTTAGCCTTATCAACGAAACAGGAAACCGGAAAGCTACCGAATTGCAACAAATCAAGGAAACAGAAAAAACGACAAATTAAAGAAATAATACAACAGAAACAAAATATTATTCTTCGTGAGGCTAATAAGGACTAGTATCATAACATTTTACAAAAACCCCAATTTGATAACTCAATTGTCAAGAAAGAGTACCACAGCTACATTTTATACCTATAATCATTTAAAAATAATGATGAGATTCGTATAACTATTCAAAATAAAGATTTGCATGTTTTACCAAGTGAAAGTCTTATACACATAGAATTACTTGGTACAAAGGAAGATTCTACAGTTTCTGCATCCATACGTCTGTTACAAACTGCAGATGTTCAAAACAATCGTCATCCATTAAATATATGTTTTAGAATTTGGGATATGTATTACTATCCTTTACTTCTAGAAAGTACAACAGGTTTATGGAATGTTTACTTCCAGAAAGTACAACAGGTTTATGGAATGTTAAGCTAGCTACCGAAAATGAAAGACCACGTTTTTTATTACTGGGTCTTCGAAATGGTCAAAACAAGTTTCAACATTGTGATATAAGTGATATTAAAGTGCATCTTAACTCTGTTACATATCCCTGTGATGATTTAAATCTTAAATTCGACAGAAATGGTTTTGCAATTCTGTACGATATGTACTTAAAATTTCAACAAAGTTATTATTCACGTAAATCTCAACCATTATTAACCCCAGAAAACTTCAAAACTATGCCACCAATAATAGTTTTAGATGTTACTCATCAAAATGAAAGTTAAAACTGGACCTATCGATATTCGTATTGAATTAAGAACCTTGAAAAATATTCCATCTAATACATCTGCATATTGTTTAAATATATGTACATGATAAAATATTTGAATATATTCCTCTAACAAACGAAATAAGAAAAAAATGTAACCATACTAATTATCTATATTTTAAAATTAGTTGAAGAAAGATAATTAAAACAAAAAATAGTAAAAAAACTAAAATTTTTTTTATATTTTTGTTAAAAAATAAGAATAGAATGATGAAGTAATTAATTTTTAGAGTATAAATAACGAAACTTTAAACACTAATGTTTATTCATAATCATTTCGTATACTCATGTAGTCATACTCAGTAGTTAGAATGATATTAAAAGATATATATAACTTCTTAAAAAGATGCCCTCATATTGTTTCTGATAAAGACAAATACAAGCCCAACTATATTCAAGGACATTTGGAGATTACAAGCAGCTTGAAAATAATGAAAAATAATACATAGGAATATCTCTTAATAAAGAGAACATTGAAAACATATGAGAACTGTTGTTGCTCATTTCAATAAAAAAATTTAATAATAAATAGTTAAGAAATTTATTATTCGACATATTGTCATAATTACATTTTAATTTGAAATTTATTTGCTGGTGGTTCAGCTTGGTCTATATGCATTTCATTGTTGCTGTAACAAATCATCAGTAGACTTCAACCACACATTTTGAATAGCCACAAACCTCTTATCTTATTCACAGACTTTCAAGAACTATTTAAGAATTCACAAATAATAGTATTTTAATATTTTTTTATGACAATATGTCGAATAATAAATTTCTTAAATGTTAAATTTAAGATTTTATTATTCATTCTGCCTTGAAATTTACTTTTATTGTTATCCAGTGGATTTCTAATTGTATAAAGGTGTAGAGAAATAAAATAGATTCATATTGAATATAAATTATTTGCTGGGTATTGTATAAGTTTTTTAGCCTACTATGCTTATTTTTCTTTTGTGATTTTCAAAAATATTATTATTTGTGAATTCTCAAATAGTTCTTGAAAGTCTGTGCATAAGATAAGAGGTTTGTGACTATTCAAAATGTGTGGTTGAAGTCTACTGATGATTTGTTACAGCAACAATGAAATGCAAATAGACGAAGCTGAACCACCAGCAAATAAAATTCAAATAAAAATAATAAATAGTATTTAACTGATAAATTTAAATTAGTTATTCAATCATCCTTTTGCGAGCTACATTGGTTTCTGTCTCAAATGGCTTCATCAGCTGAATTACAAGAACTATTAGATGTTTATAGTTATCATATTGATAAGGACCACAAGAAATTATTCCTGAGAATGGTAAACGAATTAAGAATGTATAGGAATGTCTACACTCCTTTCATATATTATCGTATTAACTTGCATAAATATGATTGTGATTACAAAGGTGCATGTGAATTACATCATAATGAATATTTATTAACTCAAAAACTTTTTAATTTATATAAAAAAATTTTTGACTATAAACCTATTTATCAAAAGTAAAAGAAAACTTTTAAATAAAATTTATGTTATAAATAGAAATGTATAATTTGTTTTTACTTATTTGATTCAAATATATGTAAGTATTTTTCATAATTTAACAAGAAAAATTTTGAAAATAAATAAAGACATTATTTTAAATGTATATATATGTATTTTAGTATTTCATGTATTAAATTTTTATTAAAAATTAAATTATTTTAGTGTATGGTGAAGGTTGATAAAGACTCTGTTTGTATCATGTATACTTCACCCTTTTTGTCGGCTGTATTTATATTATTAAATTAATCTCTGCAAACAGAGCATTTGTTAAAAAAGTAGTGTTTGAAATATATTGAACAAAATTTATGGCTACACTTAATAAATATCATATTCCTACCCAATATATTTGATCTAAGACATATTGGACAAGAATGGTACTGTTCGTACAATATTTTAAGGGAATTAACTTCCTCCTTTTCGATTTATTAGTTTATTAATTATTGTTTTATTTTTGTTTTTTAACCTCTTTATTTTTTTTTAAATCCTTTATTTTCTTCATTACAACTATTCCTTTCCTGGTCAATCGTCTTGATTTTTTTCATTACTTAAAAGTAATGGAATTAATTAATAATCGTTGTATTATTCTTCTTCAGCTTCTTCTTCCTCTTCTTCTTTCCATTGTATGACGATGATTTTAATAATTCTGATAGCTATTTGAAAAACAAAAACTGTATTTATAGGATTTAAAAAAGGAAAAATCCTATTAATTGTATTTGAAAAATTCATTTTCGATATATCTGTGTGTCCGGAAAATCCTTTTTTCTTGCAAAAGCTATAAAATATGTGTAATAAAAGTACTCAAATTGACAGAAAAGACAGACGATCATAAAATTTCATTAAAAAAAATTAAAAATCTAATCCAAAATGTGCAATAAGAAAGGATTTACATATCAAGTTTGCTAAATACTGAACATACGTTTAACATATGTTAAGATTTCTCCATATACGACACACAAAATTTTGTGCTGCAAATGTATGGTTCGTTTTCTTTCATCCTTTTTTTATTACTGATCCTTTTTCTTGAAAAAGCTATAAAATATGTGTAATAAAAATAGCCAAATAGTCAGAGGAGACAGACGATCATAAAATTTCATTTTAAACAAAAACAAATAAAAATTCGAATCCAAAATGTGCAATAAGATTGATTGATTGATTTACAAATCAAGTGTGCTAAATACTAAACATATGTTTAACATATGTTAAGATTTCTCCATATACGACACAAAATAATTTGGTAATTTGTACTGCAAATGAATGGTTCGTTTTCTTTCATCATTTTTTATTACAGATTCTTTTTCTTGACAAAGCTATAAAATATGTGTAATAAAAATAGCCAAATAGACAGGGGAGACAGACGATCATAAAATTTAATTTTTAAACAATAAAAAATAAAAATTCGAATCCAAAATGTGCAATAAGAAAGGATTTACATATCAACTGTGCTAAATACTGAACATATGCTTAGCATATGCTAAGATTTCTCCATATACGACACACAAAATTTGGTTATTTGTACTGCAAAACAAAAGTTCGTTTTCTTTCTTCCTTTTTTTTAATTACTGATTCTTTTTACTGAAAAAGCTATACAATATGTGTAGTAAAAATAGCCAGATAGGCAGAGGAGACAGACGATCATAAAATTTCATTTTAAACGACAAAAATAAAAATTCGAATCCAAAATGTGCAATAAGAAAGGATTTACATATTAAGTGTAAATACTGAACATATGTTTAACAAACACAAAATTTTGTGCTGCAAATGTATGGATTGTTTTCTTTCATCCTTTTTTTAATTATTGATCCTTTTGCTTGAAAAAGCTTAAAAATATGTGTAACAAAAATAGCCAAATAGACAGAGGACACAAACGATCATAAAATTAAATTTTAAACAAAAAGAAATAAAAATTCGAATCCAAAATCGGCAATAAGAAAGGGTTTACATCTGAAGTGTGCTAAATACTAAACATATGTTTAACATATGTTAAGATTTTTCCATATACGACAAACAAAATTTTGTGCTGCAAATGTATGGCTTGTTTTCTATCATCCTTTTTGTTTTATTACTGATCCTTTTTCTTGAAAAAGCTTTAAAATATGTTTAATAAAAATAGACAGAACTGCCTCAAACATGTTGCTAGATAATTTATACACAGTTCTTTCCATAACAATAGATCTGACCAATGCATACAAATACACACATTTGTAGTAAAACGAGGCAACAACAAGATATGTGATATAAAAACACAGTTAGAAAAATATTCAATGCAAACACAACCCACACATACACATATATACATACATACATAACATGATGAAATATCCTAACGCACACAAACACAATAACCAATAGAAATTGTTTACTTGTAAGTGCATAAAATAGAAAAAGATAAAATAAAGATACAAAATATTTAAAAAATTCCCCTCAACAAAATTTTCATCGTAATATCATACAATTTCCTAACCACACAAAAACACTAGGTATAACCAATAGAAATGTAACACTTGTAAGTGAACAAAATTGAAAAATTTAATTAAGATACGAAATATTTAAAAAATTTGCCTTAACAAAATTTTCATTTAAAAATTCTCTTCCATGAAAAATAATCGTCGTGACGTAAAATAACACAACGGTCATACCTAGCACGATGTGCAATTTAACATTGGACTTTGATACACACATAAAATAGCAATAGTCGTTGTTTTGGCCACATCTAGCATGATGTGCACTTTTATATTGGGGGCTATTCTGTAAAACGCGTCGAAGAAGTTTTTACTTCTTAAATAAAATAAACCTGAGAATTTCAACGCGTTTCTCTTTCTTTTAAAAACGGTTAATTTTGTATGAGAAACAAAAGCAAATTTTTTACATTTACCCGGTTTGGTTTTGTTTCCCATGTAAGTTTCACCAAGTCTACGCGTATTTCAGAATAGACACCATTAATCCTTATAGGAGACCTTGATACACATTAAAGACCTGCAAAAGACGTCTTATAAGAAATTTTAAGACATGAGGGCAACTTCGAATGCTTTACTACAGTGAAATCTTCCGAAACAAACGATAAACAACGTCTTATAAGAATTTTTAAGACATGAGGGCAATTTCGAATGCTTTACTACAGTGAAATCTTCCGAAACAAACGATAAACAACGTGTTCGGCAATACATTTGTTTAACTTATTGCAGGTATAAGAATAAAGAAGAAAATAGTTCGTGACTGAAGAATTTGTGGTGCTTGCGCTTTTTCTCGCATTGACGCGTATACTAACGTCATGTTTATGCCGTCTTATTTTTCTACGCACATACAAACGCACACATGCATTTACATGAGTTATGTGCACTTGCTTTAAAAAAACGTCCTTAAAAACAAACATAATAGCTTACCATCTAAATCTTACACACACACACCCAAACGTACAATATGCAAAATAACAAGCATACATGTATAAACAGTACTTATTTTCATTGCTTGTTTAAACAAGACGTCTTGGCCACATCGCTTGTTAACAGTCAGATACACATACGCCAATACAACCATCGTGCTTCGTTTATAGTACGACAGCATTTATTATTGGCTTAGTATAATACATGCCACGAGAATACATTTAAAAAACATGACGTATTTACATTTCAAGACTGCTTACGCAGGCCACTAATACACATAAAATTGCATGAAGAAAAATAGCACTACGGTCACAGCTAGCATGATGTGCAATTTTACATTGATCATTATGGTGCACATTGGCCCAGAAGTTTAAAACCTGACTATTATTTCTATTAATTATTATTATATTTTTCTCCTCTGGAAGATTGAGAAATGCTTAAAAGATCATGTAGGTGTTTAAAAAATAATAATTATTATTATTTTATGCAGATAGATGATTCAACACTACTTGATATGTTTTTTTAGCACAACGGGGCAATCTGTACGTATTCTTGAATAAATGTCAAAAACTTTATTTTTTCATTTATAAAAGTTAAATTGAATATGAAATTAAATGATGAAATGGAATAAGTCTGCAACTTCAGGAAAAATCGGCTTCAAACTACGAAAGCTCACGATAAAATTTACGGTAGTAAATCCAAATTATCTCTGATTTTTGTTTTATTTTATTTTGTGCTGATTTTTCTTTGTATTTTTGTTTAAAAAATTTTTGAAATTTATTGAAAGGGTACCAACCACACTCATTGAGAAAACGAGTAATAATATGTGAGACCATAAAAAAACCTTGTCAAAATAAAATAGATTTTATCACTCAACTGCTTTCCTTTTTGTGCCAATTTGTATTGAAAATGTGTGTATATCGTAATTCCATTTGACCATTAAACATAGGACTCAAAAAGACGACTAAAAAAATACTCGTAGAAGAGTCAAATACGATTAGAAATGCAACTGATAAATGACTCAAATTGCAGTTCTAAATGACAATAAAAAGACTGACAAATCTCTTAAGCGATTAGAAACATGACTGAAACACAATTTGAAAAAGATACAAAAATAAAGCGAAATAAGACTAATAAATGATCAGAAAACGATTCTAAAAAGTCTTTAAATACTACTAGAAAAGGAGTCGAAGTGTCTTTTATGATCAGAAAATGGGCGCATATTCTATCTTTTTAATCGCGCAAAAGAGTAAAAAAGACTAGAATTTTATTGAACATTTAAAAAAAATGCTGGCTGGGTAAATACATATGTATGTATATATGTATGTACTATATATTTCAAAGTAGACAAGATTGTTTAAGGGTGTTTGAGCGTTGATTTTTGTTTTTTAACTAACTAAAAACTACTGTTAATGGATAGACAACCGGACTGGGTGTTTACTGTGCAATTCGAAACGAAGGCAAATGCTTTCGAAACGCAATGTCAATAACATGTAAATTTAAAAGGATTTTTTTCGTTTCGAATTACAGAGTAGACGCCCTGGATCGATTCCCTGGCTGAGTTCAATTAATGATGAATGTTAAGGATGAAACGATACCACTAAGGTATCTTTTACTTGATTCGACATCGGTTCAGAAGTATCGATACATGCTCAGTATCGAATAAAAAGCATCGATACTTACTTCCTTATCGGTCAAGCTTTACACATGATTTAAGGTAGTGAAAACAAAATTAAATACCCACCAAACCAAATGCTCCTAATTCGTAAAGAATTCTTAACTACTAGTTGACAAAATCTTCCGATTTTGGAACCGATTAATATAAGAAAAAACTAATTGTTTAAAGTTCTTGCACACGGGTTTGGCTAGAATTTATTTATGAAAATACTCCTTCAACAAACTAAAATTTTTAAGTTAAATTTTGTTGTTCAGTTCTCGTTGTACCTTCATAGTGAATAGTCGATTAGCGGAATTTTTCTTACATTCTTATTAAACAAACAAAAAATTATACAAAAAAAATATTCGTAGTGCATATTATTCGTAATAGGTACAT
Organism: Tachina fera; assembly: GCA_905220375.1. Classification (NCBI taxonomy): domain Eukaryota; kingdom Metazoa; phylum Arthropoda; class Insecta; order Diptera; family Tachinidae; genus Tachina; species Tachina fera. The sequence continues at coordinate 104,977,205 of LR999963.1, forward strand.
ACTGACTTTAATAAATAAGCTTTATTGCTTTCCTAATATTTTTACATAGTGGAAATAACAAAAAGAAAAAAAACTGAAAACAAAAAAAAACCAAACAGTGACATTGAGGAATACTCTATACGAGTAACTCAAAAACAAATAAACAATCATAAATTACAAAAACAAAAAAAAACAGTAACCAAAAAAAAAAACACAAAAAGTACCCTTGAGGAATACTCTATATGAGTACCTCAAATACAAAAAATTATGAAGTGAGTTCTAACGGCAGAAATGTCTATTTTACTGTGAGTTCTGAAGCTCTCAATGAAAATAATACAAATAATAAATCTAATGAAAGTATTTTTTTAACGACAAATCCAATTTTTCGTCAGCGATCAACTTCGCTTTGTCCAATGCCAAATAGTAGTGATTCATTAACATTACAATTGCCTAGTACTTCTTCATATAAGTCAGTAATATCATCTCCTTCAGGCTCGTGTTCATCACTTAATAAAGTTATCACTACAGATAAGAGTAGCTCAAAACCCAAGGTACAATTCGGAATGGACAGATACATAACAGTGGTAAAGCGTGGGCGAAGCCCAAATTCTTCAAAAATTTAATCTGCTGCAAAGATGTCTAGGGATAATAGCGCATCATCTACCAATCGTCAAAATCGTTTTTCATTATTGCAAGTCACCGACGACAAGCCCGCTGCATCATCGCAAAAGTCTTTTAAGCCACCACCTATATATTTGAGAGAGAAAAATTCTAACGCCCTAATTAAAAAATTAGTCTCGGGCATTGGTGAAAACGCATTTCATGTTATTCCAATAAAGCGTGGTAATATTGACGAAACTAAAATTCAAATATACGAAGAAAAAAATTTCCGTAAAATAGTGACTGAATTTGAAAAAAATAAAACAAGTTTTTATACGTACCAGCTTAAGAGTGCCAAAGGTATGCAGATCGTATTGAAGGGTATTGACTCTTATGTTAATCCCGAAGAAGTAAAAGATGCACTCATGATACAAGGATTTAAGGTAAAAAATGTTACCAACATAATCAATAGGGAGAAGATCCCCCAGCCTCTATTTCGTGTTGAATTGGAGCCGAATGATATACAGCTGAAAAAAAACGAGACACACCCAATTTATAGCCTAAAATACCTCTTATACCGAAAAATCACAGTTGAAGAGCCACATAAGCGATCAGGTCCCGTACAGTGCCATAACTGCCAGGCATATGGCCATACAATAACATACTGTAAATTACCCACTGTTTGTGTTGTGTGTGGCGAATTAACCGGCACTGCTAGTTGCAATAAGCCAAAAGATCAAAGTGATAAATAATGCAGTAATTGTGGAGGTAATCACACCGCTAACTACAGAGGTTGTCCTGTGTACTCTTTTGTCAAACAGACTATGGTGCAAAAACCCAAATCAGCTCCATCTCAATCAGCAAACGCTTACTCCGCCACTTTTGTGCAAATGAGCCCACCAGTTACTTCCCGTGTATCGTATGCCGATGCTGATAAAACAAATTCTATTCCCCCACAAAATGTTCCACCTCCAAATAATTCAACGAATGCAAACTCAAGCTTTAACTTTAGTCGCCTTGAAGCTACTATTGACAATTTGGTGCAAACTATAAACAATTTTACAACAAATATGACTACCATGATGCAAGAAATGCTGAGAATGCAGAATACTCTGCTTCAAGCATTAATTAACAAGCCATGAACACGTTAAAAATATGTTTCTGGAACACAAACGGCATTCGCCAACATAAAAATGAACTTGAGCACTTCCTTACGGAAAAAAATATTGATATAATGTTGGTCTCTGAGACACATTTGACTTCGAGAAGCTTTTTCAAAATAAATGGCTACACTATGTATGATACAAAGGACCCTAGAGGGAGAGCATGCGGTGGATCTGCAATTCTAATTAAGTCAAGACTCAAGCACTATATTCTTGACAACGTTAGTGAAGAATATATGCAAGCTACGAATATTTTTGTGGAAAATTTTTGTTCTAATTTCGTAATATCATCAATTTACTCACCTCCCAGATTTTCAGTTACCGAAGATCAGTATGAGAAGTTCTACAAATCGCTTGGATCTTGTTTCGTGGCAGCTGGAGACTACAATGCAAAGCATACGTACTGGGGATCGCGCCTTTTAACGCCTAGAGGTAGAGTTTTGTTTAATACAATTTCAAAAATGGGCTTAGATGTTATTTCGAGTAGGGAGCCCACTTATTGGCCTACTGACGTGCGAAAAATTCCAGATTTTATTGATTTTGGCGTAATGAAAAATATTTCTAGGGATTTAATTAGTGTTGAAACTTCTCTAGATCTCTCCTCCGATCACTCCCCCACTATCGTTACAATTTGTAACCCACTAAGAAGTGACTTACCTCACCCATATACGAAGATGACCAATCGTGTTAATTGGCTGGGATTCAAAAAATATCTTAGTAGTCATTGCACGGAAAATATTACGTTAAGAACACCCAATGACATTGAAACTAACATTGCCAATCTTAACGAAATTATTAAACAGGCTGCTGAACATGCCACTACCTCCCATCCGCAGTCTGGGTTCAATAAAATTTATTCCAGGGATATTGAACATCTCGTATGTGAAAAAAAAAGAGCTAGAAGGGAATGGCAACAGCAGAGATCACCCCAACATAAACTCAGACTTAAAGAATGTTCTAAACGACTTCAAGAGTTGCTTGTATCTGAAAAAACTGCATCTCTTAAAAATTATTTGGAAGGTCTTGATGTCACACCGACATCTAATTACTCTTTGTGGCGCGCTGCTAGAAAGCTTAAAACCCCCGTTGAGTTTAAGCCACCTCTGCGCAAATCTACCGGAGATTGGGCAAGAAGCGATACGGAAAAATTTAAAATATTTGCTGAGCATTTAAAATCCGTATTTACCCCAAATACATGTACTGGTGTTGCTGATTTGCCGAGTGTAGTTGCTCTACCCCCTCGAACCGTAAAGTTTAAGATGCGTGATGTACATAAAGTAATTGCTGAACTCAACCCAAAGAAAGCTCCAGGTATTGATGGAATTAGTAACAAGATGCTCATGAACTTGCCGCATATCGCAATAAGAATCTTGCTGTTTATTTCAAATGCCATATTACGACTGGAGTATTATCCACAACTCTGGAAGCTTGCAAAAATAAAAATGATTCCAAAGCCGGGCAAAGATCTTACTAAAGCTGAGTCATATAGGCCAATAAGTTTGCTGTCAACTATGTCAAAAGTCTTCGAAAAGCCGCTCATGACAAAATTATCCCCAACTTTAACTGATAGTGGGTGCATCCCAGACCATCAATTTGGTTTTAGAAGTCAGCATAGCACCATTGAACAAACTCATAGATTGGTTCAATTTATAAGAAAAACATTTGAGGAAAAGAAGTATTGTTCTGCCCTGTTTATTGACGTTTCTCAGGCATTTGATAAAGTGTGGCATCAAGGTCCAATTCTAAAATTAAAATCATATCTACCAATAAATTTAGTGAATTTATTAGAAAGTTACATTACTACCCGGAAGTTCACGGTTGTGGAAGGAGAATTCATGAGTGTGCCCGAATCTATATCATCCGGTGTGCCAAAGGGGAGCATACTGGGGCCAGTTTTGTATTTGATCTATACTTGTGATATGCCTTTGAGCAGCAATATCCATACATCTACGTTTGCCGATGATACAGCCTGCCTTAGTATGCATGAAAACCTTAACGAGGCTTCCCGATATTTACAAGAACATATTACACAATTGGAAATGTGGTTGAACTTATGGAGAATTAAGGTAAATGAACAAAAGTGTGTCCATATAACGTTTACCCTAAGAAGAGATACTTGTTCCCCAATTCGAATCAATAATCAAAATATTCCTCAACATTCCCAAGTGAAATACCTTGGTATACACCTTGATCAAAGGCTAACATGGAAACATCATATTGACTTTAAGCTAACACAGATGAAATTTAAGTTATCTCATATACACTGGTTGATTGGCAGAAATTCAACACTTAGCTTGGACTGTAAACTTTTATTATACAAGTCGCTTTTAAAGCCAATATGGTGTTACGGTATCCAGTTATGGGGCACTGCTTCAGCTTCCAATGTAGAGAGAATCCAACGAAGGCAAAACAAAATTTTACGGTTAATAACATCGGCACCATGGTACATCAAAAATTCTAATATACATCGTGATTTAAATATGCCACTAGTGATTGAAGAAATTGCAAAATACGCAGGCAAATATTTAACAAAACTCGAGTCACATCCTAATCCGCTTGCTCGTAATATTTTGAACTTTACTGGACACATCAGCTTAAAAAAGACGGACACAAGGGCTCTATTACTCAACTCGCCAGATGGGATTTCTTGAAAATACTTTTTTTATACTTTTTTATAAATTTTTTTCTTTTTTGATTATCACTACTTATGTATTATTTATAACTATTAACAAGTTTATGTTTGACAGTGGTCGGTCCTAATAATTATATTTTTAGATTTAAGATTTAAATACTTATTGTTAGTTCATATTTGAAGATACAATAAATAAATACATGTATTAAAAAAGAAAAAAAAATTTTTTTGTTAAAAACATAGCCATAAAAATCGACAATAAATTTATTTAATGCCAGCAAAATCACCATGTCGCCAATCAAAAACGTAGACTCTAAACAAAGTGGAAAAATCGCCAAGTTTGGGCTGGACTGGAGCAGAAGATATAGTCGAGATGACATTTTATATGTTTGTACAAATTCGTTTTGTTCCCGCAATAACGCACGCTTTTAAAACAATTTTTACAGCTCGCAATTTTATCGTATTTTTTATAAAATATTTGATTTGGGTGGTCCCATTTTCACGAACTTTCTCTAATATAAATTCTAGATATAAATTCACATTTAACACGAACAAATAAAATTGTTTTAAACTGGCGTCATGTTCAACTTTTTTGTAGCCAATAACCTTACGTCTACACCTGACATATTTTTATCGCGACAAAAGCCAAATTCCATATAGGAAAACGAGCTAACATAAAAGTAATTATTTTTCAATATAAAGTTTGATGTTTGCTATGATAAAAATACATAGGTATTAAAAATAAACAAATACGTATGTATGTTTATACATATATTGGTTTGATATTATTTTCAAAAATTTGTCAGAAAAACCCCTATGCGGTACATACATATGTATGTATATGAAAGAAATATTTTTATATGTATATATAGAAAAATTTTAAAAAATTCGAGTTGGGAATGCAAATTCACGATCTAATGTTTTATTCACAGCTATATATATATATATTAAACCAAATGCGCAAATGTATTTATACTTAAAAAGTACATACAATCTAGCTAAGCATGAACACTAAATGCCCAACTATAATATGAATAAGCTGGCTTAAGCTAATGCCAGAATTGAACGATAAGTCTTTCAAATACTTAAGCAAATTAGATATGACTTTTAGGTGGCCACAATGTACTTACATGCATTTCAATATTCTTTAGCCACAGCTGCACATATAGGTATTGTTCACAATTTTCTTTTAAATTTTGTTTCTTTTTATAACTATTAAATGAATGCAATTTAATCAAATTAACTTGTTGGAATGTCCTAATCTATTAAAAATTCACATATAATTATATCCACCACTTTATTACTTGTTTTATTTGTTTTGCCTACTAAAAAGTACAACAATGAATATACATAAATCAACATGTATGTATGTGTGTATACGTGTATTGTAAAACAAAGAATGTAAATACAAGTTTTGTTTTCTTTTTTGAGTTTAAAATAAGAAACAATAAAAAAATATTTAAAATCAATGAATACTTTCTGATGTTGTTTGCTTGAGTTTACAAAATGCACAAATAGTGTTTTCCGTAGGGAATGTGCATTCAGTTTGGCACTTAGCTTAAGCAAATGACATTTGACGAAACTTGACGAAAAGTTCCATAAGTACATTATAGTTTGCCACATACGTTTTATATGTAACCGCACAGTTGCTTAAGTTCGCTTATTCATATTATAGTTGGGCCTTTACTCGAACAATACAAAAAAACTTATGTACATGTTTTTGAGAACAACCAAAATGAGAGAATACCCAGCAAACACGAAGTCAAACCTTTGAAACAAGATGACTACAATTTGATATCAAGCATAGTTCTCAAATCTTTTTCAAATGTTTGCGTTTAACACTTAAATTCAAGTTGATAATGATTTGAATATAAATACATTGACAACCAGTGTTTAATCCATTTTGTCTGTAACACTATTTAAATCGCAAAATAAATTGTAAACGTTTTAAAAATATGGACATCAAAGTGTATTACAAGTAAAGAAAAATTACATTACTTATTGCTTGTGAGTAAAAAGTTAATTATGTTTAAGAACGCAAATAAGAAAAAGAAAAGAAGACATGTGTCTTTGAACACCCGGTTATAGCAATTGCTACTAATCTATATAATACTATGTTCACAGTTATGTGTTTAACGTCCTATTCGTCTTTAAGAGCTTAAACACAATAATTTTTACATGTTTTACCATACGTTGACTTGTTTTGTTAAGCGTCTCATACTAAGTTCACAATTACGTTTTTAACACTTCATTTTGGATTTTTGAACATCTCAAAACTGGTGTTTTAAATTTAAACACTTTGATAAAAAGGTAAATGGAGTATGTTCAGGGCGTTTTTCATAACTCTGGCAACTTTGTGTTGTTAATAAATCACGGCACCTGAAAAAAATTATTTAATATATAACAATTACTCAAAAAAATTAAATTATTTACAAAAAAGTTGTTTAAAAATAAAAAAGCAAATGTAAAAATTGTTCGAAATTTATTACAAACACAGTAATTTATTGACATAATGTCAACCTTAAACATCTCAAATATAATGTGAACGGTTGTATTTAGTTTTTACAGAACTTGTCTCAAACATGTTTAAAAACATAATACTATATTCACACTTACGCTTTTAAACGTATTTAATACCTCATTTTTGTTTAAGAGCGTAAACGCGACGATTTTGAGATGTTTTACCATACATTGACTTGTTTTGTTCAAAATCTCACATAAGGTGTTTAAGACTTAAACAATTCCTTAAACACTTAAATGGAGTATGTTCAGTCCATTTTTTGATAAGTCTGGCAACTTTGTTTAGTTATTAAATAGCGTCAAGTGAAAAATTGTTTGGTAAACAAATAATTTGTTAAAAAATACAAAATTTTTTGCAAAAACATTTGTAATTTGAAAATAATAAACCAATAATTGTTCGTAATTTTTTACAAATACAAAAATTTGTTGACAAAACGTCATCCTTTAACACCTCGAATGTAATGGGAACGGTTGTGTTTAGTTTTTTAAAATACTTGCCTTAAACACGTTTAAGACCATAAGTGTGAACATGGTATAAGTGTGAATATAGTATTAAAAATAAACTCATGGATTAAGACGTAAATGGAGTATGTTCAGTGCATTTTTGATAACTTTGGCAATTAAATGGCAGCACGTTAAAAAAATTATTTGGAACACAATAATTGCTTTAAAAATATTACATTATTTACGAAAACATTTCTTCTTTAAAAATAATAAAGCAAATAAAATACATATGTAATTGTTCGAAATTTCTTACCAACACAATAATTTATTGACAAAACGTCAATCTTAAAAATCTCAAATATAATGTGAACGGTTGTGTTTAGTTCTTAGAAAACTCATTTTAAACATATTTATAAACAAGTGTTAACATAGTATATAACAAACTGTGTTAAATAACAATGCAATAAAATTAAATTCGCCGCAAATATTTCAAAACGTTTCCATTTTCCATTTGTGCTATGGCAAAAACAATACAAAAATAAATTGGGCTCTCGTTCTCAATGTTTTGGTTTTTTTTTGTTTTTGTGTCACTCACTTCAAAGAACGAAACAAAACAAAGTCAAACAATTTGTTTCATTAATTTTGTATTCTGGTTTTAAGTACAGATGTGCAATAGCTTTCCGTGAGCACCTGCCTTTACGGCCTTATCTCACGGGTGCCAAAGCACCGGGTACAGGTAAGACACCAGACCAACGCCCCCATGTACCCTTTTTAGAATGAACCTTTGCCCACTCCTCAAAGGCACACAGGTTGCAATATTTGTATATAGTTATCCCTGTACTATATTCAAGTACCTTGCTTGGGTACTTTGAGCTATCTAAACTCTGCTGCTGTGTCGAAGTCATATCTGCTGCTATGTCCGTCCCCATAGCAGCTTCTGTTGAATGGCAACAGCACCTAGAATAGTGTCTGGTTTACCGCGTCACACCAATCACCAGCATTGATTTAACACTGGGAGGCCAAGACAATTCTCACAGCGATTTTGGTAGCAACAGCCACCACGTTAATTCTCCAGCTTCCACGCTAAGGTGTTGTGTATACATCAATAGCGAGGTCCCCAAGAGAATTCCTCAACCATTGCCGGCACAGCTCAACCACTCATCTGAAATGAACGCATGTCTGTGTCGTCAAATATCCAGTGCCTACTCCACACATACCGAAATCATCCCTTAAACCCCGTGTGGTAGGACGAACTCGGCATTTTAGCAAAGGAAACTGACGACCGCTACATGCAGTAAAAATTTCAGAGCAGTTCGGCTGCCGGGCCACCGGCACCCGTGGAACCAGAAGTAGCCTCTGGTGAGACCTCGAAGTTCCACCACAAGGGCTTGACCTCTATCGTCTTTTGAAGTCAGGGGCAGCTCTAGGTGACGCTGCACCTAACTGAAATCAACAGGACCTGTCTTCCTTTTATAAATATGTGCACATCCTTTGCTCTGTTATTTCAGAGATCGGGTACTAACACATAAGTTCTATGGGTAATGTACCAAAGGTACGTCAATGGAAAAAGCCACATCACCCCAGCTGGGGTTCCAGGCTTGCCACACCCGTAGTCAAAAATAGACTCCCCTGGGTTGGGGGGGGGGGGGGGGGTTTAAGTACAAGGAAATCAAAACAAAATTAAATTTATTTATTATTTATTTTTTTTTCTAACTCCTGCATCGCGCCATAAATAGCAATAGCTATAATAAGAAATATCATTTCCTTTATACGGACATATAAGTACAAATGTGTCAGTCAATAATGAATTCCATGAATTTAAATATTAAACACGAACTTTCAAAGCAAAAATTGTATTTAATTTATGTTCCATATTACATTACAATCCACTTTTGAAAAACAATTGAGAATAACGTTTTAAAGCTGTTGAGAATAAATGAATTTCTCAATTTGAAAATAATTTCCCATTTTTGTGGAGAATGCTATGTTTTTCAAGTTATTTTCAAATCGTTTTCAAACGTTCGTCGTTTGAGAAAAGGTTTGATTTCAAATCATTTTCAAGTTGAAACTAAGCCTGCGTGTTTGTTGGGTAAGTATTGGTTGCTGCTCGACTGTGTATGTGCTAGTTAAAGGCCCAACTATAATATGAATTAGCGAACTTAAGCAACTGTGCGGTTACATATAAAACGTATGTGGCAAACTATAATATACTTATGGAACTTTTCGTCAAGTTTCGTCAAATGTCATTTGCTTAAGTTAAGTGCCAAACTGAACGCACATTCCGTACGGAAAACACTGTTTCTGCATTTTTTAAACTCAAGCAAACAGCATCAGAAATTATTCATAGATTTTTTATTGTTTCTTATTTTAAACTCAGAAGAGAAAACAAAACTTTTATTTTCGTTCTTTGTTTTACAATACACATATACACACATACACATGAGTTTATTTATGTATGTTCATTCCCAGTAAAAAAGACTCCAAAAAAGTCATGAAAATGTAGAGTTTACGATGAGGAAGTAGTGCAAATTTCGATCCGATCTAATGATTTTTACATAGGGTTGTCATTGCAAGAAGTTCTCTTTTTCGATGCCTGGTCATTGAATTGGAAGCGATATTAAGAAAAATTCCCTTTTTTGTGTTCTATGATAATATTTTCATCTAGGAAAGAGGGTAAATAGTTGCCTTTTTTAACAATTCGTTTCTTTTTATACGAATTTAAGCCCGAAACACTGTTTTCATGTAAATTTAGGCAAATAACTTTTAAATTTTAGACTAAAAATAATTCATAAATTTCTTTAAAAAGATATTTTTTTTTTAAATTCTGGTGAGTATTTTTTAACACTATGGAGGAGTTACAAGGTTTTGTGTGACTAAATTAAGCTTCTACATGGTTTTTTCTCACTCTTGGCAAATTAAAAATATCGATTTTTTGGAAGCAATGAAAATGTACTTCCGCTAGAATGACTTCCATTTTTTTTCACTGGGTTGTTGTACTTTTTAGTTAGGGGCAAAACAAATAAAACAAGTAATAAAATGGTGGATATAATTATACGTGAATTTTTAATGGATTAGGATATTCCAATAATTTAATTTGATTGAATTGCATTCATTTAGAAGTTATAAGAAGAAACAAAATTACTAAACAATTGTGAACAGTACCTATATGTGCAGCTGTGGCGAAAGAATACTTAAGTGCATGTAAGTACATTGTGGCCACCTAAAAGTCACATCTGAATTGCTTAAGTATTTGACAGACTTATCGTTCAATTCTGGCATTAACTTAAGCCAGCTTATTCATATTATAGTTGGGCCTTAAGTATTTGTTCGTTTTTCGCTCTCACTTAAGCATTCATAAAGCGAACATGTCAAATACCATTGGGCAGCCAAACTTCACTGGGTACTTGCAGTACTAGGTGAAGTTTAACAAAAAAAATATTTTTATTTGCATTCAATCGCTATTTAACCGCAGTGAGATGCAAACCAAAAATTGATATAAATGGTTACCTCATTTTAGTTATTTAAAAAAGTTTGTTATTTATTCAGTTATTTATTAAAATTGATATATTTTTTGATTTATTCAGATATAATCCACTAAATATCTGGACCAAAGAAATATATATATATCTACCTACGGCTCAATGCTTCTTATAAGAACACAATTAGTATATAGCATATAAAATATAAATGTATGTACATAGATGTTCGCCTTTTAGGCGAATCTGTCATTTTGAATTTTTTGCTATCTTCTTGAAAACCCCTTTCATTTGACCTGTTTCGGTGTCCTACATATTTTTATCGTCAGCGGAATGTCCACAGAATGATGTACCTATACCTACATACATATATATGTGCATACGTGTGTATATACAAATTTATTTTCTACATTTAATGCAGAAATTAGAGGTTGATTTTATATTTTTGCTCGAAGAAATAAATATCAAAAAATAACAACTATTTCTGCTGAAAAAAATAAAAATTAACTATTATCTTTTGACTTGTATTACAAGATACATAACAGTTACAGTCCCTGTTAATAAGTATATGCGCTACTTATTTTTAATAAAAAGTCTATACATATTTGTTTTAAAAACATGTGTACATACATATATTTATTTTTTTTAACTTAGATACCTTATCTACTTTTATCAAATTTTCTTATATAATCTTTCGACCTTTTTTTACATGTTAAATAAACTATATTTTGGATATTTTTTAGTTCGATATTTCGTATTTCAGTATTATTTTTAGTTCTATATTTACTTAGTTTTCGGCTAACTTCTTCAGGATATTTCTTATTTTTTTTTTTGTTTTTCGATGTTTACTTTACATTAATACCCTGAAGAAGTGCAGAATGTGCCAATTGTAATTCAGAAAAAAAAACAAATTTGATTTAACATGAATTTATTTTAATTTTAATGTAGCAAAAACCAAATATTTTTTATAATTTTTTTTCCTCTCAATCGCTTCCTTTCCAATGGTTACTGTTCTACAGATAGGTCAAGCACTATCTACAACAGTGGTGTATGCTTTTTCATAATTTTTGGTCATACAATTTTTATGAAGTGTTTTTTCTGAACTAAAATTGATACATCAAAATTAAAATTTACAATTTCTAAATTTCAATTGACAAATCTAAATTAATATTAACGCTTTCTCAATTACAGCTGTAAAAGGTATAGAAATAAGGATTACGTAGTAAATATATACATGTGTTTATCCTGGTTTGCGTATTTCGACTTCGACTATGAAATTTTGGTCCTGATTGGCGTATTTCGACTTCGAGTAGGACATTTTGGTCTTAGATAAAAGCAAATATGTGGTGTTTCTTATTATATTACAAACATTTCGTAGTCGAAGTCGAAATATGGCGGATTATCATATCATAAGAAGGATTATCATATCATATTTTGTTAAATACTTACATAAATACTTTGGTAATGACTCGAAAATATATCTAGAAAAAATACACATATTTGCCTTTTTAGTTAAAATTAATTCTTGACGATATGCGTGAATACTGCTCCACGACCTCCTGAAGTGTTTTATTTTTAATTGTATTTCACTTTTTGGTAATTAGTACAATGTAATTGACTTCGTAAACAATATACATACTTACTTATACTTTATTATACTTATGTATGTTGTGTGCAGAATTGTGGAGTAGTAAGCATTTACTGTTTCGCAATATCGAAAGAAAATTTAGTTTTGTACAATTACATTTAAAACAAAACTAAAATTTTAAACACAACCAAAATTAAAATTGTGTTTTTGTTTCAAATGTACCCAGTGAAAAAAAATGGAAGTCATTCTAGTGGAACTACATTTTCATTGCTTCCAAAAAATCGATATTTTTAATTTACCGATAGTGAGCTAAAAACCACGTATAAGCTTATTTTAGTCATACAAAACCTTGTAACTCCTCCATAGTGTTAGAAAATATTCACCAGAATTAAAAAAAAATAATTATTCTAAAGAAATTTATGAACTAATTTTAGTCTACAGTTTAAAAGTTATTAGATTAAATTTACATGAAAACACTGTTTCGGGCTTAAATTCGCATAAAAGGAAACGAATTGTTAAAATATGTAACTATTTACAATTTTTCCTAGATGAAAATATTATCATAGAACACAAAAAAGGGAATTTTTCTTAATATTGCTTCTAATTCAGTGACCAGGCATCGAAAAAGAGAACTTCTTGCAATGACAACCATATGTAAAAATCATTAGATCGGATCGAAAATTTCGCTACTTCCAGATCGCAAACTCTACATTTTCATGACTTTTTTGGAGTCTCTTTTTTTGCTCGGTATATATTCCGCGTTAATTACGAACGTAAGATATTTACGTCCTAATTCATAACAAATAAAAGGCTTGTTAATTTAATTTCCGTAAAAAATTTAGTTTATTAAACTCTTATGAAGCAAAAATATTTTTTATGAATAAATATTAAATTGATTTTATTTTATAAAATAAAAAGTCATTAGTATCAAAACGCATTGCATTTTTAATAGTTGAATGCGTTTACACATAAGTACGAATGTAAATGCCATCACCGGCATAACTATTTTCATTTCAAACTTTCTGTATATTGCACTAAAATACTTGAAGTACCACATGAAGTGAACTTAATTTTTGAGGTACTTCTTTTTGGTTGCCTACTTTTTAGGGTTTCGTACACCAAAGATGAATAAATTCAGTGAAGTGCGACTTTGACCCGCGCTCCCAGGGTTCCGTACGGACACGAGATATGTAATTCAATGCGAACTTTAGCCAATATAAACTATAGTTTTGGCACTTTTTTCTCGTTTTGGGGATTTGTTTTTGGTTTTTGAAGTTCTTTTAATTTTGGCGATTTTTTTTACTTCGGCGTTTTTTTTCATATAGGTAATTTGATTTTGATTTTGGCGATTTTCTTTTATTTTGGCATTTTTTTTAGTTTTTACACTTTTTTCTAGTTTTGGGTTTTTTTTCGGTTTTTGAGGTTTTTTTTAATTTAGGCGATTTTGTTTCTTTTTGGCGATTTCTTTTTAATTTTGGGGATTTTTTTTTCATTATGGTGATTTTTTTTCAAAGAAACAATTATTTTTGTTTTAGCGCATTTTTCGCGTTTTGGCAATTTTTTATATGCTCAAAGGCATATCACAAGTATAGATCAAATACAAAACTGGCCCCAGTATGCTCCCCTGTGGCACACCGGATGATATAGATTGGGGCACACTCATGAATTCTCCTTCCACGAAAAAAATCTCTTCTTGTCACTGGTTGTGCTCTGAGAAGGAGAACAACTACATATGTACTCTAATCGGCAGCGAATATCACATATGAACAAAAATATTAATCGTTGCAGACTATTTATATATATATATATATATATATATATATATATATAAATTTCTAAAATTCTTCAGAAAAATGCCTTTACAGTATATATATACATATTTCTGTACATATATCTGTAACAGCCATCCCTAAATAAGGACGGAAAGCGGAACGGTTTTTTCCGCCGAGCTTTAGCGTTGAAATGCTATACCTAAACAAAAGCGCCAGCGTTATGTCAAAACGGTAAAAACAGGGTTATCAAGCAAATAAATGAAACAACCCTGATTATTTTAACACCGTATCAGTGCTGTCAGATTTAATTTCAGCCTCCTCGCCAAATGACTTTTCGAATATCTCTAAATATCCCTAATATAATAAAATATTACATTTACGCTAGAAATATTATTTTACATTGCAAGTATTGTTAAATTTTAATCTCAGTAGGTAACGTCTATCGGAAAACATAAAAATTATATTGTTTAGGAAAAATTAAGTATAAAAATACTTGCAAATAATTTCCCAGGCAGAACAACATAATGAGCACGACGTTGCTACAACTAACATCATGCTGGGAACACAACTGGGACGAACGACGAATTTTTCGGTGCGAACTTTCGTCATAAAAAATAAAACATATTTGTGCAAATGAAAATGAACACAACACCGCCGTACAACGAAATTCGTCGTGCGTGACGAACTCTGAGATAGATTTATTTCTATTTTGTACGCCGGCGAACGACGAAAAAACAAACGTGAGAGAAAATTCGCTTTCTCTCTCTCAGTTTTTGTACACACAACAACCAACTTTATCAAATATGAGAGAATTCGTCGACGTAGACGAAATTCGTCGTTCTTCCCAATTGTGTTCCTACCATTAGCCAACATTCGTTTACCAAAATTTTAATGCACTTATAACATTAAAACTATAACGCCGAATACCCGTCCTCGGACTCTTATTTTCAATGTTGTCACAATACTATAAATACAAATTTATAAGGTCGTCACAATGGAAATTTCCAAACTTGAGTAAAATTTTTGTATTAACGGTGTTGCAGCAGTGTATGAATATTGTGAACGGGGTATTTGGGAAACTAAAGTAAATTTTTTGTATTTACGGTGTTGCAGTCGTATAGGATTACTAAGAACGCGGTGGTTGTAAACGTTGTCATATTTTTGTGTTTGCAGTACTGTGGTGGTACACAAATTTAGGAAGAGTTGTAATTTTGTATTTACACTGATGTGGTGGTACATATTTTTTGCGCAAAATCACAATTTCTGCCTGGGTTCTTCCAAAAGACCAATCTTAATAAGATACATTGAACTTGAAAACCAAGATCAAAATTATTTTTTAAGTCTTGTGATAAAACTGAACGTTTACTTAAATGTGTATTGAAACACAGAAAAAACTAAATTTCCTTTTAGTAACCAAATTCATTGAATCAGTAAATGTTTTGTATGAATACGGTCCTACAAATAATTTTGTAAATTCTGATAACAATTTTATAAAAATTCAAATCTAGCTGAGTTCGGCTGAGAGAATTAGTTGTTTAAGTGTGTTGGTGTTTATCTTGCGTGTCGATAGGTCAAACATGCTGCTGTACTATTGTTGTTTTTTATTTTGAATACATATTTTGTATACATGTAATTGCCGAAAAGTAGCCAACAAACCACAAATAAAATTTCAACAAACAATTTACTGGATTAATAAAAAGTATTTAAGGGAACTAAATTTTATTTCAAACAAAAATTTTTATGAAAATCTTTTGTGCGTAATTTTTTCTGTGAATATACAAACATACATATATATATATACAGATATATATATATATATATATATATGTATATAATATGGGTCTTATGCAAATAAACTAAACAAAACTTTGCCAAGCAATGTTAAGTAAAGTTGTATTCTAAAAAAATTATTACATCAAATTTCTAAAGTAGGTCCCCACGTTTGTTAAGACTACTTTAAGTTGATATTTTCAAAATGTGTAGTTTGTAACTCAAATATTTTTGTTAATATAACACATATTAATTAGTGTTACATCTTAAAATTAAGCTAGAAGTGTTAGCTCTTAGCTAAGATTTACTATTTCTGTCATGTAATAAAAAACATCATCAAATTATACAATTGATTCAAAATACATCATAAAATCCATAAAAAAATATTTAAATAAATACAATTGTACAGAAATGTTTTAGTGATGTACATACAATCAAAACAAATCGAAAAAATCTGGATATTCAAATACTCATTTCATTCGAATAAAAGAAATTGTGTAGCGTGTTCTAACTATCACTACGACTAACATTGCGTAATAAACATTTAAAGTCAACTTGACCGCAACATACATAACATCCAATGGCATTGAAATTATTTTTGTGCACTGGACATTTGACACTCATGCAATCGGGAAAATACCGCTGCATGAAGTGTTAGACAAATGCATTTGACAGACTGCAACGTAAATATGTATTTTGCACAGATGCTATTTAACACTCGCCAGTCTGATCAAAGGCTGCATCATAATGCACTTGAATGTATCATAATTAATAACCACATGTGTTTATATAATAAATATAAACAATACAAAATCCATGTTTTCCAAATTTCTTATGAGACACACGCCGCACGCCTACCGTGGGAAACTAAAAGGAACAATTTGCTTATTAAGCATATACCTTTTCTTTTCCCTCTTATGTTAAGATAGGTTAAGCTTTATTCTCATAACTAGTATATAAGACAATGTATTTTTATTTTAAAATTAATCATTAAACAACATTCCTAGAGCTCCTAGCTGCGCTCAGGAAATAATTTTTATATTTTATTTAAATTAAATTAAATAAAAATTTTTATTTAAAAATAACAACCTATTACATGGCGATCCTGCCAATTCCTGCGAGTGATACTTTTAGTACCCGGAAATAATTTTTGAGGTCCTGGCAGATCAGCCAAAAACGATCTGCCAGTGGAAGAAGTCCGCCTGGCCAAAAGGCAGAATAAATAGCTTATGGAATGTTTACGAATCATTAACATTACAATTTGAGACAACATATGTACTAAAACCAGCATGGGAAAACCATGACCACAGCCCCTTACAATAGAGGAATACAAGAGGAGAACACAACGGAAACAAACAGAAGAGATTACGGTGCCAGTAACAAAAAAAGTAAAACGCAGGGGAGGATACCTCTGCCGACTAAAAAGGCAGAAGGCACTTCTCATCCGAGAAGTAAATAGAGATCCACCACCAACATGATCAGACTCTACCAAAATCTGGGTAAGAATTGATGAGCTGGACCGGCTCATCCAACTTCAACTAACAAAAAACAAGAAAGAGTAAAACCATATACATTAAAAATAAATAAAGAAGTGCACTAATTGCGGTGCACTCTTAGGTCAGTAGGCGTTAACCGCCGTTGACAAACATTATAATTACATATTTTTTAACTTATCCTCAATACTATTATATATTAACATAAATAAATCTTTAAATGGTACTTTTGTAATTAATTTTTTTAATGTAAATAATTTTGTAAGGCCATTATAATGGATAACATAAATAGAAAACAAACCAAAAAACATATTAATGTTATTTTTGAAAAAGAAGAAATTTCATTGTAAAAGTAAAATATTTAGCACAGATTTGGAAAATAATAGGAATGCCAGGTGTCCCAATTGAGGACGATATTTTAAACAATACTCATGTCGAAGAAATGACAGTTCGTGCAATAAGGTGGTCAGAACGCATAGAAAAAGAAAATAATAAGCACCAATAATTCAGTAAAATAGATAAATTTTAAATATGGGTAAAACAGGATCAAAAATGGAAAAACCCAGTGCTAACGTGATTACCAATTTGGAAATCATTGATCATAAGTCAGAAATAAATTCATTATGGTTACTAATGCTAATATTAGTAATAATTTCAGCAATAAACTTGTTGCTTAAAATATATTTGTCACATAAAAGAGCTCTAAGAAAAAAGTATTTCAGTAAAGCAAACGATTTAGACAAAATATAACCAAATTAAACTTTTTAGAAATTTTTTTTTAATTTACTGATGGAATGGAAAGATATTTTGAATAAGGCACGAATTATAAAAGAAGATTTAGAACGGTCATATAAGTGTATCAATATTGATAGACCAATTAAAAATGAAACAATTATTCATCATTTTCAAAATATTCTTACAAAATTAGAAGAAATAAGAGTTTTATTTAATGTTTATTACAATAGACTAACAGTAGCTCACCAAAGAGCAGCAGACGCATTTTTCCTTGATTTAACAAACAGAATTTCAAAATTAGCTGATAAAAAATCGATACAAATCGAACTACCAAATTCAATACACGAAAGTGTAATATTTAATATTTCTATGCCTATAACTGAATCCAAAATGACTTAAACTGTAGTGGACTTTTTGAACACAGCATCAAAGCTGACTATACACTTTGATGGAAAATCAGAAAATTTACGATCCTTTGTTGACTCCTTGTCCTCAGTAGATTCAATAAAAGGTACTCACGAAGCAGTTGCAGTATCACTAATAAAAACAAAATTAAAGGGAACTGCAAGAAATCTAATCAGCAATGAATCAACTATATCAGAAATAATAAACAAACTAAAAAATAGCGTGAAGGGAGAGTCTGTGGAAGTATTAACAGCAACATTTTTAAATATAAAACAAAGCAATAAAACTGCTAACGCTTATTGCAGGGAAATAGAAAATTTAACCAAGGCATTAGAAACCGCATACATTTCAGATAGATTGTCATGCGACCTAGCCACAAAGT
The DNA here is from genome assembly GCA_905220375.1 of Tachina fera. Classification (NCBI taxonomy): domain Eukaryota; kingdom Metazoa; phylum Arthropoda; class Insecta; order Diptera; family Tachinidae; genus Tachina; species Tachina fera. The sequence goes on from LR999963.1 coordinate 104,996,164, forward strand.
ATTCCACACAAACTGCCGTAAAGGCATTAACTAAGAACTGCACCATAGATAAAGTTAAGCTTATCATGGAAGCAGGACAATTCAATAGCATGAACGATGCTGTTAGTAAATTTGTCAATAGTTGTACAGACGCCACAGGTCAACAAAATACTATTTTGTACTGTGGACAAGAGTACAAATCTGGAAACAGTTACCGTGGTAATAATACACGATCACGTGGAAGAAATAATTACCCACGTAGAAATAATAACAACTATAATAATAACAATAAAATTAATAGCAATTATTACAGAAACCGACAAAGATTTATTAATAATCGTAGGAACAATAACTACGTAAGAGCAACAGAATCAAATGAAAACAATTCGGAAAACTCCGAAATTGCCCTAGGATCAAATCAGTAAAAATTTACAATCTATATATAAACTTGAGCTTCTTTATACATATTCAATTAGACAATACTAATACTTCGTTCACATTCTTAGTAGACACGGGAGCAGACATTTCATTAATAAAATCAAAATTCTTTAAACAAAACCAAATTAACACTAATAAAACAACAACTTTAAGTCGAATAGGACAGGGTAACATCAAATCGATTGGAAATACATTTTGCGATTTAAAATTTAAAAAATTTTTAATACCACATTACTTCCAGGTAGTAGATAATAATTTTCCGATACCATGCGATGGAATCATTGGCATGGATTTTATCAAAAAATATAACTGTATATTGGATTTCAACCAAGATAATGATTACCTTATCCTTAGACCATTTAATATACCACATACAATAGATATACCGATTACGAATAACTGCAATGAAATTAAAATACCTCCAAGATGTGAAGTAATACGTCAAGTAAATTTTACCAGTTCAAATAACGAATTATTAATTCCAAATCAAGAAATTGAACCAGGTGTTTTTATACCAAATACATTAGTTTAATCTGACAAAGCATTTATTCGTATTCTAAACACTAATAACACCATTACTAAAATCAAACAAAGTAACATAAAAACTGAAAACATCTCTGATTATGAAATTATCAAAGAAAATTTAGGCAAAAACTCTAAAAGAAAATCAGAAATATTAAAAATTTTACAGAAACATTTTCCACAACAATTTAAAACAACATTAACAAAACTATGTTCAACATATAGTGATATTTTCGGTTTGGAATCAGAAACAATAACAACTAATAATTTTTATGAACAAAAATTGAGAGTAAAAGATAAAGAATCAGTATATATTAAAAATTATCGTATACCACATACACATAAAGAAGAAATTGACAAACAAGTGAAAAAAGTAATAGACGATAAAATTATTGAACCTTCCTATTCTGAAATCACTTCCTAACTCTGACCAGAAAAGATGGAGACTTGTCATAGATTACAGACAAATAAATAAAAAATTAATTGCAGATAAATTCCCATTACCTAGAATTGATGATATATTAGACCAACTTAGTAGAGCAAAATATTTCTCCTGTTTAGTTTTAATGTCAGGTTTTCACCAAATCAGTTTGGAGAAAAACTCCAGAGACTTAACAGCATTCTCAACCAATAACGGTTCATACAGATTCACTAGATTACCTTATGGTTTAAAAATAGCACCAAATTCTTTTCAAAGAATGATAACACTTGCTTTTACTGGACTAAAACCAGATCAAGCATTCCTTTACATGGACGACTTAGTTATCCTGGGATGTTCACTGAAGCATATGCTTTCAAATTTAAAGAGTGTTTTTGACTTATGCTGTAAACACAATCTAAAACTGCATCCAGAGAAATGTTCGTTTTTCATGAAAGAAGTAACATATCTTGGACACAAATGTACAGATAAAGGTATATTACCAGACGACAGTAAATATTCAATTATCGAAAACTATCCAATACCAACAGATGCAGATAGCGCAAAAAGATTTGTAGCTTTTTGTATCTACTATCGGAGATTCATTAAACATTTTTCTCCAGACATTTAACAAAATTATCCCAGAAAAATAAACCATTTGAATGGACAAAAGACTGTGATTTTGCGTTTAAATATCTTAAGAAAGCACTAATGAGCCCTACTTTACCCCAATATCCTGATTTTACTAAGGAATTTTGTATAACAACAGATGCAAGTAAGTACGCTTTTCACCAAAACCAAAAAATAGAGTGTCAAAATTAAAAAAAACCTCATAAGCGACAAAAAATGCCAAAACTATAATTTATATAGGCTAAACTTCGTATTGAATTACATATTTCGTGTCCGTACGGAACCCTTTGTGCGCGGGTCAAAGTTGCACTTTACTGAATTTATTTCTATGTTCATTTTATTTCGGTACATATTTATTCTTCGGCTTCTTGTTGGCATTTCCCACACAAAAAATCTCTTCTCGTCACTGGTTGTGCCCTGAGAGGGATAACAACTACATATGTACTCTAATCGGCAGCGAATATCACATATGAACAAAAATATTAATCGTTGCAGGCTATTTATATATATATATATATATATTTCTAAAATTCTTCAGAAAAATGCCTTTACAGTATATATATACATATTTCTGTACATATATCTGTAACAGCCATCCCTAAATAAGGACGGAAAGCGGAACGGTTTTTTCCGCCGAGCTTTAGCGTTGAAATGCTATACCTAAACAAAAGCGCCAGCGTTATGTCAAAACGGTAAAAACAGGGTTATCAAGCAAATAAATGAAACAACCCTGATTATTTTAACACCGTATCAGTGCTGTCAGATTTAATTTCAGCCTCCTCGCCAAATGACTTTTCGAATATCTCTAAATATCCCTAATATAATAAAATATTACATTTACGCTAGAAATATTATTTTACATTGCAAGTATTGTTAAATTTTAATCTCAGTAGGTAACGTCTATCGGAAAACATAAAAATTATATTGTTTAGGAAAAATTAAGTATAAAAATACTTGCAAATAATTTCCCAGGCAGAACAACATAATGAGCACGACGTTGCTACAACTAACATCATGCTGGGAACACAACTGGGACGAACGACGAATTTTTCGGTGCGAACTTTCGTCATAAAAAATAAAACATATTTGTGCAAATGAAAATGAACACAACACCGCCGTACAACGAAATTCGTCGTGCGTGACGAACTCTGAGATAGATTTATTTCTATTTTGTACGCCGGCGAACGACGAAAAAACAAACGTGAGAGAAAATTCGCTTTCTCTCTCTCAGTTTTTGTACACACAACAACCAACTTTATCAAATATGAGAGAATTCGTCGACGTAGACGAAATTCGTCGTTCTTCCCAATTGTGTTCCTACCATTAGCCAACATTCGTTTACCAAAATTTTAATGCACTTATAACATTAAAACTATAACGCCGAATACCCGTCCTCGGACTCTTATTTTCAATGTTGTCACAATACTATAAATACAAATTTATAAGGTCGTCACAATGGAAATTTCCAAACTTGAGTAAAATTTTTGTATTAACGGTGTTGCAGCAGTGTATGAATATTGTGAACGGGGTATTTGGGAAACTAAAGTAAATTTTTTGTATTTACGGTGTTGCAGTCGTATAGGATTACTAAGAACGCGGTGGTTGTAAACGTTGTCATATTTTTGTGTTTGCAGTACTGTGGTGGTACACAAATTTAGGAAGAGTTGTAATTTTGTATTTACACTGATGTGGTGGTACATATTTTTTGCGCAAAATCACAATTTCTGCCTGGGTTCTTCCAAAAGACCAATCTTAATAAGATACATTGAACTTGAACACCAAGATCAAAATTATTTTTTAAGTCTTGTGATAAAACTGAACGTTTACTTAAATGTGTATTGAAACACAGAAAAAACTAAATTTCCTTTTAGTAACCAAATTCATTGAATCAGTAAATGTTTTGTATGAATACGGTCCTACAAATAATTTTGTAAATTCTGATAACAATTTTATAAAAATTCAAATCTAGCTGAGTTCGGCTGAGAGAATTAGTTGTTTAAGTGTGTTGGTGTTTATCTTGCGTGTCGATAGGTCAAACATGCTGCTGTACTATTGTTGTTTTTTATTTTGAATACATATTTTGTATACATGTAATTGCCGAAAAGTAGCCAACAAACCACAAATAAAATTTCAACAAACAATTTACTGGATTAATAAAAAGTATTTAAGGGAACTAAATTTTATTTCAAACAAAAATTTGTATGAAAATCTTTTGTGCGTAATTTTTTCTGTGAATATACAAACATACATATATATATATACAGATATATATATATATATATATATATATATGTATATAATATGGGTCTTATGCAAATAAACTAAACAAAACTTTGCCAAGCAATGTTAAGTAAAGTTGTATTCTAAAAAAATTATTACATCAAATTTCTAAAGTAGGTCCCCACGTTTGTTAAGACTACTTTAAGTTGATATTTTCAAAATGTGTAGTTTGTAACTCAAATATTTTTGTTAATATAACACATATTAATTAGTGTTACATCTTAAAATTAAGCTAGAAGTGTTAGCTCTTAGCTAAGATTTACTATTTCTGTCATGTAATAGAAAACATCATCAAATTATACAATTGATTCAAAATACATCATAAAATCCATAAAAAAATATTTAAATAAATACAATTGTACAGAAATGTTTTAGTGATGTACATACAATCAAAACAAATCGAAAAAATCTGGATATTCAAATACTCATTTCATTCGAATAAAAGAAATTGTGTAGCGTGTTCTAACTATCACTACGACTAACATTGTGTAATAAACATTTAAAGTCAACTTGACCGCAACATACATAACATCCAATGGCATTGAAATTATTTTTGTGCACTGGACATTTGACACTCATGCAATCGGGAAAATACCGCTGCATGAAGTGTTAGACAAATGCATTTGACAGACTGCAACGTAAATATGTATTTTGCACAGATGCTATTTAACACTCGCCAGTCTGATCAAAGGCTGCATCATAATGCACTTGAATGTATCATAATTAATAACCACATGTGTTTATATAATAAATATAAACAATACAAAATCCATGTTTTCCAAATTTCTTATGAGACACACGCCGCACGCCTACCGTGGGAAACTAAAAGGAACAATTTGCTTATTAAGCATATACCTTTTCTTTTCCCTCTTATGTTAAGATAGGTTAAGCTTTATTCTCATAACTAGTATATAAGACAATGTATTTTTATTTTAAAATTAATCATTAAACAACATTCCTAGAGCTCCTAGCTGCGCTCAGGAAATAATCTTTATATTTTATTTAAATTAAATTAAATAAAAATTTTTATTTAAAAATAACAACCTATTACATGGCGATCCTGCCAATTCCTGCGAGTGCTACTTTTAGCACCCGGAAATAATTTTTGAGGTCCTGGCAGATCAGCCAAAAACGATCTGCCAGTGGAAGAAGTCCGCCTGGCCAAAAGGCAGAATAAATAGCTTATGGAATGTTTACGAATCATTAACATTACAATTTGAGACAACATATGTACTAAAACCAGCATGGGAAAACCATGACCACAGCCCCTTACAATAGAGGAATACAAGAAGAGAACACAACGGAAACAAACAGAAGAGATTACGGTGCCAGTAACAAAAAAAGTAAAACGCAGGGGAGGATACCTCTGCCGACTAAAAAGGCAGAAGGCACTTCTCTTCCGAGAAGTAAATAGAGATCCACCACCAACATGGTCAGACTCTACCAAAATCTGGGTAAGAATTGATGAGCTGGACCGGCTCATCCAACTTCAACTAACAAAAAACAAGAAAGAGTAAAACCATATACATTAAAAATAAATAAAGAAGTGCACTAATTGCGGTGCACTCTTAGGTCAGTAGGCGTTAACCGCCGTTGACAAACATTATAATTACATATTTTTTAACTTATCCTCAATACTATTATATATTAACATAAATAAATCTTTAAATGGTACTTTTGTAATTAATTTTTTTAATGTAAATAATTTTGTAAGGCCATTATAATGGATAACATAAATAGAAAACAAACCAAAAAACATATTAATGTTATTTTTGAAAAAGAAGAAATTTCATTGGAACAACAAGTAAAATATTTAGCACAGATTTGGAAAATAATAGGAATGCCAGGTGTCCCAATTGAGGACGATATTTTAAACAATACTCATGTCGAAGAAATGACAGTTCGTGCAATAAGGTGGTCAGAACGCATAGAAAAAGAAAATAATAAGCACCAATAATTCAGTAAAATAGATAAATTTTAAATATGGGTAAAACAGGATCAAAAATGGAAAAACCCAGTGCTAACGTGATTACCAATTTGGAAATCATTGATCATAAGTCAGAAATAAATTCATTATGGTTACTAATGCTAATATTAGTAATAATTTCAGCAATAAACTTGTTGCTTAAAATATATTTGTCACATAAAAGAGCTCTAAGAAAAAAGTATTTCAGTAAAGCAAACGATTTAGACAAAATATAACCAAATTAAACTTTTTAGAAATTTTTTTTTAATTTACTGATGGAATGGAAAGATATTTTGAATAAGGCACGAATTATAAAAGAAGATTTAGAACGGTCATATAAGTGTATCAATATTGATAGACCAATTAAAAATGAAACAATTATTCATCATTTTCAAAATATTCTTACAAAATTAGAAGAAATAAGAGTTTTATTTAATGTTTATTACAATAGACTAACAGTAGCTCACCAAAGACCAGCAGACGCATTTTTCCTTGATTTAACAAGCAGAATTTCAAAATTAGCTGATAAAAAATCGATACAAATCGAACTACCAAATTCAATACACGAAAGTGTAATATTTAATATTTCTATGCCTATAACTGAATCCAAAATGACTTAAACTGTAGTGGACTTTTTGAACACAGCATCAAAGCTGACTATAGACTTTGATGGAAAATCAGAAAATTTACGATCCTTTGTTGACTCCTTGTCCTCAGTAGATTCAATAAAAGGTACTCACGAAGCAGTTGCAGTATCACTAATAAAAACAAAATTAAAGGGAACTGCAAGAAATCTAATCAGCAATGAATCAACTATATCAGAAATAATAAACAAACTAAAAGTAGCGTGAAGGGAGAGTCTGTGGAAGTATTAACAGCAAAATTTTTAAATATAAAACAAAGCAATAAAACTGCTAACGCTTATTGCAGGGAAATAGAAAATTTAACCAAGGCATTAGAAACCGCATACATTTCAGATAGATTGTCATGCGACCTAGCCACAAAGTATTCCACACAAACTGCCGTAAAGGCATTAACTAAGAACTGCACCATAGATAAAGTTAAGCTTATCATGGAAGCAGGACAATTCAATAGCATGAACGATGCGGTTAGTAAATTTGTCAATAGTTGTACAGACGCCACAGGTCAACAAAATACTATTTTGTACTGTGGACAAGAGTACAAATCTGGAAACAGTTACCGTGGTAATAATACACGATCACGTGGAAAAAATAATTACCCACGTAGAAATAATAACAACTATAATAATAACAATAAAATTAATAGCAATTATTACAGAAACCGACAAAGATTTATTAATAATCGTAGGAACAATAACTACGTAAGAGCAACAGAATCAAATGAAAACAATTCGGAAAACTCCAAAATTGCCCTAGGATCAAATCAGTAAAAATTTACAATCTATATATAAACTTGAGCTTCTTTATACATATTCAATTAGACAATACTAATACTTCGTTCACATTCTTAGTAGACACGGGAGCAGACATTTCATTAATAAAATCAAAATTCTTTAAACAAAACCAAATTAACACTAATAAAACAACAACTTTAAGTCGAATAGGACAGGGTAACATCAACCCGATTGGAAATACATTTTGCGATTTAAAATTTAAAAAATTTTTAATACCACATTACTTCCAGGTAGTAGATAATAATTTTCCGATACCATGCGATGGAATCATTGGCATGGATTTTATCAAAAAATATAACTGTATATTGGATTTCAACCAAGATAATGATTACCTTATCCTTAGACCATTTAATATACCACATACAATAGATATACCGATTACGAATAACTGCAATGAAATTAAAATACCTCCAAGATGTGAAGTAATACGTCAAGTAAATTTTACCAGTTCAAATAACGAATTATTAATTCCAAATCAAGAAATTGAACCAGGTGTTTTTATACCAAATACATTAGTTTAATCTGACAAAGCATTTATTCGTATTCTAAACACTAATAACACCATTACTAAAATCAAACAAAGTAACATAAAAACTGAAAACATCTCTGATTATGAAATTATCAAAGAAAATTTAGGCAAAAACTCTAAAAGAAAATCAGAAATATTAAAAATTTTACAGAAACATTTTCCACAACAATTTAAAACAACATTAACAAAACTATGTTCAACATATAGTGATATTTTCGGTTTGGAATCAGAAACAATAACAACTAATAATTTTTATGAACAAAAATTGAGAGTAAAAGATAAAGAATCAGTATATATTAAAAATTATCGTATACCACATACACATAAAGAAGAAATTGACAAACAAGTGAAAAAAGTAATAGACGATAAAATTATTGAACCTTCCTATTCTGAAATCACTTCCTAACTCTGACCAGAAAAGATGGAGACTTGTCATAGATTACAGACAAATAAATAAAAAATTAATTGCAGATAAATTCCCATTACCTAGAATTGATGATATATTAGACCAACTTAGTAGAGAAAAATATTTCTCCTGTTTAGACTTAATGTCAGGTTTTCACCAAATCAGTTTGGAGAAAAACTCCAGAGACTTAACAGCATTCTCAACCAATAACGGTTCATACAGATTCACTAGATTACCTTATGGTTTAAAAATAGCACCAAATTGTTTTCAAAGAATGATGACACTTGCTTTTACTGGACTAAAACCAGATCAAGCATTCCTTTACATGGACGACTTAGTTGTCCTGGGATGTTCAGTAATGCATATGCTTTCAAATTTAAAGAGTGTTTTTGACTTATGCTGTAAACACAATCTAAAACTGCATCCAGAGAAATGATCATTTTTCATGAAAGAAGTAACATATCTTGGACACAAATGTACAGATAAAGGTATATTACCAGACGACAGTAAATATTCAATTATCGAAAACTATCCAATACCAACAGATGCAGATAGCGCAAAAAGATTTGTAGCTTTTTGTAACTACTATCGGAGATTCATTAAACATTTTTCTCCAGACATTTAACAAAATTATCCAAGAAAAATAAACCATTTGAATGGACAAAATACTGTGATTTTGCGTTTAAATATCTTAAGAAAGCACTAATGAGCCCTACTTTACTCCAATATCCTGATTTTACTAAGGAATTTTGTATAACAACAGATGCAAGTAAGTACGCTTTTGGTGCGGTTTTGACACAGGGATATGATGGTAAACATTTACCTATTGCTTATGCATGAAAAACATTCACAAAGGGAGAAAGTAACAAATCAATTATTGAGCAAGAATTAACTGCAATTCATTGGGCAATTACCCACTTCAGACCATATATATATGGAAAACGTTTTCTTGTCCGTACTGATCATAGACCACTTTCTTATTTGGTTTCAATGAAAAACCCAAGCTCCAAGTTAACAAAAATTAGACTCGATTTGGAAGAATATAACTTTACAATAGAATATCTTAGGGGAAAAGATAACTATGTTGCCGACGCTCTATCGCGAATAACAATAAATGACCTAAAAGACATGAATAATAAAATTTGTTCTATATTAAAAGTCCCGACTAGATCGATGACCAATACAAAAGACAAGAATAGTAATACACTAAATGAACAGCATAAAAATAAAAATAATGATAAGCCCAATATATATGTACCTTTAACAAACACTGACGTATACTATAAACTAAAGATTTCCCCCGGAAGATGTTATATCAAACGTGGAAAATCTATAGTAACATATATACATATTAATGATTTGCTTACTAAAGAGAATTTTGACTTAGGACAATTTTTCTCTAGGCTCGAAAAAGTGGCCGGTAAACACAATATATATAATTTACAAGTGGCACCTAGTGAGAAAATTTTCGAATTTATCTCTATTAATGTATTTAAACTTATGGGCAATAAAATATTAAATAAAATTAAAGTAGCGCTACTAAATAAGGTGGCCCAAATTGATAGTAAGAATGCCAAGGCAATTCTCGAGCTTATGCTGAAATATCACGATGATCCCATAGAAGGAGGACATTGCGGAATTTATAGAACATTAGAAAAAATAAAAAGATATTACTATTGGAAAAATATGTCCAAAGACATATCTAAATACGTAAAAACATGTCACAAATGCCAAACTGCTAAAACCTTAAAACATAACAAAAGTCCAATGACTGTGACACCAACACCAACAAAATCATTTGATACGGTAGTGATAGACACAATAGGGCCATTTCCAAAATCATTAATTGGAAATGAATACGCAATCACAATAATATGTGATTTAACTAAATATTTAGTTACTATACCAATAAGAGACAAAAGCGCTAAAACAATCGCTAAGGCAATATTTGAAAATTTTATACTTACCTATGGTCCAATGAAGACGTTCATTTCGGACATGGGAACAGAATATAAAAATTCGATATTAACAGAACTTTGTAATCTACTAAAAATTGAAAAATTAACTTTCGACAGCTCATCATCACCAAACAGTAGGCACAATAGAAAGAAGTCATAGAACTTTCAATGATTATGTACGTTTCTATATATCTATAGACAAATATGATTGGGACGAATGGCTAAAATATTTTACTTATTGTTTTAATACAACACCTTCAACAATTCATAATTATTGTCCTTATGAGTTAGTCTTTGCAAAAACTCCTTACAGTTTTCACATTTTCAATGTAGATAAAATAGAACCACTATATAATATAGAGGACTATGCCAAAGAAACAAAATTTAGATTAGAAGTAGCATATAAGAGGGCCCAACAGTTATTAGATAGAAATAAACTTAAGCAAAAATTAAACTATGATAGGGATATAATTGATTATAACTTTAAAATAGTAGATCTAGTATTACTGAAAAATGAAGCAGGTCATAAGTTAGAAATACAATATAGAGGGCCTTACAAAATTAAGAAAATAGACTTAAAAAATAATAATGTAACTATATTTGATACGAAAACAAATAAAACACAAATAGTTCATAAGAATAGACTTAAATTATATAATATTAAATAATTAAAACGGTATGCGCATTACCAATAAAACCTAATATTTTACAATAAGATTTAAATTTTTAATTATACTTCAAAAATACTTTTTTTTATGTGTAAAAGAATGTCCATTAAACTAACGTTGTATGAACATTCTTATAAAAGGTGGAGGTGTAGCGTGTTCTAACTATCACTACGACTAACATTGCGTAATAAACATTTAAAGTCAACTTGACCGCAACATACATAACATCCAATGGCATTGAAATTATTTTTGTGCACTGGACACTTGACACTCATGCAATCGGGCAAATACCGCTGCATGAAGTGTTAGACAAATGCATTTGACATACTGCAACGTAAATATGTATTTTGTACGGATACTATTTGACACTCGCCAGTCTGATCAAAGGCTGCATCATAATGCACTTGAATGAATCATAATTAATAACCACATGTGTTTATATAATAAATATAAACAATACAAAATCCATGTTTCCCAAATTTCTTATGAGACACACGCCGCACGCCTACCGTGGGAAACTAAAAGGAACAATTTGCTTATTAAGCATATATCTTTTCTTTTCCCTCTTATGTTAAGATAGGTTAAGCTTTATTCTCATAACTAGTATATAAGACAATGTATTTTTATTTTAAAATTAATCATTAAAAAACATTCCTAGAGCTCATAGCTGAGCTCAGGAAATAATCTTTATATTTTATTTAAAGTAAATTAAATAAAAATTAATTAAATAAATTAAATAAAAATTTTTATTTAAAAATAACAACCTATTACAATTGTGATAACTCTTCTGTGTTTCTCATATTTTTTACGTCTACTTCATAGAAATGTTTATCTGTTTTCCTAGCATGTCAGAAGCTCATATCGTTTAAATTAGGTAGCTCTACTTCAAGAAAATAAAAATTTATTTAATAAATTAAAAAAATGTTTGAATACCCGAATGACATTTTATTCAATTTTGAATATCATAAGCTGTGAAGTGGTTGTTGTTACCAGTGTGTGGTGTTATCAGTATTTATTATTAAATAAAAAAATAATTAAAGTTGTGCTTTGCATGCAATTTCTTAACAAAGCAATGTTAGCCTTAAAGTGAATGACAACTAATATGAACTTTAAAGTTATAGTAACATATTTTTTGCACAAGGGGGTGTATATATAATATTTTGTTAGCTAAATTTTGTTATTTAAATTAAAATAATATAATTACCCTCTTATACAAAAAAATTTTTTACTTGAGCTTTACAGTTCATAGTAGTTACCAAGCACTTTAAGGCTAGTATTGCTTTGTTAAGAAATTGTATTCAAAAGACAACTTTAATTATTTTGTGATTTAATAATTAATTCTGGTAACACCACCGTGCTTAACAACCAATTCACAGCTTATGATGTACAACATCGAATACAGTTTCATTCGAGTATTCAAATAATTTTTTATTTAATTAAATACTTTCTTATTATCTTGAAGTTAAGCAACCTAATTTAAAAAATATGAGCTTCTGACATAGATGCAAAACAGATGAAAATTTTTATGAAGTAAAAGTAAAAAATATGATGAACATAGAAAAATTATCTCAATTTATTTTATTCGAACGAAATGAGTATTTGAATATCAAGATTTTTTCGATTCGTTTTGTTTGAATGTACATCACTAAAACATTTTTGTATAATTGAATTTATTTTAATATTTTTTTATGCATTTTCCTATGTATTTCGAATCAATTGGATAATTTGGTGATGTTTTCCATTACATGGCAGAAATAATAAACTTAAGCTAAGAGCTAGCTAATACTTCTAGCTTCATTTTCAGATGTAGCATGAATCAATATGTGCTATATTAACAAAAATATTTGAGGTACAAAATAAAAATTTTGGAAATATCAACTTAAAGTACTCTTAACAAATGTGTGCCTACCTTAGAATTTTGATATAAAATTTTTTTTAATACAACGTTACTAAAAATTGCTTTGCAAAACTTTGTTAAGTTTTTTTGAATACGACCCTTAAAGTTTAAAAAAATTTCTTATTTAGAATAGTTAGAAAATATGAAAAACTTCTTGTGCTTAGGATGATGGCCTAGCATCGCCATATTTTTATACCCTTTACCAAAAATTGGTAAAAGGGTATATATAGGTTTCTCATTCCGTTTGTATTTTCTACAATATTAATAAGCGACACATAAAGTATATATTCTGGATCCTTATGCATAGGGAAGACGAACAAGCGATGTCCGTCTGTCCGTCTGTCTGTACGTAAAATCGGGGTTCCCAAGCTCCCAGAACAGCTAGAGACTTCGTTCTTGGACTGGTGTGTCAGAAATTTTCCCGATTTTCCCGAAATTTTGCTATTGAAAATCAGCAAAATCGGGCAGACGGTTTCAGAGCTGGAAGACTCAAACTCTATTTTCCCATAGAAAATAACTACCGAAAACAAGTTTTTATTACTTTTTTATTAAATTAACTTATTCTATACTTCGGTATGAATAAAATTGGTATTTATAATAAAAAAAAAATTAACAAAATTAAAAAACGTTTCCAGGGTTGGAAAACTTTAACTTTTTTCCTAATAATTAAACATATTTCATGTTTTAGGAAGAAGGCTATTTTCTCAGGAACTGTAAAAGCTACGGGTCTGAAATTTGGGCAGTGTAGGTAGAACTTTCGTCGCTACAACAGCAAATATATAAACGCTAAAAATTAGAGAGTGTTCCAAAATGAGTGACGAAACCTTTTAAAATCCCATTTAATATACATACAATTGTATGTATATAAAAAATATATATGTATATTGACACTTAAAATTTTTGAAATTAGTGTATTTTTATATAGGCTACAACAATTAACACTAAAATTAAAAAAATTAAATTAAAGGGTGGCCCATCAGTTAATGAGATTTTGTCTATGTAATTTTGACAAATTGCTATATTTTGGAAATTGTAAGAGTTAAACTTTTGAAATTTTCAAAAACGGTCAAACTAAAAAATCCGAAAATTATAAAATTTTTTGGCAATCGCCAAAATGAAAAAACGCCTATATGAAAAAAATCGCCAAAATCAAAAAAAAATCGCCAAAATGAAAATAAATCGCCAAAAAAAACGCCAAAACACCGAAAAAATCGCCAAAACAAAAAAATTTGCCTACATGAAAAAAATCGCCAAAAATTAAATAAATTCAGTGAAGTGCGACTTTGACCCTCGCACGAAAGGTTCCGTACTGACACGAGATATGTAATTGTATACGAAGTTTAGCCAATATAAACTATAATTTTTGCATTTTTTTCGTTTTTGGGTTTTTTCGGGTTTAAGCATTTTTTAGTTTTGGGGTTTTTTGCACTTTTTTTCTCGTTTTGGCGACTTTTTTTGGTTTTTGGAGTTTTTTTAATTTTTGCGATTTTTATTATTTTGGCGTTTTTTATATTTAGCGATTTTTTTAATTTTGGCGTTTTTTTCATATAGGTGATTTTTTTTGGTTTTGGCGATTTTTTTAGTTTTGGCACTTTTTTTCGTTTTGAGAACTTTTTTTTGGTTTTGGTGTTATTTTAATTTTGGCGATTTTTTTTTAAATTTTGCGATTTTTTTAATTTTGGCGATTTTTTTTCATTTTGGATATTTTTTTTCATACATATAATTATTTTGGTTTTGGTGCCTTTTTCGCGTTTTGGCGATTTTTTCCGGTTTTGGCATTTTTTTCATTTTGGCCCTTATTTTGTTTTTGTGCGATTTTTTCGAATTTCGCAATTTATTTTCGTGCTAGAAATTTTTTTATATTGGCGATTTTTTAATTTTGGCGATTTTTTTTAATTTTTGGCGATTTTTTTCTAAAGTTTTGGCGATTTTTTTTTGGTTTGGCGATTTTATAATTTTCGGATTTTTTAGTTTTACCGTTTTTGCAAATTTCAAGTGTTTACCTCTTACGGTTTCCAAGATATAGCAATTTGTCCAAATTACATAGTCAAAATTGCATTAACTGATGGGCCACTCTTTAATTTAATTTTTTTTAATTTTAGTGTTAATTGTTGTAGCCTATATAAAAATACACTAATTTTACAAATTTCAAGTGTCAATATACATATGTATATACAATTGTATGTATATTACATGGGACTTTAACATTTTTCGTTGTTCGTTTTGGAATACCCTTTAATTTTTAATTCTCATGTATTTGTTGTTGTAGTGGCCAAGGTTCTACATACTCTGTCCAAATTTCAGGACCGTAGCTCTTATAGTTCCTTAGAAAATACCGTGTGACGGACAGACGGACAGCGTAGCGAAAACAGTAGGGTTCCGTTTTTCATCTTTGGTGAACGGAACCCTAAAAAATCACTTAAATGAAAAAAAAATCAGCAAAATCAAAAAAATTGCCAAAACGAAAAAAAATCGCCAAAAATTAAAAATACGCCAAAAACCGAAAAAAACGCCAAAACGAGAAAAAAGTGTCAAAGCAAAAAAAAAATTCCCACAATGACAAAAATCCGCAAAAATCGCCAAAACAAAAAAAAAATCTTATCTGAACATAAATCGCCAAAAATTAAAAAAAAACGCTTAAATGAAAACAAAAATCGCCAAAATCAATAAAATCGCCAAAACTAAACAAAATGCCAAAAACCAAAAAAAAATCGCAAAAACAAAAAAAAATTGCCTATATAAAAAAAATCGCCAAAAATTAAAAAAATCGCTTAAATGAAAAAAAATTGTCAAAATCAAAAAAATTGCCAGAAGGAAAAAAGTCGCCAAAATTAAAAAAACGCCAAAAATCGAAAAAATCGCCAAAACGAAAAAATAAGTGTCAAAACTAACAAAATTGCCACAAAAAAAATAAAATATATAAAAAATTAAAAATCGCCTAAATGAAAAAAAATCGTCAAAATCAAAAAAATCGCCAGAACAAAAAAATCGCCAAAATTAAAAAAGCACCAAGTTAAACGTAATGCCAAAAACCTAAAAATTGCACTAGAGAAAAAGGTATGCATTTTTTCATAAAATTAATACGTACCTACATATCTCTGTGCTTATGTATGTATCTCTATACTACATAAACGCACTTTGGTATATAAGATTCGACACAGCCAAATATAGCACTCTTACTAACAAACGTATAGGTAAATACTCGTAGAACAAAATATATACTAAATATAACATGTATTAGATAAATATATGTATGCACATAATTTATAATTTTGATGAAGAAAACAAGAAAATATGTCAGTATTTTAGTCAAAAGGAAACTAAATAATGTACTAAAAGTACCAAATATTAAATTCTTAAAAATATTTTTTGAGAAATTTTTAGATTCTTTAATTGAACTGTAGTGAATTTTAATCAGAAATAATTCATAGTTAGGCTCAAGTTCAGTAATTTCAATTCTTATTGAATGAAATATTTAGTGCTAAACTAAATAGAAAAATGAAAAAATGTAAAAAACAGAAAATTAATAGTGATACTTATAAATGTATTTACCAAAGGTAAATCAATTGTATAACAACAAGGTAAATCAATTGTATACACAGAAAAGTATCGGTATTTCCCCCAGCTTAAAGTCTAAGTTTAATTTTTCTTCTCTTCTTTAGAAACTCACATTAATTAATAAAAATATTTCATTCAATAAGAATTGAAATTACTGAACTTGACCCTAACTATGAATTATTTCTGATTAAAAATATTTTTTTTAATAAAAACAACTTTTATTCTTAAATAAATCCTCACATATGGTAACGCTGATGATGGCAAACAGAAGGCAATTGTTTTTTTTTGCAACTAACTTCATTGTGAAACGCGTTGTCAAAATCGGATTTTTCAATAGCAAAGCGGTGACATGAGATGTTTTGACAGTTAAAAAACGCTTGCCACTTTTGTTTAGGGATGGCTGTAAGTAAGTATGTATGAAATATGGGTTAGGAAGGTTGGTAATATAACGCACATCCATTCGGAGACCCAGTTGGGTCCACTGTGATATGTCTGTAATATAAATTTTGTAAAAGTTTTCAAACGTCAAACTTTGATATTAGAAAATACGAAAACTAATATTTGAAACGATATTCGCAAGCACGAACACGAATACGAATGCGAATATTTTATGTGAAATTAATAGACCTTTAACTGGGGTCCTACTTATGTCTACAAAATGAAATATGAAAAAATTTTATAAAAAAGAACTTCATACTCCTGTTCGCGTACATTAAAGTTAAGCAATTTAAAATATCCTAAATTTTAAACGCCATTAAAAACATTTACAAATTATACCATGCAAACATTTTTATAATAAATTAAATGGATTCTTAATTTTTTATACAACCGAACTTAACAAAACATTTTTATCAAACAGTAATGAAATGCGCATAGGATCGTGTGCCTATCAAATTTGTATGTATTTTTAAAGAATATTTTATTATATTTTAATATGAAAAAATAATTTTAGAACAAATACTAAAATTTATTCTTCTAAAAAAAGGTACAAAATTAAGAAACAGACCTTAATGCAATAAATTTGGAAAAAAAAAGTACATCAATAATCACATTTCTTATCATTTTGAGTTATTTGATATCCCAAAACACTCCAACAATGTGTATGTTTAAACCGGTGAGTGCACTTTTTAAAAAAAATTCAGTATTAGGAAATTAAAAATTTTTTACCGTGGTAACCGTTATTGATCCAAAATATACAATTAAATTTTTTAAACAATCTTGGGGCTGTCCATATATTACGTTACGCTCTAGAGTGAGGGGGGTTCGAGTTTTGTTACGATTTGCTATAAAGGGAGCGGAGGGGGATATTGAAAATGTTACTTAACAGAAAAAATTACTAATTTCGTACAAAAATAAGTATGTTTTTCTGATTTATTTATTTAATTGATCATACGTGTTACCTAAATATATTATGTATGCATTAATGATGTAACGAATGTTAAATTTTGATATTTGCGAATACGAATATTAAATGTGAAATTCTTAGACATAAAATTGGTGTTCTGTTTACGCTTGCAAAATTAAATATGAAACAGTCACAAACCTCTTACTTTATGCACAGACTTTCAAAAACTATATGAGAATTCATAAAATAATAATATTTTTGAAAATCACAAAGACAAAATAAGCTTAGAAGGCTTTGTAACTCATACAAAACCCAGCAAATAATTTATAGTCGATATGAATCCATTTTATTTTTCTACACTTTATACAATTAGAAATCCATTGGATAACAATAAAAGTAATTACAAGGCAAAATGAAAAATAAAATCTAAAATTTAACATTTAAGAAATTTATTATTCGACATATTGTCATAATTATATTTTAATTTGAAATTTATTTGCTGGTGGTTAAGCTTGGTCTATATACGCATTTCATTGTTGCTGTAACAAATCATCAGTAGACTTCAACCACACATTTTGAACAGTCACAAACCTCTTGTTCAAAATGTGTGGTTGAAGTCTACTGATGATTTGTTACAGCAACAATGAAATGCGTATATAGACCAAGCTGAACCACCAGCAAATAAATTTCAAATTAAAATATAATTATGACAATATGTCGAATAATAAATTTCTTAAATGTTAAGTTTTAGATTATATTTTTCATTTTGCCTTGTAATTACTTTTATTGTTATCCAATGGATTTCTAATTGTATAAAGGTGTAAAAAAATAAAATGGATTCATATCGAATATAAATTATTTGCTGGGTTTTGTATGAGTTACAAAGCCTACTAAGCTTATTTTGTCTTTGTGATTTTCAAAAATATTATTATTTTATGAATTCTCATATAGTTTTTGAAAGTCTGTGCATAAAGTAAGAGGTTTGTGACTGTTCAAAATGTGTGGTTGAAGTCTACTGATGATTTGTTACAGCAACATTGAAATGCGTATATAGACCAAGCTAAACCACCAGCAAATAAATTTCAAATTAAAATAACTTTTAAATTTTAGACTAAAATTAATTCATAAATTTCTTTAAAAAAATAATTTTTTTTTTAATTCTGGTGAGTATTTTCTAACACTATGGAGGAGTTACAAGGTTTTGTGTGACTAAAATAAGCTTCTACATGGTTTTTTGCTCACTCTCGGCAAATTAAAAATATTGATTTCTTCCACTAGAATGACTTCCATATTTTTCACTGGGAGGTTTTTACCTATCAGTATGCCTTATAAAATCTAGGCGCATGGCACTGCGCCAGGCCAATTTACGGCCAATGCACGCAGTGTCTATATTTACAGGAAGCTATTCGTCGTGTTTTTACCACCCTGATAATTTTGTTCCCCGCTAAAATTTAATTCATAATTAGTATAAATCCATGTTACCTCATATGCAAAGTTTAAAAGTGCAAAAAGTGAATATTTTAAGTCATACTCATTGACCACTTACCACTGACACACTCATCAAATTGATGACGCACTTCCGCTATATCTAAAATTTGAAATTTGTCACAAGAGTAGATTTAGGCGAGCCATGAACTAGAAACACGGAAATATTAGCCAAGGAGGCGGATCTACGCCCATAAAAATTAAAATTTGTGCTAATGAGCTGAAATTCGATACAGAACTAGGTCTAGGTTAGCCATAAACTAAATAAATCTGAAAGCCTGAAAATTTAAGTCAGGAGGGTAGGGCTACGCCCATAAAGGTCAGAAATAAAAAACCAAATCTAAAGCGCTTAACTAAAGCGATTTTATTGAAATTTGGCATATACATATATTATACCTCGTTGTACCTTCATAGTGAGCTAACGTCATAGCGGAGTTTTTTCTTATATACATACTAAACAAAAAAATATCATAAAAAAATATTCGTAATACATATTATTAACCTTGATATATAAGCTTTAATTAATTCGCTAATATTTTTTTACAGTCATAAATAACAAAAACAAAAAAAACGCAAACACAAACAAAGTTCAATTGAGGAATACTCTATATGATTACCTCAAAAACAAATATATGTGAAGTGAGTTATAACAGCGGAAATGCCTATTTTATTGTGAGTTCTGATGCTCATAATGATAAAAATAAAAAACCTGAGGATAGACTTACTGTAAGTTCTGAAGCTCTTAATAAAAATAAAAATCTGACGATAGACTTTTTCTAACGACAAATCCACTTTTTCGACCGCGATCAAGTTCGCTTTGTCCAATGCCAACTAGTGATTCTTTAACATTACAGTTGCCTAGTACTTTGATAGTTAAGCCATTGACATCATTCCCTTCGGGCTCGTGTTCATCGCCTAAAAAAGTTATCACTACAGATAACAGTAGCTCCAAACCAAAGGTACAAGTCGGAATGGACAGATATCTAACCGTGGTAAAGCGTGGGCGAAGCCCGATTTCTTCTAAAATGTTATCTGTTCCAAATATGTCTAGGGGTAACGGCGCACCATCGACGAATCGCCAAAATCGTTTTTCATTATTGCAAGACGATAACGACAAGACCGCTGCATCATCTCAAAAGTATTTTAAGCCACCACCTATGTATGTGAAGAGAAAAAATTCTAACGCCCTTCTAACAAAACTACTGTCCACCATCGCTGAACATACTTTTCACGTAACTCCAATTAAGTGAGGTTATATTGATGAAACTAAAATCCAAATATATGATGAAAAAGATTTCCGAAAATTTGTTTATGATTTTGAAGAAATTACAACAAATTTTTAGATATATAAACTTAAGAGTGCTAAGGGCTTACATATAGTATTAAGGTAAAAGTTTCTCTTACACCGAAAAATCCCAGTTAAAGAGCCACCTAAGCGTACAGGTCCTCTACAGTGCCATAATTGGCAAATATATAGCCATACAAAAACTGCAATTTACCTACAGTTTGTGTTATCTGCGGTGAATTGCATGCACAGAGAAAATACTGCTTAATAGAATCAATAAGATTTTCTCTATGAAACATTTTTAGGCTAAGGGGTATCCCAGCAGAAAGAAGCGAAGATTTTTTCAAAGAGATTCTTTATTGTTTTATCTTATTAATTTTATCAAGAAGAAAACCACATGAAATCAAGAAGAAATATTATTATTCACAACTTTTTTTACTTAATTTCCGTTATTTTTGGCACCAAAATAGCAATAGGGCTTTCTTATTGATTTCATTACGTTGCCTTATTGATTTTTTCGAAAATGGGGTTTCCGTATTGATTTCATTAGGTTGCCTTATTAATTTTTTCAATAAGGTATTCCTTATTGTTTTCATTAGGTTCCTATATGATTATGTGCAAAGCATCTTATTAATTTTTTTTAATAAGGAAATCTTCTTGTTTTTATTAGGTTTCTTGTTATTTCACATGTATAAATAAACATTGAGACAATTTTTTTCATGATCTTTTTCGTTCTTGTATAAGCATGTTTTTGTACAATAATTTCAGTGTGGATTCAGGCTGCTTGTTAGCATATTGGGTAGAGTTCTTGTCTATCAGTAAGAAGGTCGCTGGTTCAATACTTGTGTCTTCCCAAGTAATAAATATGTATGTATGGTGAGTTAGTTAATTAAAAATATAATATAACATGTATGTATGTATAAATAAATAACATCTAAATATACTACATGCATACATACATATGTATATCGAACAGAATTGAAACGAAAATATATAGGTAAAATTTTTTTATATTTTTTATTAGATTGCCTAATCAAGCAGAAAACCTTTTTGAAAAAATCAATAAGATAACCTAATAAAAACTACAAGATTTCTTCTTGATTTTTTCAAAAAGGGTTTCTCTATGAAATCAATAAGATTTCCTTATTGAAAAAAAAACCATAGAGATATCTTATTAATTTTGTTCTTTTTTATGAGGTATTTATTAGGCACTGTTTTCTCTGTGTCGTACTGCCAGCTTCACTAAGCCAACAGATCAAGCAGAAAAAAATTTTATAATTGTGGAAGAAATCACACCGCTAACTATAGAGGATGCCTCGTATATTCTTTCGTTAAACTGGCTATGAGTCAAAAACCTCAGCTCCAGCTCAACCATTAAACGCGTACTCCGCCTCTTTTGCTCAAGTGAGCCAACCAGTTATTTCACGTGTATCGTATGCCGATGCTTATAAGTCTAGTTCTATTCCCACACAAAATGTCTCACCGCCAAACAATTCAACGAATGCAAACTCACGCTTTAACTTTAGTCGCCTTGAAGCTACTATGGAAAATCTGGTGCTAACTATAAACACCTTTACAACAAATATGAATAGTATGATGCAAGAAATGCTGCGAATGTAGAATACACTGCTTCAAGCATTACTTTAAAAACCATGAACATGTTAAAAATTTGCCAGCACAAAAAATTACCTTGAGCACTTCCTCATGGAAAAAAATATTGATATAATGTTGGTCTCTCAGACTCATTTGACTTCAAGGAGCTTATTTAAAATAAATGGTTACACTTTATATGATTCAAAGGACTCGAGAAGGAGAGCATGCGGTGGGTCAGCAATTCTAATTAAGTCAAGACTCAAAGACTATGTCCTTGAAAACATTTGTGAAGAACATCTACAAGCAACAAATATTTGTGTCGAAAATTTTGTTACAAATTTCGTGATATCATCAATCAATGCAAAACATACGTTCAGGGGTTCACGTCTTATTACACCGAGAGGTCGGGCATTGTGCAACACAATTTCAAAAATGGACTTGGACGTCATGTGAAGTGGGGAGCCCACTTACTTGCCTACGTACATTCAAAAAATTCCGGATGTTATATATTTTGGAGTCATGAAAGATATCACTAGGGAATTAATTCATGCTGAAGCTTCTCTAGATCTCTTCTCTCTCCCACTATTGTTACAATTTGTAGCCCACTAAGAAATGACTTCCCTGACCCATATGTTAAGATGATCAACCGTGTTAATTGACTGGGGTTCAAAAATACCTGATTAGTCATTGTACGGAAAATATTAAGCTAAGAACACCAGGTGATATTGAATCTAATATTGCAAATCTTAACAAAAAAAATGTGTAGAATTTATTCTACACACATTGAGCGCCTTGTACGTGAAAAAAAGACAGCTAGAAGGGAATGGAAACAGCATAGATCACCCAAAAATAAAATTAGATTTAAAGAATGCACTAAACGACTCCAAGAACTCCTTGCACATGAAAACACTGCATCTCTTAAAAATTATCTGAAAAATCTCAATGTCACACCAGCATCTAATTACTCATTGTGCGCGCTGCTAGAAAGCTTAAAACACCCGTTGAATATAAACCACCTCTGCGCACTTCTACCGGAGGTTGGGCCAGAAGCGATACTGAAAAAGCTAACATATTTGTTGAGCATTTAAAATCCGTATTTACCTCCAACAAATGTACTGGTGTTGTTGATTTGCCGAGTGTAGTTGCTCTACCCCCTCGACCCATAAAATTTAAGACGCGTGATGTTCAGAAACTAATTGTTGAAATCAACCCGAAGAAATCTCCTGGTATTCATGGTATTAGTAACCAGATGCTAATAAAGTTGCCTCGTATTGCAATTAGAGTCCTCTTATTTATTTTTAACGCCATTTTAGGATTAGAGTATTAGCCATACTGCTGGAAGCTTGCCAAAGTCAAAATGATTCCATAGCCGGGCAAAGACCTTACTAAAACTAAGTCATATAGGCCAATAAGTCTGCTATCAACAATATCCAAACTTTTTGAAAAACTACTCATGACAAAATTGTCCGCTATATTAAGAGGTAGTGGATGCATCCCAGACCATCAATTTGGTTTTAGAAGTCAGCATAGCACCAGTGAACAAACTTTTCGATTGGCTTATGAAAAAAGTACTGTTCTGCACTGTTTATTGACGTTTCGCTGCATTTGATAAAGTGTGGCATGAAGGCCTAATTTTAAAATTAAAATCATATCTACCAATAAATTTGGTGAATTTATTAGAAAGTTACATTACTACCCGGAAGTTCACGGTTTTGGAAGGAGAATTCAGGAGTGCGCCCGAATCTTAATCATCCGGTGTGTCACAGATAAGCATACTGGGGCCAGTTTTGTATTTGATTTATACTTGTGATATGCCTTTGAGCAGCAATACCCATACATCTATATTTGCCGATGATACAGCCTGCCTTAGTATGCACGAGAACAATAACGAGGCTTCCCGATATGTACAAGAACATATTACACAATTGAAAATCTGGTTGAACTTATGGAGAATTAAAGCAAATGATCAAGCGTGTGTCCATATAACGTTCACCCTGCGAAGAGATACTTGTTCCTCCTTTCGAATCAAAATATTCCTCAACATTTCTAAGTGAAATATTTTGGTATACACCTTGATCGAAGGCTTACATGGAAACATCATATTGACTTTAAGCTAACTCAGATGAAACTTAAATTATCTCAAATACATTAGTTGATTGGCAGAAATTCAACACTTAGCCTGGACTGCAAACTTTTAATATACAAGTCAGTCAGAATTCAACGAAGACAAAACAAAATTTTAAGGTTAATAACTCTGATCCATGGTACATTAAGAATTTAAATTTGCATCGTAATTTAAAAATGCCACTAGGTACTGAAGTAATTGCAAGATACGCACGTAAATACTTAACAAAACTCGAGTCACATCCTAATCCGATTGCTTGTAATATTTTGAACTTTACTGGACACATCCGCCTAAAAAAAGGGACACAAGGGATCTTTTACTCAACACTCTAGATGGGACTGCTTGAAAATACATTTATTTTTCCTTTTTCATTATCACTACTTATGTATTATTTACTACCACTAAGTTTATGTCCGACGCTGGTCGGGCTTAATAATTATATTTTAGCTTTAAGATTTGATTACTTATTGTAAGTTCATATTTGATGATACAATAAATAAATATATGTATTAAATAAAACATATCTTGCAATAACGCATGGCTATAAATTTTTTTGTTAAAAAAGTGGGCGTCTACACGCCCATACCATTTAAGCCGCATATTTCATGTACTACGGCTCAGCCTATTAAGATATACACTTTATGTAGGTATCAAATTTAAAATGTTTATCTCAAGCAATATTACAGAAATTTGGCACATATGTTGGAATAATGCAAAGTTATAAAATTTCGTTGCAAAAAAGTGGGTGTTAACACGCCCATACAATTTAAACCTGCTATTTCATGAACTTCGACTAAGCAGATTTTAATATAATATTTATTTACTGGCGAAAAAACATTATTTAAAAAAAGTGGGCGGGAATACGCCCATAAAAATTAAATAATTAAATTTGCGTTAGAGAGGTGAAATTTGATACGCAAGTAGGTCAAGATGAGAAACCAAATAGAAAAATCTCAAAACCCAAATATTTTTACCAGGAGTGGCAGGGGTCACGATAATTTTGTACTGAAGCTTTTAACAGAAGCTTTAACTAAAAGCTATCATCTTAAAAAGGGTACGTTGATAATTGAGAGCTGCTCACAACAAAATCTTGAATTTAAAAAAGTGACGGAGAGTGGGGGTAACGGCCATAACATTTCAAGCTAGAATTTGCACTAGAGAGCTTAAATTCAATACACAAATAAATCTTAATTAGAGATCACCAAAAGAGATTTAAAATCCTGGAAGTGTCAATTGGGGGCATGGACACGCACTGTAAGCTCAAAATTAAGAATTTAAGTTAAAGGATTTACGAACGGGAAAAATCTGAAAGCAGCGATTGTTAAATTAAGGAAGTAGGGCAACGTTTATAAAATTTTTATCGAAATATTATACGGTAAAGAACTGAAATTTTGAACAAATAAATAGGTTTAGGTAAGCTACCAACAAGATAAATTTGAAACACAACCTACTGTATTGTATTGTATTTTATGTAACTCTGCCCTTTTGAAACACAACCTACTGTATTGTATTGCATTTTATGTATCTCTGCCCTTTTGAACTGCCGCAAACATTATCAGTAGAACTATAACAGCCTAGAAATTTAAAGTTTAAAAACCTTTATTAAGAAAGCCTTCCAAAAAGTAGTCAGAAAAGTAAGCAAATTATCTAGAAATTATATAACACTCTTACGATTACAAATTTATATAATGCATACCATATTGCATGATAGGTATTGTACTAAACACGAACCTGGTCAACATTTTTATCTCACTACTTTTGATGGCCGAAATTTTGGAAAGGAACTTGGCCATTTTTCACATTTGTGTTTTTTTAGGATAAATGTTACCTGCGCAGACTTCTGTTCACTTACTTTAATTATGCATAATTTTAACCATAGTTCCAGCTGGCTAATATATTCCTGATGATATCGGGATACCCCGTGAGCGTTTTCGTGCATGCTAAAGAACGCTGTATCATCGGCAAATGTAGCACACTGGCAGAGATAGATTCGGACACACTCGTAAAGTCTCCTTCCACAACAATGAACTTCCGGTAGAAAATATAACTTTCCAATAGCTTAAGAAAATTTACTGGTAGATGTCTTCAATTTTAAAATTAGGCCTTCATGCCATACTATATCCAATGCCTGAGAAACATCAATAAAGAGAGTATATAACTTGAAACAATCTATGCAATTGTTCAATGTGCTGTGCTGACTTCTAAGACCAAATTGATGGTCCGGTATGCACGCACTATCAGTTAAAATTGGGGACAATTTTGTCGTGAGCAGCTTTTCGAAGAGTTTTAACATAGTTGACAGAAAACTTATTGGCCTATATGACTCAGCTTTAGCAAGATATTTGCTCTGCTTTGGAATCATTTTGACTTTGGCAAGGCTTCAGTGTTGTGCATAATACTCCAGTCGTAATATGGCATTAAAAATAAACAGCAGGATTCTTATTGCAATATGCGGTAAGTTCATCGGCAGCTTGTTACTAATTCCATCAATGGAATACATTTTATTAAACCCAGTCTGAGGATGGGAGGTAGTGGCATTCTCAGCAGCCTATTTGAAATTTTTGTTAAGATTGGCAAAGTTAATTTCAATATCATTGGGTGTTCTTAGCGTAATATTTTCCTTGCAATGGCTACTAAGATATTTTTTGAATCCCAACCAATTAACACGATTGATCATCTTCATATAAAGGTGATATAACTCACTTCTTAGTGAGTTACAGATTGTAACGATAGTGGGGGAGTGATCGAAGGACAAATCTAGAGAACGTTCAACGTTAATTAAATCCCTAGAAATATTTTTCATGACGCCAAAATCAATAACACTGGGAATTTTTCGTACGTCAGTAGGCTAGTAAGTGGGCTCCCCACTCTAACTAACATCTAAGCCCATTTTTGAGATTGTATTAAACAAAGCTCGACTTCTACGTGTTACAAGGCGTGAGCCCCAGTACGTACGTTTTGCATTGTAGTCTCCAGCTGCCACCAAACAAGATCCAAGTGATTTGTAGAACTTCTCATACTGATCTTCGGCAACTGAAAATCTGGGAGGTGAGTAAATTGATGATATCAGGAAATTAGAACAAAAATTTTCTACAAAAATATTCGTAGCTTTCATATATTCTTCACTAACGTTGTCAAGGATATAGTGCTTGAGTCTTGACTCAATAAGAATTGCAGATTCACCGCATGCTCCCCTTCTAGGGTCCTTTGTGTCGTATATAGTGTAGCCATTAATTTTGAAAAAGCTTCTCGAAGTAAAATGTGTCTCAGAGACCAACATTATATCAAAATATTTTTCCGTAAGGAAGTGCTCAAGTTCATTTTTTTGTTTGCGAACGCCGTTTGCGTTCCAGAAACGTATTTTTAACGTGTTCATGGCTTGTTAATTAATGCTTGAAGCAGAGTATTCTGCATTCTCAGCATTTTTTGCATCATGGTAGTCATATTTGTTGTAAAGTTGTTTATAGTTAGCACCAGATTCTAAATAGTAGCTTCAAGGCGATTAAAACTAAAAGTTGAGTTTGTATTTGTTGAATTATTTAGCGGAGAAACATTTTGTGCGGGAATAGAATTTGTCTTGTCTGCATCGGCGTACAATACACTGGAAGTAACTGGTTGGCTCATTTGCGCAAAAGTGACGGAGTAAGCGGTTGCTGATGGAGATGGAGGTAATTGAGGTTTTTGCACCATAGTTTGTTTGACAAAAGAGTACACAGGTGTATTAGCAAAGCAAATAAAGCTTATTTAGTATTCAGTATGTACCTATTACGAATAATATATACTACGAATATTTTTTTGTATAATTCTTTGTTTGTTTAGTAAGAATATAAGAAAAATTCCGCTAATCGACTATTCACTATGAAGGTACAACGAGAACAGACCTTTTGACGTGTCCAATTATTGCGACCATCGTTGCAACTTTCTCGCCAATGGAAGTGGGAAATGTGTCTTTCTTAACAGTCTATCAGCTTTGGCACTTGCTGAGTATAGAGTGATTGATTGAGCAATGTCTGTTTCAGTAAAAATTTTTATTTTATCACAGCTTTTTTGTTTTTTATTTGACCCTCAGTAAACAAACGCCTGAGTGCCTTCTCGAGATTTGAGATTGCATAGCTTAGTTTATGAATACGAGAAAATACATTTTTTTATCGTCACATCACATTGAGTTTTTGCCATTTTCATTTTCTATAGAAACGGTTTAAATAATTATTTGTTGATTTTTTAAATACTAACATACATTTTCAATTCCAAAGTTTCAGTGTAATTTTGGAGGCCATCTTCTTCAATATCAGTCGGCAGTTCGGCATTTACACATTTTACTTCTAAACTTTTTTGATTATTTATATGTTTTTTTGTTTCATCTTCTTCAGTGTCATAAGCAATTTCCTTTTCAATGTCAATAATAGTATTTTCTATGGATGGAACTGCAAGGGGTCTTAATTTCTTTGCACTTCGTTTACTAAATCGTATTCATAACGACTTATTAATGGTCTTAAAGAATTAATTGTTTATAATCCTCTTGCTTGAAATGTAAATCGCAATTTTTTCCCCTTTTTCACATTAACAGGCTTGCAAAATATCAGCCATAACTTCCATTAAGATTCATCTCTTGGAAAACTGTAAAATGACACAGATTTTTGAAACAAAAAAATTTTGATAACAATTTTAATTTGAAATTTATTTGCTGGTGGTTCTGAATATTCAAAATGTGTGGTTGAAGTCTACTGATGATTTGTTACATTTAAACACAATTAATATGTGCGTTTTTTTACTTTTGTAGTATAATGAAGTAAATGAGTAGTTTCTGCGAAAATTTTAAAATTTACTCTCAAAAAGAAAATAGTAGAAATTAGTAAGTTTAAAGAAACAGCTGAGTCCTACTCCAGATAGTGTTGAAAAATATATAAACTTTTGACTATTCAACTCCTTTAAATATTGGTACTCGATACAATATTTTTATAACACAAACAAACTCAGAATGAATGTTTTATTTTTTTCATATAATATTTGAAATTAATTTCTTTTTGATTTCCTTGTTTTGTTGATGGTTAAATTAATAAAAAATTACCTTAAAATCAAGTGCAATAATAAGCAACCAGATACTTCACAGTTTTACAACCCTGAGTTATTAGAATAATTTGCAAAACAAATGGATTAATAAAATAAGTTACAAAATATCTATGTATATTAACAGCTATTACTATTATGCTTTATAAATTAATTATCTTTTAACGATTTTTACAATTTTTGTTTAATTTTTTGTAAAATTTTTAAACTTTTTGTCTGCTTACTTTTGTTTGTTTACTTTTTGAATCATATGTTTTCATCCGCAGTAAAAATTTGCAAAACATTCAGTCGAGAACTGTCACTTTACTTCCTAAATTTATGTTCTCATTTACTGTATTTTGAGTACGCGAACGCAATTTAGTAAAACGCAGTAAGGTTCAGTGAAAATGTCTAAAAGCTTTTGAGTACGCGAACGTAATTAATTTCTCACTTGTTTTTTTGCTGTTACTTTGCTTGCAATTGCCCACTGTACATTTCATGCTTGCTCTTTTTGTTCTCTTTTCATTTTAATTTGGATTTTTTGTTTACAGTTTATGATCTTTAAAAAACAAATTTTAATAAGTTTTTTACACTTTAAATCATAAAATATAACACAAAACTTGCACTTTGAGAAATCCGATTTAATTTGCTTGCTCTCTAAGTAAATTGTGTGAAGAGTTGCCAAATGTTGGATACAATATTAATTTTGTACGAGAAAGTATTAGTTTTGCATATAATAAACATTTGGCAATCTCTTCGAGGAAACAAAAACGTCATCAAACGGGAAATCATGCGCAAGGTGTAATCTTTATTTTATCATTCTTGCACGCTACCATAAGAGTGTATGTATTGTTAAGTTTTTCTCTGTTTAAAAACGCTTTTCCGTGGACTCGAAGATTTGCAAATGAATACAAGACTCTGTGTAATAATTAGGGTTAAGAATGATACAAGTTTTATTTACAAATACATTTAAAACTAAATTATTCAAGAGCTTAAATAACTAATACAGCTTAAAATACTGAATTATACACAAATATTCACAACTGCCCTGTTGCTAATTTTTGGAGTAGTTACGTTTTGGAATAGTACTATACTAGTTATAAAGAGACAGAACTGAGAAGCTTGAAGAAATATCTGCTGCACTTCTCTACAAGCGACGCGCTGTCTCTTTCTCTCTCTTTTGTTTGTCATGTAAACAACATGGAAAAAAGAATTTTTATAAACTAGTATAACAGCAACTAGTCCTTCAACTAGTATGCAACTCTACACAAAACAACTAGTTGTGCTCCTATGACAACCCAATGGAAAAGTTGATAGTTGGTTGTATGAAAAAAAACAGGTGTGCAACCAGTTTGAATTCAAAAGCAACTTGTATGTTTCTGACCACATACTACTCCTTTTATCTGCAGGGTGGCTACCAATACGCCTTATTCACTATTGTACAAGTTCGTCTCTTAGCTGGCTGCACAAGTATTCAACTGAAACATCTTTGTCTGCTTCTCGTCACTCACAAGACTCACTCTGCCGGCACTCACCGTTGATCACCAATAATAATCCTCTGGCCGACACTCACAGTTGATACACCAATGAAGTCTCGTTGGCTTTACTTACAAACTTTTATTTGGTGCGCTGTTACCTTTACCAGTCGACACGATAGACTCCACAATATCTCAATTCCAGGACAGACTTTGCTGTCAATTTAGCCTGTTCTATAGTTTCTCCAATTATCAACCCACGTATTGTAAAGCTCAGACTGCTCTTAACTATCAACTCACTACTGTATCGCAGACTATTATTCATTCACAACTTAATTATCAACTGACTTTTTTACTCGCAACTGACTGACTTGTTCACAACTGCCTTGTTCGCAATTGACTTGTACGCAACTCGTTCGTTCACAACTTTAACTTCTTCACAACTGACTTATTCACGACTGACTCGCCATTGGTTGCGTCGCCCTTTTTATACTTTTCAGCAATACCACTAGAAGTTTCAAGTATAGTCCAGACGATCATTATCATCTGAAATGTTGTTGGAATTTAACATGCATGCATGTATGTATTTACATAGTGAATCTTTTTAATAAGCGGGTGCATGTAGTTGTTGCTGTTGGTTGTTTACTTTTATTCACGTATGTAGGTATGTGCTGCGCTTGTTTATTTAATTGTTTGCTTTATTCTAGATGTTTCTTTTAATGACCCTGTAGGAATATTTTCCGCAACACTTACACCTGTTGGAATATTTTTTCATAATGCTGCATTAACCTTGTCGACGGCCATTTTTGTAACAGTATTATAGTATTGCACAGATACAACTTTTTGCACCAGTTTTCAGTGTTTTTGGTTCTGGTACGAACAAATATGTTATTTAGCGTTTCTGTTACTAGTTGTTAATGTTGATTTTTTTAAGCAATTATTGTATTGTTGGCCAATGAGCAAGTGAGAACAACACATTTGTTTGTATTTGTTTTTCTAAAACAAATAATGCTAGGAACCCAATTGGGACGAACGGCAAATTTTGTCCACGACCACGAATTCTTCGATAAGCATTCGCTGCGTAAATTCGTCGTGTGAAGCACAATAACGACGAATTTACTCACCGAATTCTTCTCTCATATTTGATAAAGTTGGTTGTTCTGTGTACAAAAACAGAGAGAGAGGGAGAAAATTTTCTCTCAATTATGTTTTTCGTCGTTTGTCGGCGTACAAAATAGAAATAAATCAATCTCAGAGTTCGTCACGCATGACGAATTTCGTTGTACAGCGGTGTTGTGTTCATTTTCATATGCACAAATGTGTTTTATATTATACGACGAAAATTCGCACCGAAAAATTCGTCGTTCGTCCCAGTTGTGTTCCTAGCATAAGATACATAAAACTGTTTCTACCATAAGTACATTATGGTGTGCTGAGAAAAAATTTACGTGGCTGACGAATGAATGAATAAAAGTAAAATTTCACATACATAGTTACATACATATGTATATAAGTAAATGATACACGAAACACATGAGCTGCAAATACAAACAAAAAATTACAGACAATATAAATAAGAAAATGTTAACTTACGCTGCAGGATTTGAACATGCTACCTCCACTATAACAAACTAACACTCATACCCAAAATAAAATAAGATTTAGAGAGTGCACTAAATGACTCTAGAACTGCTTGCATATAAAAAACCGCATCTCTTAAACATTATCTGGAAAATTTCGATGTCACACCAGAATCTAATTACTCTTCGTAGCGCGCTGCTAGAACGCTTAAAACCCCCGTTGAGTATAAATCACTTCTGCGCACATCTACCGTAGGTTGGGCAAGAAGCGATACGGAAAAATGTAAAATATTTGCTGAGCACTTAAAATCCATATTTACGCCAAACACATGTACTGGTGTTGCTGATTTGCCGAGTGTAGTTGCTTGACCCTTAAAGTTTGCGCTGCGTGATGTACAAAAACTAATTGCTGAGCTCAAGCCAAAGAAAGCTCCAAGTATCGACGGAATTAGTAACAAGATGCTGATGAGCTTGCCGCATATTGCAATAAGAGTCCTGCTGTTTATTTCAAATGCCATATTACGACTAGAGTATTATCCACAACACTGGAAGCTTGCCAAGGTCAAAATAATTCCAAAGCCGGGCAAAGATCTTACCAAAGCTGAGTCATATAAGTCAACAAGTTTGCTGTCAACTATGTCAAAGCTCTTCGAAAAGCTTCTGATGAAAAAATGGTCCCCTATTCTAACAGATACATACCGGACCATAAATTTGGTTTTAGAAGTCAGCATAGCACCATTGAAAAACGCATAGATTGATTCAATTTATAAGAAAAACATTTGAAGAAAAGAAGTATTGTGCATTGTTTATTGATGTTTCTCAGGCATTTGATAAAGTTTAGCATGATGGCCTAATTTTAAAATTGAAGACATATCTACCAAATAACATTCTAAAACTTTTAGAAAGTTATATTTTAGGCCGTATGTTCAGTGTTATGGAAGGAGAATTTATGAGTACGCCCGAAAGTATTTTATCCGCTGTACCATAAGGGAGTATTCTGGGGTCAGTTTTATATTTGATTTATACTTGTGATATGCCTGTGAGCAGTACACACACTTCTACATTTGCAGATGATACAGGCTGGCTTAGTATGCACGAAACCCCTCATGAGGCATCAAGATATTTTCAGGAACATATAACGCACCTTGAGCTATGTTTAAACTTATGGAGAATAAAAGTAAACGAACATAAGTGCGTACAGGTAACATTTACCTTACGAAAAGATACTTGTCCCCCCTGTTAGAATCAATTGTCAAACTGTCCCTCAACTATCACATGTGAAATATCTTGGTATACACCTTGATCGTCGGCTTACATGGAAACACCATATTGACTCTAAGCTAAATCAGATAAAACTTAAGTTATCTCAAATACACTGGTTGATTTACAGAAATTCAACACTCAGCCTGGACTGCAAACTTTTAATATACAAGTCGCTATTGAAAAATTCAAATTTACATCGCGATTTAAATATGTCAAAAGTGACTGAAGAAATTGCAAGATACGCAGGCAAATAGTTAACTAAACTCGAGTCACATCCACATTTGCCCAGTAAAAAAAGAGACTCCGAAAAAGTCATGAAAATGTAGAGTTTGCGATCTGGAAGTAGTGAAAATTTCGATCGGATGTAATGATTTTTACATAGGGTTGTCATTGCAAGAAGTTCTCTTTTTGGATGCCTGGTCACTGAATTGGAAGCGATATTAAGAAAAATTCCCTTTTTTGTGTTCTTTGATAATATTTTCATCTAGGAAATATATTAAATAGTTACCTATTTTAACAATTCGTTTCTTTTCATACGAATTTAAGCCCAAAACAGTGTTTTCATGTAAATTTAAGAAAATAACTTTTAAATTTTAAACTAAAATTAGTTCATAAATTTCTTAAAAAAAATAATTTTTTTTTAAATTCTGGCGAGCATTTTCTAACACTATGGAGGAGTTACAAGGTTTTGTTATTTTTCTGCTCAATTTTTGCACATACATATATACATGTACATGTACATGTGTTCTTATTCTATTTTTATACCCTTTTCCAAAAAATAGTAAAAAGGTATATATACCCAGTGAAAAAAAATGGAAGTCATTCTAGCGGAAGTACATTTTCATTGCTTCCAAAAAATCGATATTTTTAATTTGCCGAGAGTAAGCAAAAAACATGTAGAAGCTTAATTTAGTCACAAAAAACCTTGTAACTCCTCCATAGTGTTAGAAAATACTCACCAGAATTTAAAAAAACATTATTTTTTTAAAGAAATTTATGAACTATTTTTAGTCTAAAATTTAAAAGTTATTTGCTTAAATTTACATGAAAACACTGTTTTGGGCTTAAATTCGTATAAAAAGAAACGAATTGTTAAAATTGTTAGATGAAAATATTATCATAGAACACAAAAAAGGGAATTTTTCTTAATATCGCTTCCAATTCTGTGACCAGGCATCGAAAAAGAGAACTTCTTGCAATGACAACCCCATGTAAAATCATTAGATCGGATCGAAATTTGCACTACTTCCGCATCGTAAACTCTACATTTTCATGACTTTTTTGGAGTCTCTTTTTTACTGGGTAGGTTTGTCATTCCGTTTGTAATTTCTACAATATTAATAAGCGACACATGAAGTATATATATTCTGGATCCTCATGAATAGGGAAGACGAACAAGCGATGTCCGTCTGTCTGTACATGAAATCGGTTTTTCCAAGCTCCCAGAAGAGCTAGAGACTTCGTTTTTGGACTGGTGTGTCAGAAATTTTCCGAAAAATTTTGCTATTGAAAATCAGCAAAATCGAGCAAACGGTTTCAGAGCTGGAAAACTCAAACTCTATTTCCCCATAGAAAATTACTAACGAAAACTAGTTTTTATTATTTTTATTACTTTTTTATTAAATTAACTTATTTTATACTTCGGTATGAATAAAATTGGAATTTATAATTAAAAAAGGAATTTTAAAATTTAACAAATTAAAAAAACGTTTCCAGGGTTGGAAGACTTTAACTTTTTTTCTAATAATTAAACATATTTCATGTTTTAGGAAGAAGGCTATTTTCTCAAGAACGGTCTGAAATTTGGACAGTGTATCTAGAAGTTTGGTCGCTACAACAACAAATACATGAGAATTAAAACTTAAAGGGTGTTCCAAAACGAGCAACGAAAAATTTTAAAATCCCATGTAATATACACATAATTGTATGTACAAATGTACATATGTATATTGACACTTGAAATTTGTAAAATTAGTGTATTTTTATATAGACTACAACAATTAACACTAAAATTAAAAAAATTTAAATTAAAGGGTGGTCCATCAGTTAATGCAATTCGACTATGAAATAAGAGTTAAACTCTTGAAATTTTCAAAAACGGTAAAACTAAGAAATCCGAAAATTATTAAATCGCCAAAAATTAAAAAAAATCGCCAAAACGAAAAAAACGCCAAAATGAAAAAAATCGCTAATATTAAAACAAAACGCAAACAACAGAAAAAAATCGCAAAAACGAGTCAAAACTAAATAAAATTCCCACAATAAAAAAAACGGCAAAAATCGCCAAAACAAAAAAAAATTGCTTGTATGAAAAAACATCGCCAAAAATTAAAAAATCGCCTTAATGAAAAATAAAATCGCCAAAATCAAAAAAATTGCCAAACG
The DNA here is from genome assembly GCA_905220375.1 of Tachina fera. Lineage (NCBI taxonomy): Eukaryota > Metazoa > Arthropoda > Insecta > Diptera > Tachinidae > Tachina > Tachina fera. The sequence goes on from LR999963.1 coordinate 105,032,430, forward strand.
GAAAATAAATCGCTAAAATAAAAAAAAGACAAAAACCAAAAAAAATCGCCAAAACAAAATAAAATTGTCTATATGAAAAAAATCGCCAAAATAAAAAAACCCCAAAATTCGAAAAAATCGCCAAAACGAGAAAAAAGCGTCAAAACTAAAAAAATCGCCGCAAAGAAATAAAAACGCCATAAACCGAAAAAATCACTGAAACAAAAAAATTTCCTATATGAAAAAAATCGCCAAAAAAAACGCCTAAATGAAAAAAATCGTTTAAAAAAAAAGATTTAAAAAATGCCAAAACCCGAAAAAAATCGCCAAATTAAAAAAAAGCCAAAAAATCACAAAAACGAAAAAAAGCACTAAATTGGAAAAAATGTAGCACGTAAATAAATCACTAAAATGAAAAAGCCAAAATATCAAAAAACCGTCAAAATGAAAAAACACCAAAAACTTAAAAATAATCGGTAAAACGAGAACAATGCACCAAAACTAAAAAAAATCGCTCAATTAAAAAAATGGCAAAAACCAAAAAAAAAAATCGGTAAAAGGGAAAAAAGCACCAAAACTAAGAAAATCGCCAATTTAAAAAAAAAACGTCAAAAACGCAAAAACAGCAAAACTAAAGAAAACCCTATTGAAAAACACTTAAAACCGAAAAAACCCCAAAAAGAAATGCCAAAATTATATTTTATATAGGGTAAAGTTCATATAGTATTACTACGGAACCCTTCGTGCGCAAGTCAGAGTCGCACTTTATTGAATTTATTTTTAGTAAATGGAGATGGAAATAAAATGTATCGTAAATTACAGTCCTAACTATAAAGTTAAATAAAGAACATGTTCTGTTTCATTTCCCTGAAACCGTTCCTTTGAGCTCAAGAAATTCAAAAAAATTGTTTAGGAATAAAAGTTTACATAATACCACTATATATACCTTTTCCAGTGGGATGTTTATATTGAGGAAATTAACAATTTTGTAAAATTAAAGATCATTAAATAAAAAAGTTACATAGTTTACTTGGTATGGAGGTACAATACTAAAACTATTTTCGAAGTTTGAAGCTTAAGCGAACATTACGTCGAATCTTATGTCATCTGGGATATTAAATATTGTTTTCATTTGATAGTTTTCATTCTCGTGGTACCTTCATAGCGAACAGTAGATTAGCGGTATTTTTTCTTACATACCAAACAAACGAAAAATACAAAAAAATATTCGTAGTACATATTATTCGTAATAGGTACATAGTGACTTTAATAAATAAGCTTTATTGCTTTGATAATATTTTTTACATAGTCAAAATAACAAATACAAAAAAAACGCAAACAAAAAAATATTAACAGTGACATTGAGGAATACTCTATACGAGTAACTCAAAAACAGACAAACAATCATAAATTACAAAAACAAAAAAACCGTAAGCAAAAAAACACAAAAAGTGCTCTGGAGGAATACTCTATATGAGTGCCTCAAATACAAAAAATTATGAAGTGAGTTCTAACGGCAGAAATGGATATTTTACTGTGAGTTCTGAAGCTCTTAATGAAAAAAATAGGAATAATAAATCTAATGAAAGTGTTTTTTTAACGGCAAAACCAATTTTTCGTCAGCGATCAACTTCGCTTTGTCCAATGTTAAATAGTAGTGATTCATTAACATTACAATTGCCTAGTACTTCTTCATATAAGTCAGTAATATCATCCCCTTCAGGTTCGTATTCGTCACTTAACAAAGTTATCATTACAGATAACAGTATTTCAAAACCCAAGGTGCAAGTCGGTATGGACAGATATATAACCGTGGTAAAGCGTGGGCGAAGCCCGAATTCTTCAAAAATTTCATCCGCTCCAAAGATGTCTAAGGATAACAGCGCATCCTCAACTAATCGCCAAAACCGTTTTAAAATTTTGCAAGATGAAAACGACAAACCCGATGTATCGTCGAATAAAACATCCAAGCCGACACCAATCTACTTGAGAGAGAAAAATTCAAATGCCCTTATTAAAAAATTAATTTCGGTCATTGGTGAAAATAAATTCCACATTGTCCCAATAAAACGTGGCAACATCGATGAAACGAAAATTCAAATTTATGACGAAAAGGATTTCCGCAAAATGGTTTCTGAATTTGAAACAAATAAAACAAACTTCTACACATACCAGCTTAAGAGCGCTAAAGGCCTGCAGATCGTATTGAATGGCATAGATTCTTACGTTGTCCCTGAAGAAATAAAAGATGCACTCGTCCTCCAGGGATTTAAGGTAAAGAATGTATATAACATAATGAACAAAGAAAAGGTATCCCAACCCCTATTTCGTTTTGAACTGGAGCCGAATGATATACAGTTGAAAAAAAACGAGACTCATCCTATTTATAGCCTAAAATACCTTTTATACAGAAAAATCACAGTTAAAGAGCCACATAAGCGTGCAAGTCCCGTCCAGTGTCATAATTGCCAAGAATATGGCCATACAAAAGCTTACTGCAATTTACCTACAGTATGTGTTATCTGCGGTGAATTGCACGGTACTGCAAGTTGTACCAAACCAAAACATCAAGCGGGAAAAAATGCAGTAATTGTGGAGGTAATCACACCGCTAACTACAGAGGATGTCCTGTGTACTCTTTCGTCAAGCAGGCTATGGTGCAAAAACCTAAATTACCTCCAGCTCAACCATTAAACGCGTACTCCACCACTTTTGCTCCAGTGAGCCAACCAGTTACTTCACGTGTATCGTACGCCGATGCTGCTAAGGCTAGTTCTATTCCCACACCAAATGTTTCACCGCCAAATAATTCAACGAATGCAAATTCAAGCTTTAACTTTAGTCGCCTTGAAGATACTATTGAGAATCTGGTGCTAACTATAAACAACTTTACAACAAATATGACTACCATGATGCAAGAAATGCTGAGAATGCAGAATACTCTGCTTCAAGCATTAATTAACAAGCCATGAACAAGTTAAAAATATGTTTCTGGAACGCAAACGGCATTCGCCGACATAAAAATGAACTTGAGCACTTCCTTACGGAAAAAAATATTGATATAATGTTGGTCTCTGAGACTCATTTGACTTCTAGAAGCCTCTTTAAAATGAATGGCTACACGTTATATGACACAAAGGACCCTAGAGGGAGAGCATGCGGTGGATCAGCAATTCTAATAAAGTCAAGACTCAAGCACTATATTCTTGACAACATTTGTGAAGAACATCTACAAGCAACAAATATCTGCATTGAAAATTTTTGTACAAATTTCGTGATATCTTCAATTTACTCTCCTCCCAGATTTTCAATCACTGAGGACCAATACGAGAAGTTCTACAAATCTCTTGGACCTTGTTTCGTAGCAGCTGGCGACTACAATGCTAAGCATACGTTCTGGGGTTCGCGTCTTATTATGCCTAGAGGTAGGGCGTTGTTCAACACAATTTCAAAAATGGGTTTGGATGTTATTTCAAGTGGGGAGCCTACTTACTGGCCTACTGACGTGAGAAAAATTCCGGATGTTATAGATTTCGGCGTCATAAAAAGTATTTCTAGGGAATTAATTCACGTTGAAGCTTCCCTAGATCTGTCGTCTGATCACTCTCCCACGATCGTTACAATCTGTAGTCCACTGAGAAGCGCTTTACCTCACCCATATGTCAAGATGATAAACCGTGTTAATTGGCTGGGATTCAAAAAATATCTTAGTAGTCATTGCACGGAAAATATTACGCTTAGAACACCCAATGATATTGAATCGAACATTGCAAATCTTAACGAGAATATTAAACAAGCTTCTGAACATGCCACTACCTCCCATCCGTATACTGGGTTCAATAAAATTTATTCTACAGACGTTGAACATCTCGTACGTGAAAAAAGAAGAGCTAGAAGGGAATGGCAACAGCACAGATCACCTCAACACAAAATCAGATTTAAAGAGTGCACTAAACGACTCCAAGAGTTGCTAGCATCTGAAAAAACTGCATCTTTTAAAAATTATCTGGAAGGCCTTGATGTCACACCAGCATCTAATTACTCTTTGTGGCGCGCTGCTAAAAAGCTTAAAACACCCGTTGAGTTCAAGCCACCTCTGCGCACATCTACCGGAGGTTGGGCAAGAAGCGATACTGAAAAAGGTAACATATTTGCTGAGCATTTAAAATCCGTATTTACACAAAATACATGTACCGGTGTTGCTGATTTGCCAAGTGTAGTTGCTCTACCCCCACGACCCTTAAAATTTACGATGTGTGATGTACAAAAACTAATTGCCGAACTCAACCCGAAAAAAGCTCCCGGTATGGATGGAATTAGTAACCAGATGCTGATTAAGTTACCTCGTACTGCAATTAGAATCCTGTTATTCATTTTTAATGCCATTTTACGACTGGAGTATTATCCAGACGGCTGGAAGCTTGCCAAGGTTAAAATGATTCCAAAGCCAGGTAAAGATCTTTCCAAGGCTGAGTCATATAGGCCAATAAGTTTACTGTCAACAATGTCAAAGCTTTTTGAAAAGCTACTCATGACAAAATTGTCTTCAATTTTAACTGATAATGGGTGCATCCCGGACCATCAATTTGGTGTTAGAAGCCAGCATAGCACCATTGAGCAAACGCATAGATTGGTTCAATTTATCAGAAAAACATTTGAGGAAAAAAAGTATTGTTCTGCCGTGTTTATTGATGTTTCTCAGGCATTTGATAAAGTGTGGCATGAAGGCCTGATTTTGAAATTGAAGACATATTTACCAATAAACATTCTAAATCTTTTGGAAAGTTACATTGTTGCACGAAAATTTACAGTTGTGGAAGGACACTTTATGAGTATGCCTGAAACTATCTCATCCGGTGTGCCACAGGGGAGTATACTGGGGCCATTTTTATAATTGATTTATACTTGTGATATGCCTGTGAGCAGTAGTATCCACACTTCTACATTTGCCGACGAAACCGCCTGCCTTAGTATGCACGAAAACCCTGATGAGGCATCCCGAAAACTGCAGGAACACATTAGCCAGATGGAACTATGGTTAAACTTATGGAGAATTAAGGTAAATGAATAAAAGTGTGTCCATATAACATTTACCTTACGAAGAGATACTTGTTCCCCCATTCGGATTAATAATCAAGTTTTTCCTCAACATTCACATGTGAAATATCTTGGTATACACCTCGATCGACGGCTTACATGAAAACATCACATTGACTATAAGTTAACTCAAATGAAACTAAAATTAACTCAGGTAAATTGGCTGATTGGCAGAAATTCAACACTCAGCCTAGACTGCAAACTTTTAATATACAAGTCGCTTTTAAAGCCAATATGGTGTTACGGTATCCAGTTATGGGGCACTGCTTCTGCTTCCAATGTAGAGAGAATTCAACGAAGACAAAACAAAATTTTAAGGTTAATAACATCTGCTCCATGGTACATTAAGAATTCAAATATACATCGTGATTTAAATATGCCACTAGTGACTGAAGAAATTGCAAAATACGCAAGCAAATACGTAACTAAACTCGTGTCACATCCTAATCCGCTTGCTCGTAACATTTTGAACTTTACTGGACACATCCGCTTAAAAAAGAGAGATACAAGGGCTCTAATACTAAACACTCCGAATGAAGTGGCTTGAAATTTTTTATTTTTTTTTTTGCTTATCACTACTATGTATTATTTACAACTATCACTTAGTTATGTCTGGCATTGGTCGGGCCTATTAATTATATGTTAGATTTAAGATTTGAATACTTATTGTCAGTTCATATATGAAGATACAATAAATAAAAAACATGCATAAAAAAAAAATTTTATAGTTTTATATAACGGCATTATTTGTTTGTTTAGCTATAAGTGCAACAAACGAGTAACTTAAAGATCAAGTATCAAGAATTAAAATTACTCTTAATGCAGCAAACTCGTATCTGAATAAATGCGCTTCATACTTAAACTTACTACTAATATATATGGATGTAATGAATTCCTTAATAATTGCATAAGAACTTTTATCCAAACACCGAAGTTAAAAGAGATGAACCGTTTCTTTTTTGCTCTCCTGAATTTTTTTAATTTTTTTAGAAAGTAAGGCATCGATATTCGACTTAGTGCTAATATAAAAAAAATACATATTTAAACGAAAAATACCGAGACGTCACTTATTAAAAATGCACAAGAGCAAAAATTATGAATTTTTTTACAAAATTAATATCTACATACATATCTCTGTACTTATGTATGTATCTCTGTACTACATAAACGCACATTGGTGAAGGGTATATAAGTTTCGACACAGCTGAATATAGCACTCTTACTTGTTTAAATTACAGTGGTTTCATGCATCGAACTTTGTACCTCTAGACTAATAGGCTGACACTCATCCTCTCGGCTACCGTCACACATTCGAAAAAGATTTTTTCAGAAGAGGTGTAGAGGTCGCACAATTCGAACTTTTGCAAAATTCCAGTTTGCTGATTTTTTTGTGCTTTCTTCATAAACTTAACCATAATGACGATTTTCTTCGCTTTTGAGGAAATAATTGAAAAGAAAAATTTCAAAGCTTTATTTTTGTGTGCAAAAACTATAAAGTAAAGTTTTGTTGTGTGAGAACTTAAAATTTTTTTAAACATGTGTGTATGTACATTAGGGTTATAATTTTTGTGGACAAAATTTTTTCATCCCACCACGCGATGGGCAAATTAAGTATTAATAATAAAAATAATTTTTTATGCCATTTTGGCCAAAAAAGTTTCCCAATCAAATGCAATTTATAAACCCCTCCAAAAATAATTTTTTTTAGTTTCCATACACGTTATATATGGCAGACTTATTGTTTATATATGTTATATATTCTGCTTAGCTCAGATAGCGATAAATTCATTTTGTATATCACAACATTTTTTTAAGCGTTTGTTAATCTTGAAAAGATTTTTTTCTACCCAGTGGAATTTTTTTGATAGCTGTAGAACTTTTTATATATAGGTTTATATAGGTTTGTCATTCCGTGTATAATTTTAACCAATATTAATAAGCGACACATAAAGTATATATATTCTGGATCCTTATGCATAGGGAAGACGAGCAAGCGATGTCCGTCTGTCTGTACATGAAATCGGCTTTCCAAAGCTCCCAAAATAGCTAGAGACTTCATTTATGGACTGGTATGTCAAAAATTTTCCGAATAAGATTGGTGTTGAAAATCAGCAAAATCAAGCGGTCGGTTTCAGAGCTGTAAGACTCAAACTCTATTTTCCCATACAAAATTGCTACCGAAAACTAGTTTTTATTACTTTTTTATTAAATTAACTTATTTTATACTTCAGTATAAATAGAATTGGTATTTCTAATTTAAAAAAAATTAAGCAAATTAAAAAGACGTTTTCAAGGTTGGAAAATTTAAACTTATTTCAAGAACCGTAGGAGGTACAGATCTGAAATTTGGACAGAGTATGTAGAACTTTAGTCGCTACAACAGCAAATCAATGAAAGTTAAAAATTAAAGGGTGTTCCAAAACGAGTAACGAATAATGTTCAAATCCCATCTAATATATGTACATATATACAATTTTATGTACATATGTGTATCGAAACTTGAAATTAGTGTATTTTTATACAGCCTACAACAGTTAACACTAAAATTTATAAAAATTTAAATAAAAGGGTGTTCGATCAGCTTATGTAATTTTGGCTATGTAATTTTCACAACTTGCTGTATCTTGGAAACCGTAAGAGGCAAAGTCTTAAAATTTTCAAAAACGGTAAAACAAAAAAATCCCAAAATTATTAAATCGCCAAACCGAAAAAAATTGCAAAAACCCGAAAAAAATCGCTGAAAGGAAAAAAACACCAAATTAATAAAAATTATAGCACAAAAATACATTGCAAAAGTAAAAACATCGCCCAAATGAAAAATAAATAGACAAAACCTAAAAAAATCGCTTACACGAGAAAAAAGCACGAAAAGTAAAAAAAAGCACCAAAATAAAAAAAAATCGCCAAAACCCGAAAAAAAAACTAAAAAAAAAGCACCAAAACTAAAAAAAGTACCAAATAAAAAACCAAACACGGCAAAACTAAAAACCTCTATTGAAAAACGCTTAAATCCGAAAAAATTCCAAAAATTAAAAAAACGAGAGGTGTCCTAGGACACCCGGTTGTAGTTATGCTGCTTGGTTATGTATAACAAACTGAAGTAATAATAAAGTTACATTCACGCTTATTATAGTTGTCACTTTAACACAAAACCAAAAAATTGGTGCTCGTATATCCGTTGTCGAAAACAATTGGCGTTTTTATGCTATTTTTTACAGCTTAGGAAACGGAAATAGATTGTCAGTTGTGCAAAATTGTCCTCGAGAGGGAGTAAACAATTCCCAATTATATTATATTGATTATAAAATTATAAATTCTCAGCAAATATATAAAATATTTCTCCATTTTGCGCATTTTGAAATTTGAAGTTGACAACGACGCACACTGGGGCCAAATGAATGAAAAGTGGCGATTAATTGAAAATATGAACTTTAAAATTCATAATCGTGTTTGGTACCGGGTTAAAGTGGATAAAATTCTGCATCACTAATTGCAAAAATTTTACTTTTATGTTGTTTGCTTTAGTTGAAGTGAGCACTTAAAGTTGAATAATTGTTATTTTTTTGTGCATATTGAAAAAAAGTAAAAATTTTGATATTTCAATTGATAATTTTTTTCTATTTATACTTCTAAAAGTTAAATTTTTATAATGGAACCGTCAACTTCAGGTAGTTTACTATATATTACATGTTTTTTTGTTTAAATTAATGTTTTAAAAATATTAAATGTTAATAAAATAAAATTAGCCCAAAAATGGGCTATTTTTGATTTATATATGGAGTTTCAACAACTTTGTTCGTGAGCTTGCGTAAAATCGTCTATATAGTGTTATAATATCAGATCTTAACTAATAAACCGCAAAATATTTTTTTGCGACTTGTTGCGATTTTTCTGTTATGCTTGTTTTTGTGAAATAACTCAAGATGCTAAAAATCCACAAATATGAAAAAAAACAACAAAACAAAACATCAAGTTGTTTTTACTTTGTTTTGTTATTATTTTCGTTATAGTAGTTGTTATTGTAGCTAAAAAATGTGTTGTTAATTAGAGATGGGGGCGTGAGTAACTTTAATTCACGCATACTCACGTGATTGCGTATGTTGGGTTTATTTACTATGAATAAAAGTAATTAAATTATTTTACATGTGTTTATGATATTTCAATGAATTTTACTTAAACATTTGTTAATTTTAAATTATTAGAAAATTGTATATGGCACAAGTGCACTATTTTGAAAAATTGAAGGAGGTGACGCTCCCATCCCTATTTATTATTGTCATTTATTTGAGTCATATACATGCATCATATTTATTTATTGTTTTAGCTGTCAATGTTTTGTGATGTGATGTTACATATTTAAAGTGTTGTGAAAGTGTAAATTATTCTAATGCCAAAATCTGCATTGCAGTTGCTTGTACTTCCCAGCAATCAAAATAGCAATGATCAAGATGGAGATGAAGATGGAGATGAAGATGCAGATGGAGATGAAGATTAAGATATTGTAACGAATTAATTTATGATTATGAAATTGAATGTGAAGTAAATACTAACATTGAAGGTAATATTGAATATAATAAAAAATTTTTGTTTTCAAAAAAAAAAAAAATAGAATAACCGAATTTAATTAAATTTTTTTTAAATAGTGTGTTTATGGTTATTTATCAATAAAAAAACAATTAGATTTTAAAATGTTTCATTTTTGAGCGAAATTTTCAAATTTCGAGAAAAAAGGTATGATTTTAATTTAAACATTTTCTAATAAAAATACATATAAAATATTTATTCCTTATTATTTTTAAAAATATTACTTATTTTTCTTAAAGTACATTTAGTATGCTTTGCAATTTAATTGAATAATTTATAGCGCACCGTTCCAAAGTTACAGCAAAAAATGTGAAAAAAGAGGATTTTTTACAGAACACAAAATGGCCCATAAAGGGTTACAAAATGTGTTTTTACACTCTGTTTTTTTTTAATGTTGGTTTTTTATGTATTTATAAATATCCATTAATAAAAAATATTTTTTTTTTAATTACGACATCTATGAATTAATCGCCACTTTTCATGCATTTGGCCCCACTGTGCGACGGTGATAGTGTTGATTATTTTTGTTACGAAAATCACGTCCTAGTTCGTGTGTCGTGAAGTAAATACACAGAAAAAGTATTACCAATTAATGTTTTCAATTAAGAATTTAATTGATTCAGTTAAACTTTTAATTGTATTAATTGATTTGAGTGGAAAAACTTAATTGATATTACCAAATTGTTTAGAGGTGAAAATTTAATTAATTTTTTAATTGATATTACAACTATTTTAATTGATATTATAAAATTATTCATATTACTTTTGTGTGAGTAGAATAGGTATAAAAAATATCTTAACGTTAGCAGTTAAATAGTGTATGTGTCTCCCCCATTAATTTGAAATGGGTAATAAAAATGATGCTAATTAGCCAATTAATGATGTGATAAAAAATTAATGGGAGTGTCGGCTTTGTTTGATGTGCGTGTGTGTTTATATTTGGTGTTTGTTTACATATATTTAATGTGTTAGTGTTTCGTCCGTCCGTCAGGCGTATTGATTTCCGTTTGATTGTTTATTTTGGTAGGCTGTCTGTGGCGCGTTAGTTTTTGTGTGCCTGTCTGTCCGTGAGAATTTGTGGTAGTTCGATTATTGTTGATAAATTTTGTTTATATTCATTGTGCATGTGTGTTTTGTGTGTATGTGATGGCATCCATCTATCTATGCTACAGGCTTGTTTGTCTGTCCTTCAGATTGCGTCTTGTAATGATAATGATAAACAAAAATGAAATGAAGAAAAAATTGATGTCAAGTAATGATTTTGAAAGAAAATAATTTGTAATTAGTTCTTATAAAGAAATATGTATGTAGCTTTTTTGTGATCGTTGATTTACATACATTTGTACATATCTATTTAAATAATATACAGCGTTTGTTGCTTTTGAGTTTTCTTCATAAACTAACTTTATTTACTATAATTTCTCTCCTTATATACTAACAATGTGCGTCTTAAATTAAACTAGAGTTATCTTGTAACCTTGAACATTATTAAAGTGTACATTATGCGTTTAAGGGTTACTTACGACACTTAGGTTTCCTGTTGTTTCTAGCGTTATCTTATTCTATGTGTTTGCGACCTTGAACATTATTACAGTGTTTGTAGATTAAAAGGTTTCTTACGATACCTAGGTTACTTGTAGTTTCTTCGTTATCAGTATTCCTTTGTTATGAAATTGTTTGCTACAGTAATGATTGGATCTTGTATTACTTTCTTTGTACTCACACGCGTCTGTGATATTAGTGTTTGATTATGGTATATTAGTGTTTATGCCACTCCTCCCTCCTTTAGACAAGTCAATGTCCTCATTGACAATTTCTACATTGTTTGTTTTTTCTTTTACAAAGTATTTCTTAAATACAATTAGTGATCCTAGAATTATCGACAAGGTTAATATAATTATAAATAGACTTAAAGAATAATTATTAGTTTTAGTGCTAACTTTTTCTATATGTTTTTTAAGTTCAGGTAGTGAAATACTGTCTTTAATTATATTTGCAATATCTTTCGCATGTGGTAGTATATTAGTTTCTTCTGTATTTTGTTTTACAGAGATTTCAAAGTCGTTAATTCTTATTTTACAATTATTAAAGCGAATAATATTGTTTCCTTTAATTTTGATTTTAAGTTTATTACAATTTTGTTCAATTTCAATGGGTTTTAAATTTTTTGTAACAATTATATTTGGTTCACTAAATATTATGTGTGGTAAGATATTCTTAATGTATTGATAATTTGTTTGGTTATTATTCATTAGGTTTCTGATACATTTATTGTTTTCTAATATAATTTTATTATCTTGTAATCTATAAATCGAATAATCTTTTAAGACATAATTCTCTTCATCATTTATTTTAAATTCATTATTATTTTTATCCGGTATTGGGATAATTTTTAATCTTTTGTAAGTTTTAAAATGAGTTGGGATGGAAAGTACGAAATAAATAAAATCTTTTTCTAGCCATATTGAAGTTTTTATATGTTCAAGCTCTAAAGCAGACAGATTTGTCATGGTTTGTACGTCAATTAATTTTGGATTTATAATACCTAGTCTGGCTAATTGTATTGCTAATTGAATATCTTGGATATGCTCTAAATACAATTTGATATTATCCAAAAACATGTCTGAATAACTTTTTTCTGTAAGTTTATTTTGCAAATTTAAATTTTTGGAAATCTTGTAACATTTCATTTTCTTTATTAATATGATCTATCATTGCATTAAATTCGTTAGAAGTGATGATATTTGCTTTTAGATCTTTAAATGCTTGCTCAATATTTACTATATCTTCTTCATTCATAGTTCCAAACAAGAATTTTAGGCCATCACCAACTATATTTGCTAAACCTCTTTTGTGTCTATTTTAAAATATTTGTTTTTCTTTGAATGCTAATGTAAGATACTTTTTTGTCATATTATTTTGATAAAATTTTACTGATTCAAATTGTTTTATAAATAAGTCATAGGTTGTATCAATGTTAGTTTTATTTATAGGCAGTATATGATATCTATAATCTGTTGGTTTTTCCAGGACTCCTTGATTGACGATAATGAAGCCGTAGTCTTCCTGTGTGTTGTTTATTTCGATCATTTGGCCGTTGATTACTGTGATTGAGAGTATTAACAATATCCCTATTATATTTGATTTCATTTCTTTTCTTCTATTGGATTTTTTCGTTCCTGTAAATTTATTAATTAGGGTTATAATTTCTTTTTTCTTTTAAATTGTGATTTATATTTCCTAATATTTCTGTTCTTATGTTTGACTACGTAATGCTCATTATCTTTTTCTATCCGTGTGATTTCAACTTTTTTCAATGGGGTACTAATATTTTCTAGTCGTTTCCTAGAATTTTCTGATTTTAGATAATTAGTATCTACTGGTTTATCGGTTCTTGTTTTATTAATATTATTAATTCTATTTTCTTTAACCTCTTGTGGATTTGTCAAAGGAGTTAATCTATTAAAAAATATATTATAAGGTGTTTGTCCAGTAGTGGAGTGGATTATGGTATGATTGTACGTAAAGAGGGTTTGTTCGATTTGTAGATAGATTAGTTCTTTGTCTTTTGAAGTGTTAATAATTCGAAGTTTTTCATTGAGTGTTTTATGTAATCTTTCAATGTCAGCGATTCCTATTTTGACTGTGGTTACTTCCAGATTAATGTTTAATTCTTGGCACCAATTTTTTATATTAATATTGTTCATACCCTGATCCTGATCTATTTTTAAAGTTTTTGGGGGTCCCATTGAGTTAAATATTTTAATTAATGCTTTTTTTGTTTCTATCCAATTGAGTGAATTAACTGCCTCAAGTGTTGTGAATTTAGAGAATATATCAATACAGGTAAGGTAATATTGTTTATTCCATTGCCAGAAGTCTATTACATATTTGTCTCTTATTTCATATGTAGGTGGTGTTATTTTAAAAGCTATTTTATTGTTGACGTGATCATTTTTGCAATTGTTACATAGTTCGCATTCATTAATTATTTTTGATATTTCTTTCACGTAATTTGGGTAATAGTACTTGCTCCTAAATATTTTAACAATTATTTCAATTCCTTGATACATGCCAGCAATATGAATTTCTAGAATTTTGTTTTTAAAGTCGGGGAAGTCGTTTATGTTTTCTAAGAGTTGGGTTGCTCTTACTGCTCTATGGGAGTTGTTTTGTATTAATTGACTGTAATATTTTTGAAATAAATGAAAATCTTCGTTATTAGGCATATAAATAGTTGCTTTTTTATTTAGTAGATGTGTCTTTATTATATGTATTTTTTATTAATTCTACATCTAATTTTTTGTAAATAATAGTAGTAATATTATTTGAGAATTGTTTTACACTGAACGTTTTATTTTCATTTCCTTTTATCAACTTGATTTGATTTTTAAAAATGTTTAAAGGTTTTTCGGTTATTGCTATATAATTAAGATTATCTTCATCTGCTGAATGACAAGTTGCTGCTATTGATGAAATTTCATTATGTCCGTCGTCATCTCCTGCGTTAGTTACTACTTTATTTTCTGTTTGTGATTCGTTTAAGTAACATTGGTCAATTTTAATTCTTGATAATGCATCTGCGACATGATTTTGTTTTCCCGGTATGTATCTGATATCGAAATCGAACTCATTCAATTTTATTTTCCATCTTTGCAATTTAGCATTTGGTTCTTTAATGTTGTGTAACCATTGCAATGGCCGGTGGTCACTATTAATTATGAATTTACGACCGTATAGGTAAGGCCGGAAATATTTTGTTGCCCAGACTATAGCTAGTAGCTCTTTCTCTGTGGTTGAATAATTGGTTTCATGGGTATTAAGTGTTCGACTCGCGAAACAGATTGGATGAGAATTTAGGCTGAGAACTGCGCCTAATGCGGAGTTTGATGCGTCTGTTGTTAGTGTGAATTGTTTCTCATAATTTGGATATGCTAGAATTGGTTCTTTTGTTATCAAAATTTTAATAGTTGGCACAGCTTTAATGTAATCCTTGTTGGTATAATCTATTTTATTGCCTTTTTTAAGACAATGCGTTAGAGGCTTAGTGATGTTTGAAAAGTTTTGGATAAATTTTCTATACAATCCCGCTAATCCGAGAAATTGCTTGATTTCTTTTTCTGTTTTTGGTATCGGATAGTCAATTATTGCTTTTATTTTATTTGGATTTGGTTTAATACCTTCGGAAGTTATTATGTGTCCCAAAAATTCTGTTTGTTTTTGTAGGAATTCACACTTATCTAATTGAATCTTTAAGTTTGCTTCACTTAACTTCTTAAATACTTTATTAAGCGAATTTATATGCTCTTGGAGGGAAGTACTAAAGACTACAATATCATCCAAATACACCAAACAGTCTTTTCCAATTAATTTCTCTAATACTGTATTCATCAGTCTTTGGAATGTAGCTGGTGCATTTTTTAGACCGAAAGGCATTCTTAAAAATTCGTAATGCCCATTTCTCGTAGAAAATGCAGTTTTATGTGTATCTCTGGGATCAACCTCTATTTGGTAAAACCCTTTTGTGAGATCTGACGTTGTAAAGTATATAGACCTACCCAACTTATCTAAGATTTCGTCCATTAATGGGATTGGGTACTTATCATCCACTGTAATACCGTTTAATTTTCGGTAGTCTACAACGATTCTCCATTTTTGTGTACCTGAGGCGTCTTGTTTCTTAGGTACTACCCAAATTGGTGCTGAATAAGGTGATTTACTATGGCAGATGATGTTTTGTTCTAACATCTCTTTTATTTGCCTATCGACTTCTTCTCTATGCACTTCTGGGTATCTATAGGATTTGACATAGATTGGATCTCCGTGCTTAGTGTTTATCCTATGTTTTATTTTGTGTGTGAAACTTAAGTTTTCGTTTTCTTGATATATGACATTTTTATATTTTTTCAATAATCCATTAATTTCTTCATATTCCTCTTTGTCCAAATGACTTAACCTAAATAATGGTTTGTTTTCGTTATTATTTGTTTTATTCTTATTTTCTGTTTCTTCCATATTGAATAATATATTTTTATTTTCTTGGTTTTCATCCAGGAAATAATATTTTGTATTGTTCAAAATTATGAAATTTTCAATGGTATTCATGATAGCATTTAATTTCTATAGGCTATCATAACCCAATAGTCCGTCATAGTTCTGACAAAAGTCGTGAATAAAGAGAGTTAACTTAATATCTGACTGACTACTACTAACTTCCTGTACTTTGTTTAAAATGATGCTTCCTGTGATTGTTTTTATATTAACTGGATCTATTTCTTTGCTTCTTGTTGGTAATGTATTAGATTTAATCAAACTTATGGATGACCCAGTATCTACTAAAAATTTATAAAACCTGTTCTCTATTTTCATTGAAATGGAAGGTAATTGCTTGAGGCTTTCAAGTGAACATTTTCCACTTCCATTGGTATTGGGGCACCATATTTCCTTATCCTAGATTGGTTAGAATCATACTCTCTCATTCTTTTATTAGGATTATAATTGTTATTAGATCTATAAAAATAATCATTATGCTGGGGATTTTTACTATATGAGTTCTGAGGGTAAAAGTTTTGATTTCTAGTTTGATATTCATTTGGGTAAAAATTTTGAGGATGGAAAATTTGGTCTGTTTTATGATTTCTATTAAAATATCTATTATCCTGGGGAGGAGTACTTCGATTGAAATGTGTTTTGTTTGAGTTTAGTAGCTGTTGTTGACCATAAATTCGAGCATTGTTTGGTTTATAATGCGTGTTTTCATCGAATTCACCACTTTCTTTTAATGTTTGAATGGCCATTTGGAAATTATTTACTAGGTTAGCATTTAAAAGAGCCGTTAAGTGATTTGGTAGTTCCTTTTTTAATGTTTTTAAACTATAAAATTGTACTTCGTTTATAAGAAATTTTTTTCTTTCTTCTGTTTCGTTACATAATTTTATCGCGTCTCTAATTCTACATATCAAAATATTAATTTCTTCGCATAATTTTTTGATATTATCTTTAAATCTAATACTATTAATACTTAAGATTAAATGTGAGATGTTTTCGTGCTCACCAAATTCCATTATTAGCAGTTTCCTTAACGATGCCAAGTCTTCAGGTTGCTCCCGTCTTACTGCATCTAAAGCGGAACCACTTAGTGTTTGTAGTATGCAATTAAAGAATAATATTCTATCATCTGACGGTAGTGATGCTATGTTTGGGATTATATTCTCTATTGCCCCCCCGTACATTGCCAAGTCATCTTTTTTTCCGCAAAATGGATGGATTAGTTTGAGATTTTCCATAACAAATCTCTTTTGTAGAAAATTATTGTCGATATTTGTTGCGGTTTGATTCATTTTTCTTTTGGTATTTAGTGAAAGTTTTTCTAGGTTTTGGATAACTGTTTCCATAAACCCTTGTTTAAATTACTTCGGTTGAAATTTCCCGTAGAACTCGATTTAAAACATTTATATTTAATATTTTAATCTTGGAGGATCCCGTAGGATTCGCAAGATTTTTTTTTTTTTTGTTAGGTACGTTTTAAGGACCGACTGCGCCAATAATATACAACGTTTGTTGCTTTTGAGTTTTCTTCATAAACTAACTTTATTTACTATAATTTCTCTCCTTATATACTAACAATGTGCGTCTTAAATTAAACTAGAGTTATCTTGTAACCTTGAACATTATTAAAGTGTACATTATGCGTTTAAGGGTTGCTTACGATACTTAGGTTACCTGTAGTTTCTAGCGTTATCTTATTCTATGTGTTTGCGAACTTGAACATTATTACAGTGTGTGTAGATTAAAAGGTTTCTTACGATACCTAGGTTACTTGTAGTTTCTTCGTTATCAATATTCCTTTGTTATGAAATTGTTTGGTACAGTAATGATTGGATCTTGTATTACTTTCTTTGTACTCACACGCGTCTGTGAGATTAGTGTTCGATTATGGTATATTAGTGTGTATGCCACTTGTATGTATGTATACAAATTTTATGTACATATGTACATATGTAAATACATACTACATTCAGACATACGAAGAAATATTTGTTTACATTAAATTTTGAGAAGTATGCATGCTTGCGATCGCTTGCATGCTGACCCTCAAAATTTTTCGCTATTTGTTTATATGATTTTTTTTTTATAAGTGGTTGATGTGAAATTATGTATAAATTTTTTGTGCGTGCTTCTGCTGGACATCTAAATTTTTTCTTAAAGTTTTGTTTGATATACGTAGTTACTTACATACATACATTTATATATACATACGCACATATAAATGTATAAACAAATGTAATAACATGATAATGTTTTTTAAATTCTCCCTAGAAACAAATATTCGTCTGATCGATAAAATTTCCAGTTCTGTTGCTAAGTACAAAAGATTTAGGTGCTAAATATTTGTTTGGCTGTGGGAATTTTTCAAATTTATGTACATACATGTATGTATGTGCGTTTGTTACGGTTGGACATGTGTTCTTTTGTATTTTTGAATGACCGTTCATTCTTTACTTCTTTGGTGGAACATGCTGATAAAATTTGCTTATGCAATATATGTACATATGAACATATGTATGTAAGTACTTATTTTAATTTTTGTATACATGTCGAGCAACAATACTAATTTTTAACGACAAATATTTGTTTGATTGTATCAACTAATTTATTTAATAATAATAATAAAACATTGGTTAATAGTTCTGAAATCATTTAATTTTTATTGAATACATCTTAAATAAAAATAATTCTAATTGTTTGTTTTAAAACATTCATTTAAAGGGTTGCTGCTTTTGATAGTAAAAAAGCATTTCTTAATGCAAAAACACCATTACACAGTGGGGACTTTTGCAAAATAAATGTTAAATAATCTCTATAAATCTTCTGAACTACTCCTCCTCCGTAGAGGAGGACTCAGGGCATCCGTCTGACTTAAGCTGGACAGGAGTTACAGTGGACCTAAGTTAACAACATGGAACTCAAAAAAAATTCTGAGGCTTGCAACTTTTGGAAAAATTATCAAATTTTTATGAGATAAAGCGTTGTGATCTAAGCTCAACATTTCTAATAAATAATGTCCGTAATTGTGTTTTCGTATCTCTCATAACTTAAAAGATATTTGACTTTTAACAACAACAAAAATTTTTTTGCCTTGACTTTTTTTAGTATTTCACCAACAACTTTTTAGTCAATTGTTGGATTTTAAATTAAAAGACAGCATAAATCAAATCTGACCAAATTTCAAATAAAAATAAGTAAAAAACTTATTAATATCTGCAGTCGTGAAAACGGTAAGAGGCAAAGAATTCAAAGTTTTAAAATTTTTCTGGAAAAGGCACGTTTTTTTAAGAAAAAGTATCTTCATTATTTTAAATTTTGTGAAAAACTTTGTTTAATACTGCAATTAGAATCCTGTTATTCATTTTTTAATGCCATTTTACGACTGGAGTATTATCCAGACTGCTGGAAGCTTGCCAAGGTTAAAATGATTCCAAAGCCAGGTAAAGATCTTTCCAAGGCTGAGTCATATAGGCCAATAAGTTTACTGTCAACAATGTCAAAGCTTTTTGAAAAGCTACTCATGACAAAATTGTCTTCAATTTTAACTGATAATGGGTGCATCCCGGACCATCAATTTGGTTTTAGAAGCCAGCATAGCACCATTGAGAAAACGCATAGATTGGTTCAATTTATCAGAAAAACATTTGAGGAAAAAAAAGTATTGTTCTGCCGTGTTTATTGATGTTTCTCAGGCATTTGATAAAGTGTGGCATGAAGGTCTGATTTTGAAATTGAAGACATATTTACCAATAAACATTCTAAATCTTTTAGAAAGTTACATTGTTGCACGAAAATTTACAGTTGTGGAAGGACACTTTATGAGTATGCCTGAAACTATCTCATCCGGTGTGCCACAGGGGAGTATACTGGGGCCATTTTTATATTTGATTTATACTTGTGATATGCCTGTGAGCAGTAGTATCCACACTTCTACATTTGCCGACGATACCGCCTGCCTTAGTATGCACGAAAACCCTGATGAGGCATCCCGAAAACTCCAGGAACACATTAGCCAGATGGAACTATGGTTAAACTTATGGAGAATTAAGGTAAATGAACAAAAGTGTGTCCATATAACATTTACCTTACGAAGAGATACTTGTTCCCCCATTCGGATTAATAATCAAGTTGTTCCTCAACATTCACATGTGAAATATCTTGGTATACACCTCGATCGACGGCTTACATGGAAACATCACATTGACTATAAGTTAACTCAAATGAAACTAAAATTAACTCAGGTACATTGGCTGATTGGCAGAAATTCAACACTCAGCCTAGACTGCAAACTTTTAATATACAAGTCGCTTTTAAAGCCAATATGGTGTTACGGTATCCAGTTATGGGGCACTGCTTCAGCTTCCAATGTAGAGAGAATTCAACGAAGACAAAACAAAATTTTAAGGTTAATAACATCTGCTCCATGGTACATTAAGAATTCAAATATACATCGTGATTTAAATATGCCACTAGTGACTGAAGAAATTGCAAAATACGCAGGCAAATATCTAACTAAACTCGTGTCACATCCTAATCCGCTTGCTCGTAACATCTTGAACTTTACTGGACACATCCGCTTAAAAAAGAGAGATACAAGGGCTCTAATACTAAACACTCCGAATGAAGTTGCTTGAAAAATTTTTTTTTTTTTTGCTTATCACCACTTATGTATTATTTACAACTATCACTTTGTTATGTCTGGCATTGGTCGGGCCTATTAATTATATGTTAGATTTAAGATTTGAATACTTATTGTTAGTTCATATATGAAGATACAATAAATAAAAAAACATGCATTAAACATGCATTAAAAAAATAAAATTATAATAGTTTTTCAAAATGCGCCTAGGAGGTATTTTCGTTCTAAAATTAGACTTTTTTCAAAAACTCACAATTAGTTTTTTCTAACAGGCTCAAACTTGCAATCAAAAGAAAGTAGATTACATTATCTAGAAATTATATTACACCCTTACGATTACAAATCTATAAATGCAAACCATATTGCAGTGATAGGTATTGTACCAAACACGAACTTGGTCAAAAATTTTATCAAACTACTTTTGATGGCCGAAATTTTGGAAAGGAACTTGGCCTTTTTTCACATTTATGTTTTTGTGAGGATCTGACTACTTTTTGGAAGGTTTTCTTAAGGAATAAGGACTGAGTAATTTGAATAATTTTTTAAGAGTCATCTAAGTAGAAATATGCAAAATATAGTGGAAATGTTAGTGTAGTAAAGTCTGCTCAGACGAAGTCCTTTAGAAAACGCAAAATTAAATGCTAGCATGAGTGAAATGTGCATGCAAGGTTTCAACACAGTTGCTTGTGTTTTAAATTTATCTAGTTGGTAACTTACCTTAAGCTATTTTTTTTTGCAAAATTTCAGTTTGGTTTTGGTTTTTACATTTTTCTATTTAGTTTTTCATCTTGACCTACATGCGCTAATTTAATTATTTAATTTTTACGGGCGTATTTCCGCCCAATTTTTTTAAATACATTTTTTTGCCAGTGCCAATCATACGTGTCAAGTTGCATTGGAAACTGATATTAATATTTAAATAAATAGTATATTTAAATCTGCTGATCCGAAGTACATGAACTATGAGGTTTAAATTGTATGAGCGTGTTAACACCAACTTTTTTCAATGAAATTATAACTTTGCATTATTTTAACATTTGTGCCAAATTTCAATAAAATCGCTTGAGATAAACATTTTAAATTTGCTCTTTTAATTGTGTACTTTATTACAATAGCCCCGCCCCCTGTTCAAAATCTCCGGGTTTTCAGATTTTTTTAGTTAGTTGCTAATCTAGACCAAGTTGTTTATTAAATTTCAGCTTACTAGCGTACATTTTATTTATTTCCTTCTTATGGGCGTGATACCGCCCACTTTTTCAATCTCAGTACCTGCTATAGCCATTAGTTATCTTTCCTGTCGAGTTTCGTTGAAAACGGATGGTAATAAATATATAAATATGCAGTATATTCAAATATGCTGACCCGAAGTACATAAAATAGGAGGCTTAAATTGTATGGGCGCTTTAACGCCCACTTTTTCAACGAAAATTTATAGCCTTGTATTATTGCAATATGTATGCCAAATTTCAAAAAAATCGCTTGTGTTTAACGCCTTAGATTTGTTTCTTAAATTCTGAGACTTATGGGCACAGCCCCGCCCTCCTAGGTAAAATTTAAGGGTTTTGAGATTTTTCTAGTAATTTGCTAATCTATAACTACTCGTTGATCAAATTTCAGTTCACTATCGCAAATTTAAATTTTTTATTTTTTTGGGTGTGTTCCCTCCCGGCTCCTTTTTTTAACCCCAAGTTTTAATTTGGCTAGTAGTTATCTTTCCGGTTTAGTTTCGTTGGAAATCGATAAAAGTAAATACATAAATAGTGCATTTAAATGTGCTGACCCGAAACACATGAAATAGGAGGCTTAAATTGTTGGGCGTGTTAACGCCAAAATGTGTTCCAAATTTCAATAAAATCGCTTGAGTTAAACGCCTTAGAAATGTTTTTTTAATTCTGAGCTTTATGGGCGTAGCCCCGCACCCTTGGTTAAAATTTTCTGGTTTTCAGATTTTTTTAACTGAGTACTTACTTAGTTCTACTTGTGTACCAAATTTCAGTTCACTAGAGCAAATTTTAGTTTTAATGGGCGTAGCCCCACCCCCTGGTTAAAATTTTCAGGTTTTCAGATTTTTCTAGTTGATTGCTCACATAGATCTACTCGTGTAAGAAATTTCAGCTTTCTAGCTACAGCGGAAGTGCTTCATCAATTTGATGAGTGTGTCAGTGGTCAGTCTTAAAATATGCACTTTTTGCACCTCCATATCTCCGGAACCTTTCATTGTAAACCTTATGGCATATAAGGTTACATGAATTTATTCTAATTATGATTTAAATTTTAGAATTTTACGACGGCGGGGAACAAAGTTATGAGGGTGGTAAAAACAGCTCGAATGGCTTACTGTAAATATACTCACTGCGTGCATTGGCTGGAACTTCGCTTAGATAAATTCAGGCAATTAAAGTTATTAATATTGGGAACAGTTTTCTATGATACATATTTAAGGCTTTAATATTTGTGGAAAAAATTCCCAAAACGAAAAAATTACTAGTCTTTTAATAACTAATTTTATCCAAAAAATTTCCCCCAGCTAATAAAGTCGACTATAATTTTTCTTCTATTCTTTAGTAACTCACATAAGTTAATCAAAATACTACCTTCAGTAAGAATTTTTTATTTTTTTTAATACATGTATTTATTTATTGTATCTTCAAATATGAACTAACAATAAGTATTCAAATCTTAAATCTAAAATATAATTATTAGGACCGACCACTGTCGGACATAAACTTGTTAATAGTTATAATTAATACATAAGTAGTGATAATCAATAAAGAAAAAAAAATTATAAAAAAGTATAAAAAAAAGTATTTTCAAGAAATCCCATCTGGAATGTTGAGTAATAGAGCCCTTCTGTTCCTCTTTTTTAAGCGTATGTGTCCAGTAAAGGTCAAAATATTACGAGCAAGCGGATTAGGATGTGACTCGAGTTTTGTTAAATATTTGCCTGCGTATTTTGCAATTTCTTCAATCACTAGTGGCATATTTAAATCACGATGTATATTAGAATTTTTGATGTACCATGGAGCCGATGTTATTAACAGTAAAATTTTGTTTTGCCTTCGTTGGATTCTCTCTACATTCGAAGCTGAAGCAGTGCCCCATAACTGAATACCGTAACACCATATTGGCTTCAAAAGCGACTTGTATAATAAAAGTTTACAGTCCAGGCGAAGTGTTGAATTTCTGCCAATCAACCAGTGTATTTGAGATAACTTAAGTTTCATCTGAGTTAGCTTAAAGTCAATATAATGTTTCCATGTAAGCCTTCGATCAAGGTATATACCAAGGTATTTCACTTGCGAATGTTGAGGAATATATATATAGTATCTCTTCTTAGAGTAAACGTTATATGGACACACTTTTGTTCATTTACCTTAATTCTCCATAAGTTTAACCACATTTCCAATTGTGTAATATGTTCTTGTAGATATCGGGAAGCCTCGTGAAGGTTTTTATGCATACTAAGGCAGGCTGTATCATCGGCAAACGTAGATGTATGGATATTGCTGCTCAAAGGCATATCACAAGTATAGATCAAATACAAAACTAGCCCCAGTATGCTCCCCTGTGGCACACCGGATGATATAGATTCGGGCACACTCATGAATTCTCCTTCCACAACCGTGAACTTACGGGTAGTAATGTAACTTTCTAATAAATTCACTAAATTTATTGGTAGATATGATTTTAATTTTAAAATTAGGCCTTCATGCCACACTTTATCAAATGCCTGAGAAACGTCAATAAGCAGGGCAAAACAATACTTCTTTTCCTCAAATGTTTTTCTTATAAATTGAACCAATCTATGAGTTTGTTCAATGGTGCTATGCTGACTTCTAAAACCAAATTGATGGTCTGGGATGCACCCACTATAAATTAAAATTGGGGACAATTTTGTCATGAGCAGCCTTTCGAAGAGTTTTGACATTGTCAACTATGTCAACTATTCAGTAAGAATTGCAAATACTGAACTTCAGCAAACATACAAAGAGTATTTTATATTAATAATAATTTACAGTTTTATTTGCAAATAACATAATTTATTTATTTTTATTTCTTTTAGATGTCCCATACACAAGGCTTAAGTCTTATATTGCAGTATGGAACTGAGCATATATTGCAGTATGGAACTCAGCATATACAATAAATCAAATAAAAATTTTTATAAGTTTTAATGAAGTAATTTTGACATAAATTGTAGGTAAATTTAATAAAATATATAATAAAATTTTAAAAATAAAATTTAATAAAGTTTTAAAAATAAAATTTAAAATTTAATAAAATTTAATGTTATAAAGCTAGTGAAAAGTAAACACACAAACAATATACGTTTTTATTCAATCAGAATTTTTATATATTCAACTTGAAAAATGAGAAAAAATATTTTTCCTAAATTGACGTGCATTGTTCAAGATTTGTAACCAATGTAGTAGTTGTAGTAGAATGTATGCGCCCGAGCAATAAAAATTGTCAAATTTGGTTAATTAAAATCGAAATTTTGTAATTTATGGGCTAAAATTTACATATTAAGGTAATTACTGTCAATGGTGCGAAGTGACGAGGGTTATGGATGGTTTGTACGTAGAAAAGGTTAGTTTGATGTCGGCCGTCGATGTGTGTTTGTTTTAATTTTATGTTTTGATATCCGTTCGCCGATGCGCATAGTTTATTATGTATGCACGTGGGGCTTGTTGTGTGGAAACCAATGAATGTTTTTTGTTATTGGTTTTATTTAGTTTGATTTTTATTTATTTTTTTCCTATGTTTAAAGAGTTCGAAGACATGAATAAAATATATGGTTTGTGAGATAATCATGGTTTGATATCCGTTCGTCGATGTACATAGTTAATTATGTAGGTAAATCCTTCGTACCTATGTATGTTTTTGTTTTAATTTTAATTTTGAATGCAATTTTTTTTTGTTTGTTAAGCGGTTGAAGCAGGTTTATGATTTTAGAGTGTAAATGCGTGTGTGCATAGAGAAAAATTTTGCTTTTGTCTTTTTGCAATATTCTTTTTTTAGCTGGTGGTCATGGAAGATTATTTTAGAAAGAAATTATGTATGCTTGTGGGAAATCTATGAATGTTTTTTGTTGTTGGTTTTATTTAGTTTGATTTTTATATTTCCTTATTTAAAGAGTTTGAAGAGGTAAACGAAGAATGTAATTTATGAACTTATTTGAAGGTTGGAAAAAATTAAGTGTAAGATATTTATGATTGTCAAAGGGAATTAGAGATGCGTGATCATGGGAGCCAACGTTGTGCTCATACGTGTGTATGTTTTTACAATAACTTGAGCATTGGCAGATAGGTAAGTAGTCGTATATGTATATGTGCAATGCCGAGTACAAATCTGGCATTTTCTTGTGTTCTAATTATTTTTTAAAATGTGTGCAACGCCTTTCACATTATGTTTTTTTTTTATATGGAATACAAAACGGAAATGATAAACGTTACCACTAGGGCACACTGTTGCGATGTCACAAAATATCATAGTGCGCACTCGGCATTACTTTTTGTTGTTTGTAATATTCGTTTTTTTAGCTGGGGACATGGAAGGGTATTTTAGAAAATAATTATGTATGCTGGTGCGATATCAATGTTTTGTTTTTGTTGTTGTTGTTGTTTGATTTTAATTTTTTTATGTGTAAAGAGTTTGAAGAAATGGACAAAATATACAATTTATGCGTGTTGTATTTATTCATTCTTTTCACTTCTTTTGTAAAGAAATTGAAGTTTGTGATATTGAGGATTGTCAAAGATTGGTTGTTATTTTCACTGCTTGCTGACATTTGTCTCTGTCTCTTGTACATACCATATACATATAAATAAATGATTGAACAAAATTTTTTTATAATTTTAATCTACATATTTATTTAAAAAAATATCTTAAATATATGTTGTGACAATGTAAGAATAGAAAAATAAAATATATTTTTTGTTTATTTCTTGATAAAGTAAATATGCATTTCTTAAGGCACAAACTCCATAACTGTGACAGTTGCAGTAAAAATATTCTGGATATTTAAGTTGTATATGCTTAAAGTTGATGCAGCCAATATCCTCGATGTTGAAAATTCTAATTTGAAGTAGTTTTTCAATCCATTTCTTCTTTTTCACACTCTTAACAAAGATTGAATAATGTTTTAAATTGGATTTTAAAAATGTTACAACACTCTTAAATGATATTGATCCGTCATTCCAATTCAGATGATGAAAGTTTCTCGTTAGCCAATTCGCTTCTCTTTGTTTTGCTATTGATAATCTTTTGAAGTTAAACGGTGGTTTAATAATAAAATTTATGTGCTCCTTATTGTTAAAAACAATTGCTATTTCTTTTGCAATGAAGATGTTTGAATTAGACTTAAATCCTTGCATATCGATGAAAACTTTATCCCCAGTCATCTTATTTTTTATTTACATTATCTTACGAACTTGACCTTTTAAGGGTATGTATTCTATTATGCGGTCGTGGATGAGTATACAAAAAGCTGATGTATCGGTAGGTATATTGGAGTCTGTTTCAATTTAAATTTTTATATCAACAGGACCGTTAGAGAGGGCTTCGTTTTGATGACTGACATCTACTACCACTATCTCACACTATTTTTAAATTCTTGAGCAGTTAGAAGTGGTTGTGATTCCCTCATGTAGTAGCTTTGTTGAAACCGTAGATACATATCATATAGAATGGCATACCGATCATTTTTAAATTTTATATGTAGATCATCATATAGGTACGATTCGGAATTTAAATGTACTTTTAAATTGTTTAAATTACAATGAACAAACTTATTTTCTTGTTGAAAAGCAATCAACACAAAACGGGGTCGTTCTCTATTTGCAGCCAATTTAACATTCCATATATAGCTAGTTCCTGTATTTAGTTGAGGATTAATGTGACAATCCCAACTGCGAAATGCCATTGGTATAGAAGCACCATAATAATTTTAATCATATTCAATTTGCTCAGATCGGATAATTGTACATACGGAATTCTCCATGAGATGTTTGAGATACTAATTTTTGGTTTGTCAGTAGCAACAGTTGAGTGTACGAGTTTTTCATCGTTCTTACTACGTAAGAGAACCAATTCATGTTTACCGCTGAGTATAATTTTATTATTGTCTTCAGCGAAACCTAAAAATAGTTTCAGTGGTACATAGAAATTAAAGTGTCCATTTGAAATATCCAAATCATCGAGTTTGTTCCATCCTGCATTGTACAAGCCAACACTTTCTGTTGGTGATAAAGAAACATAATTTTTTAGGCTGCTTGTAATCGCTAAATGTCTTGTATGATCAATTTCTATGCCATTAAGTTCATATCGAATTTCGTCAAAGAGATTTGCCACAAAGTTATTTTTTAATTTTAGATTTAAAAACAAAGATATTTTGCTGTCATTATCATCTACAATACTTCCCTCAACATATATGTAGCTTTCGCTGGGTAGCACATATAAGTCTTGATTTTGTATTGAAATTCGAATCTCATCGTTATTGTTGAAGGATTGTAGGTATGGTGTATATGTGTGATAGTCCTTTTTAATTATACTCTCGTCTGATTGAGGTTTTTCTAGAACATCTAGTATGTAATTCATTTCTTTGTCAATTTTAAATTGAGAGACTTCAAAATTTTTTTATTTTCTTGCGTCAAATGTGTTTTGTGTAATGATCTCTTTAATTGTGGTTTGGTTTGCAATAGTGTTTTATGAGTGTATCCAATTTTATCCTTAGATTGCTTGACGTTGTATATTATCATTATTTGCTAGATCTCAAATGTATTCGTGTTGTAATTTCCTCTCCTCGGAAATTAATTAAATCACCGTTCTGATCAACTATGCGTAGATAAGGGAACTTATCTCTCGGCAGTTAACTGGCAAATAGATAAGATTTCGAGGAATCTCAACAATTTTATACCCTGGGGGACATTGATCGCAAATTCATGTAATGTGTGTGCTTGTGAGTTATTCGTATATGTGTTAACGACTACACTACATTCAACACGCAAGATATTCACGATGAAAATATTGACTGGTAGATCTGAGTAATGGTCTTGGTTAGGAGCTAGAATTTTCTAATTGAATCCAAAAAGTTTTCCAATTGTGTTATCTTTGTTAAAGTATATGGGATCCTTAGAGCTATTTACTCTAACTTGCATTGTATTGTTATTAGCTTCTATATAAATTTTATTTTCCGGACAATACTACTTATAGTGATGTTTAATATAATCAACTATATCATTCAATTCATAAGATCCTATTGGTATTTTAATTACATGTTCACCAATATGAAATATTTGTTATAATCATCTACATTGGGAATGCTATTATACGAATGAAAATCAGTTAGAGCACATTCATATTCACCATCCAAACGAATAGGAGGAAAGTAATTTGCAGATAACTCAGATGAGTTTGAGCTAAGAGTAAGTGTTATTGACATTATAGTTGTCTGATTACAAATAAGTGAAATTAAACACAGCACTTTGTATAAAAAAGGAAGTTTATATTTTATTAAAATATATTAGATACAAATATAGACTTATATATACACACTTAACTACAATATTTCATTTTTATTGATCCAAGAATTATGTTGATTGGAAAATCAAAATCCTAACCATTTAACATATTCCTTCTCGCCTTTAGTTTTAAGAACTTTTTCAACTAGATATGTATTTGGATATCTGGTTTTTGAAAGTTCTTCACCATAGAATCCACCTTTAATAGGGTTACCACGATAGTCTTCTAGTATGTATGTAGCTGGATGTGTATTTTGAACTCTTTTAATCGTAAAAATGTCTGTGGCCAATTTGGTGTATATCCTTTTTCAAAAACATGTTTATATTTACTTATGCGCACATGATCTCCCACATTGAATTTTGATAATTTGAATAGTTTTAAGCGATTATATACAGTGTTTAATAATTTTTTCTCATTTTTATAGTTAACTTGAATCGGTGGCATTTTGATGGTGCGATGAATTTTTTTATTATATGTATTAATAAAGTCTTTGTAAATGTCGAGCCAGTTATAAGACTCATTAAAGCAAAACTCTTTCCACATCATTCCTTTTAATGTTCTGTTAAATCGTTCTACTATTGATGCTTTCATTCTGCTATATGTTGAGTAGTGATTAATGTTGTATTTATTCATCAATTTTCCAAAGTGTTTATTGAAAAACTCTTTACCATCGTCTGTTTCCAAGTTTTTTGGTATTCGTCCCAGTTGAAAAATATTCTGCATAGCCTGGCTTGTTTCCAATGCAGTCTTTCTTTTCAAGGGTACTGCCCAAGCAAATTTTGAAAATGTATCAATTACAGTCAGCAAAAATCGATAATCTCTATTGTCTGTAGAATAGTTCCCCATTTCAACTAAATCAGCTTGCCAAAGATCATCTATTCCTTTCATAACAACTCTTCGACGTTTAAAATATTTTCGTGCTTGCTTATGTAGTTCATTTATTAAATTTCTTTTTGAAGTCATTATTTAACGTACTTAGAATTTGACGGGATAAGTTGAGTTCAGTGCGAGTTAATTTAAGTACTGTTGACCATCATATTTCTTATATACCCATAGATTAACTCATTTATCTTTCTAATTTCTTTTTCAAAGAATAATTTCATACTTGAAATTGTTTCCCTAATTTCATTTAGTTTCTGACTTAAAATTATATTGATTTCATCTCGTACCTCTTCAATTTGACTTTGCAGAAACAATTTATTAACAACGTCGTTTTCCTCCAAAGCTTTTGCCACATTTTTGATTCTTTTGTTTGTTAATAACGTGATTATTTGTTGTATCCATAACGAAGCCCAGCAGCTTAGGAACATTTTCCCCAAAAACTGTGCCACTTGTATCATTAAGATAGTGCCCAAACTTATCGATGGACATGATTTATGTAGATAAATATTATTCTATAATTTTTGCTTCATATAATTCTTCGATAATTGAGACAATTTCGTTATTGTGATTAGTATGACCTGCAGCTTGTGATGCTAGCAATAGCCTAAGGTGATCTACTAACTCATTAGGATCATCCCAGTATATATAGTTAGCTTTGTATGGGTTTAGTTTCATCAAACCCTTACCCTTGTAAGGACTTTTTATTGCATGTAGTGATGACGAAGTTGATGAGTTTTTTTCACTTTCTTTCTTAAACAATTTACTGATAATATGCTTATATTTATATGCTCTCGTTCCTTTGATTTGTCCATCAGGTCTATAATCTCTTTTGTATGCATTTGTGCTCACTAAAATTTTCTTATAGATATCTAATTCATGTTTATCATAATATTTTGATGTTTTGTGAAACAGTAAAGAAAATAAACCTGGTGTAAAAGCCCATATTTGATTTCCAATCACTATTTTATCTTCAGTAAGTTTAATACTACTATTGCCAAACTTCCATTCATTATTAAAACCTTTATGTGGACCATATAGAGTGTCTAATTCATTTCTGTTTTCCAAGAGTGCGCTAGGTCAGTATAACTCTTATTATTATCTGAATTGTCTAGAGTTTCCGATTGAGAGTAAAAATCATCGTTGTCATCATCATCATCATCAGTATCAACATTATCAACCTTGTTTGCGTTTCGATTACTAAATGAGATATTTTTATTGCATAACGTTTCTTCAACAAGTTTCTTTGGAGTACTTGTCTCTAACTTAACTGATTGTTCGTTGAATGGAAAATTTGAATTTTTATAAACTTTCGTTTTAAGTTCATCTCTTTCTGCCTTAATACTTCTTTTATTATTTTTAGAATTGATCACAAATTCTGTTAATGGTTCTATTATTAATTTAAATGTATCTGTGAATTGCTCATGTGTATCTGCTTCATCAACTTTTATACTACGAAATTTTTCTTTAAAACATTTCTTGTCTTTATTAGCTCTTTTAAAACTTTTTCATCCATTTTCAACTATTAGACACCAGATCAGGTATCAGCTATCAGATCAGCTATCAGATCAGGTATCAGGTATTAGATCAGGTATAAGATCAGCTATCAGATCAGGTATTGGGGTATTAGATCAGGTATCAGCTATTAGATCTGGTAACAGATCAGCTTTCAGATCAGGTATGGTAAATACTTTAGGAAATAAGTAGTACTAATGTTTTACTTTTATGTAGAGTAATTTATATCGTTATAAAATAGTCGAATTGCTTTCTATAGCGACCATTGCTTAAGTTATTATCTTTGCTTATCATCAAAAATCCATATTTATCCTTCCAACACTCTCGACAAATTTCATGAAATTTTTCATAACTCATATCGCTGACAACATGATCACTATAAACGTGCTTCATGTTTGTCTCATCTTGTTTAAACATTATAATCACATTTGCATTGTCTCTTATTAAGTGCTTGGGGATTCTCGTATAAGTTTGGCACAAGTAGAATGAATCAACATCCTTATGTCGTCCCATGCAAAAATATGCTCGTATATTATTTTGCTTCTCGCATGCAACATCATCAAAGATCATAATAGTTTTCGCTTCGTCAGGAGGAATAACTTTTTCATTATCTGTAAATGTGTAGTATCCCATCCCTTTAATTGGTGGAATTAATCGCTTTAAGTATTCATATTTTGGTTGATAAAGGGATTTTGAGTATAAATAGATGTTTTCAAACTTGAGTCCATTAGGACTTTCTAGCGAGCTAATCATAACATTAGTCTTTCAACAATTTGATGGTCCAACTATTAGAGCACGAATAGAATTTGGTAAGAGAGAGCTATGTTTTATTTTAGATCTGATTTTCGTTGAAGCATCAATATTGCGAATCACAATATTTTTATGTTGTTTTACTAATTGCATTCTTATAACTAATTGCAATTCACAAATGTTACTTTTATTATAGAAATAAAAATAAAATAAGATGCTTATACATTATAACAAGACGTTTAGTTATAAAAAACCAGCCGTTGGAAAAGGTTTAGCGAATAAAGTAATTAACTCTCTGCCTGTTGAATTACACCTCCCTAGATATCAGTTTTGTGGACCCGGAACAAAATGAAAAAAAGTTTAGATCGCGGTGATAACGGAATTATTTTATTAGACGCTGCATGTAAAAATCACGATATTGCTTATTCCAAAACCAATGATTTAAATAGTAGACATCAAGCTGATAAAATTCTTGAAAATAAAGCTTGGGAACGAGTTCTTGCATAAGATAGCAGTCTTGCAGAAAAATCGTTTGCGTACATGGTTACTAACGCAATGAAAGCCAAAAGAAAACTTGGTATGGGATTGAAGAAGGTTGCAAAAAAGTGAACAAAATGGAAAAAAGCTGTTCAGTACATCAATTAAAAATGCAACAAAAGTACTGAAGAAGGAAAAACCTCAAGACATTAACTCTGCAATTAGGATTGCACGTAAGGTTATCAACAAGTCGTTAAGGGGAAAGAAATCGCAAGTTATAATACCGCGCATAATTAATGTTCCAAAGATTGGCGGCTTCTTACCTTTGGTACCTATTCTTATTGCTCTGAGTGCAATTGGTAGTCTTTCTACAGGCGGAGCATCTATAGCAAAAGCAATAAATGCT
This sequence comes from Tachina fera, assembly GCA_905220375.1. Classification (NCBI taxonomy): domain Eukaryota; kingdom Metazoa; phylum Arthropoda; class Insecta; order Diptera; family Tachinidae; genus Tachina; species Tachina fera. The sequence continues at coordinate 105,065,327 of LR999963.1, forward strand.
GCAAAGAATGCCAAACAACAACTTGATGAAGCAACTAGACATAATAAAACAATGGAAGCAGTAGCAATGGGGAAAGGTTTTTACCTTAAACCATATAAGAAAGGATATGGATTGGTTTGTCAAGAAAAACAAAAAACCAAATTTTTTCGTAATGCTACCCAATAAACCCTTATCTGATGTTGATTTGAGAAACTTTTCAACAAACATTCCATACTTTAGAGGAGTTTTCATGTTGGATACACTACCAAAACGATCGAGAAAAAGAGAATGCGGAATCATTAATTTGGATTTATCAAGAGGACCTGGAACCCATTGGGTAGCATATTATAAAAACAATGAACATAAAGAATATTGCGACAGTTTTGGAAATTTACAACCTCCATTAGAATAAGTTAAATATCTAGGCAAAAATGTAAAATATAATTACAATCAATATCAAGATTATAATTCATTTAAATGTGGACATTTATGTCTTCAATTTCTTTACAAAATAAGTGAAAAGAATAAATAAATAACACACACACACAAACAATTTTTTAAATTTTGCTGTTTTATTAATAAAAAAGTTTGTAAAATATAGTTTCTACATATTATTCCCACTGTGGGTATTGAGTATTTGTTAGAAATATACTTATTTCAGCAGCAGTGTCCAATTTTAGGGAATTTTCTCCTTGCTTACATATGCAATATATCCCAGATGCTAGTTCTTTTATGTCATCATCCGATAGCGTGTTGTACCGATTTGGTAAGAACATTATGTTATTTTCCAGTTCAATTTGAATTGTGGTGCCGTATTTACTTGTCACCCGTTTAGCATTTCTTACTGTATATTTAGTTGAGTCCTTTAGCTCTTTTATATGGATTAATGTTTTCTTGTTTAAATTGTTGGACTTTGTTATCAAATTTGTTGGATTCATTGTCAAAAAATGTTAATTAATTAATTAAATTTAATTTTTAAATATATATTTTTTTCTTCTTCTCTTTTTGACAGATTGCTCAATCTGCTTTTGTAAACTGACGTATTAAATATTTCTACCAATCTTTAAATAGGTAAAAAAAATCTTAAGAGAAAGATCAGTAACGTAGCTATCTCTTTTTCTCATATTGTAATTTTATTTTAAGTAAATTTTGTGTTTTGTCACTGATAGAATTGTAGTGAAAGAGATAGTTACATATTTTGACGATCTAAGGCGTAACTGAAACAAAACAATTTCAAAACAAAAGATCAAGATTAAGAGATAGTTATATTCTTTTGCTAAAGTGTAACTGAAACAAAAAATTACAAAACAAAAGACTAGAGAGATAGTTATATTAATGTGCTAAAGTGTAACTGAAACAAAAAAATTTCAAAAGAACTCACAATTTTTTGTAAAATGTTAATTTCACAAGAATATTTTACTATAAATAAGAATGTAAGCCTTTCAAGAGTACTAATATAAAAATAGCATTCAAGAAAAAAGTATTCTTTAAAAAAAGAAAATTAAAATAAAAATAAAAAAAATGAGTCAAGTACGTGAGCGGTTATTTGAATTCCTCCATTCCTTTGAGGACTTATTACTATATGAGCATAAGGAAAGCATAAATTTTTTTATTTCAATGCTGACGGAAAATGAGGACTATGGAGTTATAGAGCAGGAGGACTCTGATAGTAGACATTTTGCCATCTGCCCTTGGTATAGTGAAGGATGTGAAGAAGGCCCAGACACATGTCGGTGTACCATGTTTCACATTAGGAAAAAAATAATTTTTAAAATTATAGATACGTATAAAAATTTAAGTCAAAAAATTAATGAATAAATATAAAATATATATGTATGTGTGTGTATGCTTTTGATTTCTTATTTATTTTAATATAAATATGTATATATAGAGATTAATAGAGCGAAAGAACTATTAGTTTAAATATTATTTTCATTGAGGATGGATAAACGTACTTTAAAAAATATGTTTCACCACAATCAAGAACGAAAACCTCAAATATATGATTTGGTTTTTGAGTTTGAATACTTGCTCAATTAGAAATTGAAGATTGCATGTGGATTTTCTACAGCTTTTGGTTTTAAACCAATGATATGGTTGAATTATAAAAATAAGCAATACATTGGACTGGATCGAGAAGAGTGGTTACATCTAATGTGCTATAAGGAGTATATTCATGATATGCTTAATCGTCGGGATTTTTTAAACTCTATAAATATAATTGATAATGAAAGTGAGAGGGATGTTGAATATAAGTTTCAATATAAAAGAGGTGTTTGTTTTTTAGTTATCATACAAGGAAACTTTAAAATAAAAATTGATTCTGACACTTGGAGATCACTAACTCAAATTCGAGTATTTTTTACATCAATTTTATGTTGGAGCAACATTCTGAGAAAACAAATCCTTCATTTCTATCATGAATATTATATACCAACCTGCTCCGCTTTAAACAAAACAAAACTTCAAATCAATGAAATACAAGGAATACACGAAAGGGATGTAAAGATTGAACTAACATGACTTTGTTATGAGATTGGAGAAAAAATGCAACACAAGATTGTAACAGATGTGAAAATTCATAAATTTTATTTAGGGATGGATAATAAATAAAAAAACTGTACACAAAAATATTTGTTTTTAATGTTTTTTGTTTTTAATTATTTTTTATTTTCATATTATTGTATGTTTTATTTAAAAAAACTAAATAACTAAACAATATTTCTTAAATAAAAAATAATTTACAATAGACACAAAGATTTTTACTTAAAACTAAATAATTATAATTAGAGAAATAAATTACAGAAGCTTCAATTTCTATACATATTTTACTCATCTTCTTGAAGTTTTTCTATTTCTAATAATAACATATCAAGTTCATAATCAGGATTTTTTTCATCAATTTCAATATGATGCCATGCATATGTGTTTATACCATCACTTTTGACTTTTCTCTTGTCATCTTGATAACTTAATATTACTTTATGTATTTGCATAGTATATAATTCATGCAACTTAGATTTAAAAGTGAGCATATTATCATAAACATTTGATCTGTTAAATAAACAATCTCTATACGAACTTAGGCTATACTTATCTAAAACACAGTTTTTTACTCCTTTAGATTTTTTAATTTCATTTCCATTTTGTACAGTAAAGGAGTACAATTTAGACCGTAGTCCCACGAATTCTTCCATAATCATCCCACAATTCTCATCTTTCATCATACCCAGAACTTTTTTGTGTGGAATCCCGTAATCATTTGTTTCTGGATAGTCAGAAGTGTCAAATTCATGTTATATATCATTTTTAATGTCTGCGTAAAAGTCTTCAGTTTGTATTGTGTATATGAATGAGTTAGTATCCATGTAATTTAATTTAAATTTTGACTTGAATTTAGGTTGCATGTATCTATAATGAAAATTATACATCTTCCATTTAGAAAGTTCTAGCACACAAAATCCTAAATATATTGGCTTATTATAACATGTCTTCACTCGATTCATTTGAATCGCTACCATATCTTCTGAAAATATTGCTAAGCTATGAAAATTTGATTTAGATATCCAATTTTGAGCACCTAAGCGGTTTCGGTTTAATATAGTCCAACTGGTAACAATCCTCACATCTTTCCTTTTGTCCACATTCTCCTGGGTTTTCCCATATACTGCGTTGTTGAGCAATTTAAAATTTTTTTTAAAGTTATTTCTAGCTTCGCCTCTGTATTTAGTATTAATTAATAATATATAATCTTTCAACCATGGAGACTGCTTAAAAGTTAGAACTCTATGTATTTTTTTTCAAAATCAAACCGTTTTCTAGACATTGTTTAAGTACTCTGTAATGAATTATATAAGAATGTTTTGGCGAAAAATCAGTTATTAGTTTTTTATATTTTGATGCTCCAATTTCCTTGTTTTCGGCACAGAAAGAAAGATCGTTATGCATGTTATGTAAATAAGAAGGATATTCTAAATCAACCTCATATACATAACCATCATTTGAATTATCATCTATTAACTGCGGATTAATATTTAGTTCTTCGCCTTTTAACCATCTGAATCCTCCATAAGGAAGATGTTCAGACATGGCCCAACCATAAAGATTGTTTGCATCTAAATACATAAAAAATTCGGAAGGTTTATTTTTATCAAAAGTGTCTAAATACTTATTATTTGCCTTGGAGTATCTTTTACAACATTGAACAATTCCACCTCGTATCCCTCTTTGAAAGAAATTGTACATGTCGATATCGGTTATTAGCTCTAATTCAATGTTTGTATGCTTAAGCATAGCATCCCAAGATAGCCCCGGGGCAGTATAGTATTGACAGGGGTCCAAGCTATAAATTTTTTTACAGACATTTCTAAAATTTTCAAAAATATCCGTTAGGAGAAGCACATCTGTTTTCAAATACAATTCCATATAATCTTTCAAAGTTTTGCAGTTAAAAATTGTCCAGACTTCATTCGCATGCGCATAGTCTTCAATAGAACATTCTTCGTTATTAAGTTTATTAAAGAAATCTTTTCTAGGTGGAAGTTGTTTTTCATTAAGTTTTTCAAAAGAATCAAGATAATCATAGGGAAAAATTCTTTCCTCCTTATGAGATTAAATTCTTGGCTTGTTTTAAATTGTGCTCTAATAGTATGAAAATCGTTGACGGTAAGATTATTTGCCAACGATTCCAAACTATCGGCCATAAAACGCATTGTATCAAGAAACCTAAGTTCAAGATCTGTACCATCACTCATATTAATAAATTGAGATAGAGATATATATAACTCTTTATTTAACGGAAGGACTTTTATATTTGTCGCAACCTTACTTAATTCTTTCACAAAAAGATGAGAATCATAGGATGAATAGTTATTAAAATAAATTGGAATAAACTTGGGTACTTGATAACTTAGGTTGCATCTGTTATGCGCAGAACCTCGATATTTACCGCTTATATGACAATGATCTCTCACACGATCATTATTTAAGTATTGTCCACATATGTGACAAGTTATCGCATTGTAAAATGTTACATTTTCTTCATCTGTCAAGTTCTCCATTTCAATTGTTTTTGTGAGATAATTGCTATATATATCTTGACAATCTTGATTCAAAAATGTAACAAATTTTTCAGAAGCATCTTTACCCGTATAAATTCTCAGCTTATCCAATTTATTGTCGTGCTTACACTTAATAAAATAGCTGAATGCGCAGGGTACATGTGACTGATTTAATTTAGTTTTACTACTTACACTAAAGTCTATCTGTTGCAAAACACATTCAAAATCGGCGTATACAACAAAAGGGACGTCAATTTTTCTATGGTTGCTCTTGAACCGCAGTATGGAGTCTTCTGCCTTTGGCATTGTGGTAACTATTTTACCACATTCCATTTTATGTTTCTCCATAATATTTTCAAGATGGGTGTATTGCAGACAGCTGTTGCAAAATAAGAGTCGTTCGCAATGTGTCGTTGTTTGCCTTTTTAGTAGTCTGTAAGACATCAAAAACGCGTATTGTATTATTTAATTTTAAATACTTTCCAATATATTACTTACTTTGAAATATCTTTTATAAAAATATAGTGATGCCCATCCACGCTTTCCAATAGAAATAAGTTAACATGCTTGGTCTTCTCATTTTGGGTTATATAAAATGGTCCAATTAGTTCATCACTCTCGTCGTCATATCCAAACACATTCACACTAACATCATTCTGTCCCTCAAATTCCCTAATATATTTTAGTGACATCGGAAATGTCAAATTTGAAAAATCAATTGTAGTTCCATCTTGAAGCGAAATTATATTAGCACTAATATCTTCAATGTTATATGAAGAGCATCGATTCGGAAAATTGATAGCCGAGGTACTCATTGCCGCAATTAAGGCCCACTTAAAACAGTAATTATCACTGTTTTCAATATTAATGCAAGCACCACGACTAGCAAGCTTCTGCGGGCTGCTAATCCAATGAGCTCCTTTTACCAAAGAAGATTTATTAATATTAAGTTCAGCTCGAACTATGCGAACAAGAGTCCATCCGGAATCTCTTTCCTGAAACTCAGACATTTTATTTTGAATTTCTCTGACCTGCTTACAGAAAAATTCATTCACGTCATCTGCTCTAGTCAACAAGCTCATTTTTGCTGTATGTACTATTATTAAATTAAATTTCAATATAGTATGTTGCTTCAAATGCTACTCAAGCCTCTCTATAAAAGTCGATTAATTTTCGACAACAAAATCTTCAAAGAGAAGTTGATCCTTTTTATTTTGTATTCCATAAGAAATAATATTGTTTTTAAATGCTCTTCTAATCTCATAATATTTCATACACTCTCCATCAATGTTGATATTATTTGTTGAGCTACTTCCTAAATCCTGTAAACCTTGCTGTTGTTGTTGTTGTTGTTGATGTTCATAAGTGTTTGTATACCATTGCATGGAGGTAGAGGGTTGTTGCCAATACATTTGTTTTTGTTGTTGTTGTAGTTGATATTGCAATTGTTGGTCAGTATTTGGGTACCATTGCATGGCCGTAGGATATGGTTGCTGTTGTTGAGGATATTGATATTGTTGTTGTTGTTGAGGATATTGATATTGTTGTTGTTCTTGAGGATATTGGTATTGTTGTTGTTGTTGTTGAGGATATTGATATTGTTGTTGAGGATATATATATTGTTGTTGTTGTTAAGGATATTGATATTGTTTTTTTTGTTGTTCTTGAGGATATTGGTATTGTTGTTGAGGATATTGACATTGTTGCTTTTTTTGTTGTTGTTGAGGATATTGATACTGTTGCTGTTGTTGAGGATATATATATTGGTCCTCAACACCATGATTTTGGATGTGATCCAAAAAGCATTTTTTATATTTATATACCTTTTTACACACATTGCACTCATAAGCTAAAGAATTCATTTTCTTTTTTTTTATTTTAGTTTATACAATATTATTATATATATTTAATATTATTATATTTAATATTTTTTATTCAAAAGTCACTTTGATTATTTACGTATTAACAGCGAAATTATTGAGGATTTGACACTTGTAGAGACAATGCTTTACTTGCTGCTAGAATAGAAAACTTCTCAATTTATACAAGTTACGATTAAGTCATATACACAATGTAAAAGTCAATAGACAGAGACAAATGTCAGCAAGCAGTGAAAATAACAACCAATCTTTGACAATCCTCAATACCACAAACTTCAATTTCTTTACAAAAGAAGTGAAAAGAATGAATAAATACAACACGCATAAATTGTATATTTTGTTCATTTCTTCAAACTCTTTAAAATCAAACAACAACAACAACAAAAACAAAACATTGATATCTCACCAGCATACATAACTACTTTCTAAAATACCCTTCCATGTCCCCAGCTAAAAAAAACGAATATTACAAACAACAAAAAGTAATGCCGAGTGCGCACTATGATATTTTGTGACATCGCAACAGTGTGCCCTAGTGGTAACGTTTATCATTTCCGTTTTGTATTCCACATAAAAAAAAACATAATGTGAAAGGCGTTGCACACATTTTAAAAAATGATTAGAACACAAGAAAATGCCAGATTTGTACTCGGCATTGCACATATACATATACGATTACTTACCCATCTGCCAACGCTCAAGTTATTGTAAAAACATACACACGTATGAGCATGACGTTGGCTCCCATGATCACGCATCTCTAATTCCCTTTGACAATCATAAATATCTTACACTTAATTTTTTCCAACCTTCAAATAAGTTCATAAATTACATACTTCGTTTACCTCTTCAAACTCTTTAAATAAGGAAACAGAAAAATCAAACTAAATAAAACCAACAACAAAAAACATTCATAGATTTCCCACAAGCATACATAATTTCTTTCCAAAATAATCTTCCATGACCACCAGCTAAAAAAAGAATATTGCAAAAAGACAAAAGCAAAATTTTTCTCTATGCACACACGCATTTACACTCTAAAATCATAAACCTGCTTCAACCGCTTAATAAACAAAAAAAATCCATTCAAAATTAAAATTAAAACAAAAACATACATAAAATCCTTCGTACCTACATAATTAACTATGTACATCGACGAACGGATATCAAACCATGATTATCTCACAAACCATATATTTTATTCATGTCTTCGAACTCTTTAAACATATAAAAAAATAAATAAAAATCAAACTAAATAACAACAACAAAAAACATTCATTGATTTCCACACAACAAGCCCCACGTGCATACATAATTAACAATGCGCATCGGCGAACGGATATCAAACCATAAAATTAAAACAAACACACATCGACGGCCGACATCAAACTACCCTTTTCTACGTACAAACCGTCCTTAACCCTCGTCACTTCGCACCATTGACAGTAATTACCTTAATATGTAAATTTTAGCCCATAAATTACAAAATTTCGATTTTAATTACCCAAATTTGACAATTTTTATTGCTCGGGCGCATACATTCTACTACTACTGAATTCCATTCCAGATACTGATGGCGTGAATAAGGAAATGGTATTTAGAAATCACTGTGCGATGGCCAAATGATACGATTCTTTTGCCTCTATTAAGTGTAGAGAAGTTTAAACGTTTATGGAGATGTACGGGCTGCTGTGTATATATAATTTTGTGCATAAACAATAAAATACAACTATGTACAGCTATGATTTTTGCGAAAACCAGATTGGCGGTCAGTGAGAATATTATTGATTTTAAGATAATGTGTAAGTTGTATATGAATTGACCTTTCAAAGGCTTTAGATAAGAACGGTAATATTGATATGGGCCGATAATCAGAAGTATACTTAAGTATAGAAATAATCTTAGCAAGCTTCCAAATTTTGAGGTAGCAGTTGGTAGTAAAGATCTTGTTGAAAACAAATGTTATAAAAGGAAGAAGTTTTAGAATAAGTATTTTTAAAATCCTTGGATCCAACCCATCCACACCAATTGCATTGGATTTTATTGACAGCAGGCTGGAGAGGACATCGTATTGACTTACGTTTGAAAAGTTGAATTGTTGCTTATTAGAATTCGGTTGGACATTTGGAATATTTCAAAATTGGTTATTTAAGATGTTGGCATCAACAGCACAGGGCTTTTGACTACAACGTTTGCAAACTGCAATTTCGCGAATCGTTTGCCATGTTTTCTTCGAGTCTATAGCAGCAGAGAACTTTAGAGCATAATAGTCAGACTAAGCTTTTTTAATTAAATTGTTGGTTATGTTACGTGATATCCGATATACTTCATACAATTCTGTGGTTTTGAAACGTTTCCATCGAGAATATAGAAAATTTCTGCGGTTAACCCGCTTGTTCTATGTCATGCGTGAACCAGGGCTGGTTATGTCTATTAATAATTTTTGTTCTTACGGGAACCACCTGATTGTATAAATTATTTAGGTTGTGTTGCAGAAAAGAGAGCTGACATCAACAGAAATTAAACCATAAAACACACTACAATCAATACTGAAAAATTCTTCTTCTAGCCTTAAGTAATCAATATTTTTAAAATCCTGATATCTAATAAATTGTTCAGGCACGTTTAACTGAAAATTATATGTCATAAAAATTAGGTCATGATGTGAAAAACAGGATGCAGACAGTTGTTCTTAAAGCAATACCTTCGAAATATCACTAACAAAGAAAATATCAAGAAGTGTACTGCTGGTACTCGTAAAATATGTAGCAACATTTGTGTTACGGGAATTAAGACCAACTGTAAGCATATTGTTAGTTAGATTATTGTTTACTACAATATTTGAATTAAAATCCCCTGTGATAATAACATCTTCGTATGTGACAGTATATGTTTCTAGGGCATACATGAATCTCTCCATGCAAATCCGATCATTAAGTCTGTATACACATCCTAAAAGTAGTTTTCTTCCCATAACTTACTTCACGAAATAAATATTCTACTAAATTTTTAGATCTCTCGGAAGCAGTTATTACCATATCATACTAGATGGGTAATGGAGGATGGAAAAATCCGTCTCTTTCTAACACTATATCTATCTCTTTCTGTCTTGGACTGTTGTGTAAGGTCATGGTTTGTGACGTCAGAAATTAGTAATTTTGTGTGTGTAATTGAGAGAGAGAGTGGGCGTTGACTTTAATATTTTGTTGTATTAGAGAGAGAGAGATGGAGGTGTTGCCTTATAATTTCTGATATCCCATCAATAGAGGATTTGTAGGTTCGTTATTTGTTATTAATAATATAGTGATCATAGAAATTTGGTTCTCCAGTTCCAGTTGGATGCCTATCAATAATATTGTAATCATAGAAATTTGTTTTCTATATATATACATACTCACTTACTAAAAATGTATTGTTGAAAATTACATTTTGAACATTTACATAGATCTGTGTTAAAAAATTGTACCTGTAGAAGTTTGAAATCTTACTTTTTAACATACATACATATGAATCCAAAGAACAAATAAACAAGGTTCAGTTACCTTTTGAACAAAAAAAAAAGAATATTAGTAAATATATATATATATAAACATACTTACATATATATATATATATATATATATATATATATATATATATATATATATATATATATGTACATATATATACACTTTTACATATTTAACATAAACTATAAAAGAAATTGAAATGTCGCGATTAACACTCTGAGAGAACACAATCCACATATATCATAACAAAAACAACAAAAATAATTACTACTATTGTTCTCAAATTATCATATTAAATAACATCCTGATATTATACTCTTTAATTCACCAACAAGTTTAATAATTTTATTTAACATCTGATATTATATGTGTTGTTGTAAACACATATTAAGTAAATGCAACAAATTTTTTCGTTACTTATAAATGTATAATCTCAGGAAAAATAAAATTAACACCAAAGCAACTAAAACAAGTAAGAGTGCTATATTCGGCTGTGCCGAATCTTATATACCCTTTACCAAAGTGCGTTTATGTAGTATAGAGATACATACATAAGCACAAAGATATGTAGGTACATATTAATTTTGTGAAAAAATGCATACCTTTTCCTCTAGTGCAATTTTTAGGTTTTGTGCATTATGTTTAATTTGGTGTTTTTTAAATTTTGGCGATTTATTTTGCTGATTTTTTTAGTTTTGGCGATTTCTTTTCATATAGGCAATTTTTTTTGGTTTTGGCGTATTTTTTCGTTTTTTGGGTTTTTTTAATTTTGCCGATTTTTTCGTTCTGGCGATTTTTTTTTTGCAATTTTTTTTCATATAGGCAATTTTTTTTTGTTTTGGCGATATTTTCGGTTTTTGGCGTTTTTATTTCTTTTTGGCAATTTTTTTAGTTTTGATTCTCTTGCCTCGTTTTGGGTTTTTTTAGTTTTGGTGGTTTTTTTCCTTTTTGGCGGATTTTATTGATTTTGACGATTTTGTTTTCATTTAAGCGATTTTTTTAATTTTTTTTTTGGTTTTTTGCTTTTTTTTAATTTTGGCGATTTATTTTCGTTTTGGTGATTTTTTAATTTTTGGCGATTTTTGTTCATATAAGAATTTTTTTGTTTTGGCTATTTACGGATTTTTGTCATTGGAATTTTTTTTTTGTTTTGACACTTTTTTCTCGTTTTTGGCGATTTTTTCCTTTTTGGCGGATTTTTTTGATATTGAGAATTTTTTTTTCATTTAAGCGATTTTTTTAAATTTTAGCGATTTTTTTCTTTCATATAGGCAATTTTTTTCTGGTTTTAGCGATTTTGTCCAGTTTTTAGCTTTTTTTTAATTTTGGCGATTTATTTTCGTTTTGGCGATTTTTTTATTTTTAGCGATTATTTTTTCATTTAGGCGATTTTTTTAATTTTTGGCGATTTTTGTTCATATAAGATTTTTGTTGTTATGGCAATTTTTGCGGATTTTTGTCATTGTGCGAATTTTTTTGTTTTGACACTTTTTACTCGTTTTGGCGATTTCTTTCGGTTTTTGGCGTTTATAATATTGGCGATTTTTTTGATTTTGCTGATTTTTTTTTCATATAAGCGATTTTTTTAATTTTTGGCGATTTTTTTTCATATAGGCAATTTTTTTTTGTTTTGGCGATTTATTTTCGTTTTGGCGATTTTTTTTTTCATTTAGGCGATTTTTTTTAATTTTTGTCGATTTTGGTTCATATAAGAATTTTTTTTGTTTTGGCGATTTTTGCGGTTTTTGGCATTTTTTTTTTAATTTTAGCGATTTTTTTCATTTTGGCGATTTTTTTCGTTTTGGCGATTTTTTTAAATTTTTTGCGATTTTTTAATTTTCGGATTTTTTAGTTTTACCGTTTTTGAAAATTTCAAGAGTTTAACTCTTACGGTTTCCAAGATATATCAATTTGTCAAAATTTAAAATAAATTTTTTTATTTTTAGTGTTAATTGTTGTAGCCTATATAAAAATACACTAATTTTACAAATTTCAAGTGTCAATATACATATGTACATACAGTTGTATGTATATTACATGGGATTTTAAAAGTTTTCGTCGCTCATTTTGGAACACCCTTTAGTTTTTAGCTTTTATATATTTGCTGTTGTAGCGACCAGTTTTACATACACTGTCCAAATTTCAGACCCGTAGCTTTTACCGTTCCTGCGAAAATAGCTTTCTTCCTAAAACATTAAATATGTTTAATTATTAGGAAAAAAGTTAAAGTTTTCCAACCCTAGAAACGTTTTTTAATTTTTTAAGTTTTTAAAATTTTTTTTAATTATAAATATTAATTTTATTCATACCGAAGTATAAAATAAGTTAATTTAATAAACAAGAAATAAAAACTCGTTTTCGGTAGTTATTTTCTATGGGAAAATAGAGTTTGAGTTTTCCAGCTCTGAAACCGTCTGCTGATTTTCAATATTTCAAAGGATCCTTAATATATATACTTTATGTGTCGCTTATTAATATTCTAGAAATTACAAACGGAATGACAAACCTATATATACCTTTTTACCATTTTTTGATAAAGGGTATAAAAATAAAAACCAAAACCCTTAAAACTACACATAATAATTTACAAGAAAGCTTTGACTCTAATATGGAAGATACTAGTGTAAATAAAATTGCAATAAAAACTCCTGTGAATAAAGCTGTAAGAGAGCGTTTACATAGCCTATCTAATACTGCTAACTTATCTACTACAGACTCACCTTTCAAACTCTTAACTGTTATGGACACGGTTGCCAGAAATGTAGATTTATCTGGATTTTGAAGATTTTTACCCTTCAAAAAGACGAAATCCAGATTTGAAGATTTTTGGCCTAAAAATGCAGATTTTTCAACTCCAATTATAGTGAATATTTTTACATTTTGCAATTACTGTTACTACTTTTTGTTTCTTTTATGTGTGAATGACTCACAGTTTAGAGAGTTAAAATTTTTGAACTTAGAAGACATCATTAAAGAAAAAGAAGAAGTAACTTTGGCAAGCTTCTGGAATAGAATGTCTGATATAAAACGAACTTATTCTAATTATGATTTTGCAGCCCTAAGTTAAATTAAAATGTGATGACTTTACCACATTCATTTGCAAATGTCGAAAGAATTTTGAGTCAAATGAACTTGAATAAAACAAAACTTCGAAGTCCTTTGGATATTTATGTAACAAATTAAATCACTTTTTGTATAATTTTTTATATATCCGATTTCTTTTCTCATTCATTTTATATTGTTTGCACATAAGTATGAAGAATTTTTATTTGTTGTTGGTTTTATGCATTTCGTTTCTCCTTCCACACAAAGTTTACTTTGCAAAGTCTAAAGTTTGTTGGAGAGAAGAGAAAAGAGATCTTATTCTATATTCTTTTTTCTTTAATAAGCTCAAGACTTTACAAAAAAAACTTTGCGTGTGAAAAAACCGTCAAACTTATCAGTACACTTCCACGAATGTCGCAAAATAGAAGATGTTATATTGTAAAGATTTTTGCTTGAAGCTTTTAAGCATTTTCTGCTGTTTTTGTTTTGTAAACCAAAACTATTTTTTATGGAAATTTGTTTGTTAAACGTTTTGTAACCCAAAATAATTTTTGTGAATATTACCTTTTATGTTTGTGTAAGTAATCTTAATAACACATTGATAGTCGTTCTATAAACATATGAAGTTTATTATTATTATTTAAAAAATTTTTTGGTTGAAGTCTGCTGATGAGTTTCTTAAGCAGAAACGAAAAGCACATTCTTCGAACATTAAAGGTTTCTATTCATAAAAAAATGTGGTTGAAAACTATTAAAAAAAATTTCTAAAAAATTTAAACAAAATACATTTTAACCCGAGTTTAAATTTTATAAATTTTTATATTTATATTACACATTTACGTCCATATTTATGTAAATTTTTTTTAATCATATATAAAAAAGTTGTTTTAAAAATAGCTTTGAAGATTTTTTGAAGATTTTAAAAATAAAATGCAGATTTTGAAGATTTTTTCGTGAAAAATTGTTAAATTTTGCAGATTTTAGCCTTAGAAATTCTGGCAACACTGGTTTTGGATAAGCGCTTTGACAAACTCTCAGAGCGTATTGAGAAAGTACTTGAACATAAGCTTAGCCAATACCAAATGGAACTCTTAAATGATATTGATAGGAGATTTAACTTTATAAAAAATGAATTACAAGCAGTCACTGAAAGAGTCTCGAAACAGTCGCGGCTGATGTAACAAGTATGCAGGCTGAAATTGCTTCTTTAAAAATGAGGATTAAACACCATGAAAATAATACTGTGTCGTGTGAGTTACGTTTAAATGAAATTCCTTACTATGAAAATGAAAATCTTATGGAAATGTTTTGCTCTATCTGCGGCACAATAAAAACTACAGTCCCAGCCATAAAATCAATCTACCGGCTACAAAACCTTAACAACAAAAATAAAACTTCTTCTAGGGATGCAGTTATCATCGTCAAAATGTGGCCTCCTTATAACAAAAATTTCTTTTTAAAAGCACTGGCGAATTTTAAAAAAAATAATAAGCAATTTTCCTTTCGGCTGTTTCATGTTGGTCTCAACTCGGAAAATAAGTTTTATATTAATGAAAATCTTACGAAAACTAATTCTCAAATATTTCGCGCTGCTGTTCGACTTAAAAGAAGTAATAGTATTCACAGCACTTTCACCATGCGCGGTTTCGTCTACATTAAAAAGACTGCGGATGAAAACATTCTAAAAATTGATGGCATTAATCAGTTGTATCAGTTATTTCCTGATTCTGAGCTGCCAATTGATAACGAAAGTCATGGGGCTAGGCAGATTGATACATCCAATTTGTATACCCTTTACCAAAAAATGGTAAAAGGGTATATATAGGTTTGTCATTCCGTTTGTAATTTCTACAATATTAATAAGAGACACATAAAGTATATATATTCTGGATCCTTATGCATAGGGAAGACGAACAAGCGATGTCCGTCTGTCCGTCTGTCTGTACGTGAAATCGGGTTTCCCAAGCTCCCAGAACAGCTAGAGACTTCGTTCTTGGACTGGGGTGTCAGAAATTTTTCGAAAAATTTTGCAAAATCGGGCAGACCGTTTCAGAGCTGGAAAACTCAAACTCTATTTTCTCATAGAAAATAACTACCGAAAACAAGTTTTTATTACTTTTTTATTAAATTAACTTATTTTATACTTCGGTATGAATAAAATTGGTATTTATAATTAAATAAAAAATTTTAAAATTTAACAAAATAAAAAAACGTTTCCAGGGTTGGAAAACTTTAACTTTTTTCCTAATAATTAAACAAATTTCATGTTTTAGGAAAGAGGCTATTTTATCAGGAATAGTAAAAGCTACGGGTATGAAATTTGGACAGTGTATGTAGAACTTTGGTCGCTACAACAACAAATATATAAAAGTTAAATATTAAGGGGTAGTCCAAAACCAGTGACGAAAACTTTTAAAATCCCATGTAATATACATATAATTGTATGTATGTATGTACATATGTATATTGATATTTTTATATATGCTACAACAATTAACACTAAAATTAAAAAAATTTATATTAAAGGGTGGTCCATCAGTTAATTAAATTTTGACTATGTAATTTTGACAAATTGCTATATCTTGGAAACCGTAAGATAACTCTTGAAATTTTCAAAAATTGGGTCAAACTAAAAATACGAAAATTATAAAATCGCCAAAAATTAAAAGAAAACGCCAAAACGAAAAAAATTGCCAAAATGAAAAAACGCTAGAATTAAAAAAAAACGCCAAAAACCGAAAAAAATTGCCAAAACGAGAAAAACGTGTCAAAACTAAAAATTAATTTCCACTATGACAAAAAAAACGCCAAAAACCGCAAAAACAAAAAAAAAAATGCTTATATGAACAAAAATCGCCAAAAATTAAAAAAAAAATCACCTAAATGAAAAAAAATCGCCAAAATAAAAATAAATCGCCAAAACGAAAATAAATCGCCAAAATTAAAAAAAAATCGCCAAAAACCGAAAGAAGTCGCCAAAACAAAAAAAATGCTTATATGAAAAAAATCGCCAAAAAATTAAAAAAATCGCCAAAAATTAAAAAAATCGCTTATATGAAAAAAATCGGCAAAATCAAACCGAAAAAAATCGCCAAATTTAAAAAAACGCCAAAAATAGGAAAAAAATTGCCAAAACGAGAAAAAAGTGTATAAACAAAAAAAATTCCCACAATGACAAAAATCCGCAAAAATTGCCAAAACAAAAAAAAATCGCCTAATGAAAAAAAAGTCGCCAAAAATCAAAAAAATCGTTAAAACGAAAATAAATCCTCAAAATTATAAAAAACGCCAAAAACCGCAAAAATCGCCAAAACAAAAAAATTGCTTATATGAACAAAAAACGCCAAAAATTAAAAAAAATCGCCTAAATGAAAAAAAATCGCCAAAATCAAAAAAAAAAATCGCCAAAACGAAAATAAATCCCCAAATTAAAAAAAACGCCACACACCGAAAAAAATCGCCAAAACAAAAAAATTGCCTATATGAAAAAAATCGCCAAAAATTAAAAAAATCGCCATAAATTAAAAAAATTGCTTATATGAAAAAAATCGGCAAAATCAAAAAAATCGCCAAAACAAAAAAATAGCCAAAATTAAAAAAACGCCATAAATAGGAAAAAAATCGCCAAAACGAGAAAAAAAAATTCCCTCAATGACAAAAAACCGCAAAAATCGCCAAAACAAAAAAAATTGCTTATATGAACAAAAATCGCCAAAAATTAAAAAAATCGCCATATATTAAAAAATTGCTTATATGAAATAAATCGCCAAAATTAAAAAAAACGCAAAACACTGAAAAAAATCGCCAAAACAAAAAAAATTGCCTATATGAAAAAAATCGCCAAAAATTAAAAAAATCGCCATATATTAAAAAATTGCTTATATGAAAAAAATGGGCAAAATCAAAATAATCGCCAAAACAAAAAAAATCGCCAAAATTAAAAAAACGCCATAAATAGGAAAAAAATCGCCAAAACGAGAAAAAAGTGTTTAAACAAAAAAAAATTCCCTCAATGAAAAAAAAACCGCAAAAATCGCCAAAACAAAAAAAAATTGCTTATATGAACAAAAATCGCCAAAAATTAAAAAAATATCGCCTAAATAAAAAAAATCGCCAAAATAAAAAAAAATCGCCAAAATCAAAAAAATCGCCAAAACGAAAATAAATCGCCAAAATTAAAAAAAACGCCAAACACCGAAAAAAATCGCCAAAACAAAAAATAATGAAAAAAATCGCCAAAAATTAAAAAATCGCCATAAATTAAAAAAAATCGCTTATATGAAAAAAATCGCCAAAATCAAAAAATCTCGAAAATAAAAAAACGCAATAAATAGGAAAAAAATCGCCATAACGAGATAAAAGTGTTTAAACAAAAAAAAATTCCCTTAATGACAAAAATCCGCAAAAATTGCCAAAACAAAATAAAATTCTTATATGAACAAAAATTGCCAAAAATTAAAAAAAATCGCCTAAATGAAAAAAATAGCCAAAATCAAAAAAATCGTCAAAACGAAAATAAATCGTCAAAATTGTAAAAAACCCCAAAAATCGAAAAAATTCGCCAAAACAAAAAAAAATTGCCTATATAAAAAAATCGCCAAAAATTGAAAAAATCGCTTAGATGAAAAAAAATCGTCAAAATCAAACAAATCCGCCAAAACAAAAAAAAAATCGCCAAAATTAAGAAAACGCCATAAATAGGAAAAAAATCGCCAAAACGAGAAAAAAGTGTTTAAACAAAAAAAAATTCCCTCAATGACAAAAAACCGCAAAAATCGCCAAAACAAAAAAAAATTGCTTAGATGAACAAAAATCGCCAAAAATTAAAAAAATCGCCTAAATGAAAAAAAAATCGCCAAAATCAAAAAAATCGCCCAAAACAAAAAAATCGCCAAAACGAAAATAAATCGCCAAAATTAAAAAAAAACGCCAAACACCGAAAAAAATCGCCAAAACAAAAAATAATGGCCTTTATGAAAAAAATCGCCAAAAATTAAAAAATCGCCATAAATTAAAAAAATCGCTTATATGAAAAAAATCGGCAAAATCAAAAAATTGCCAAAATTAAAAAAACGCCATAAATAGGAAAAAAATCGCCATAACGAGAAAAAAGTGTTTAAACAAAAAAAATTCCCTCAATGACAAAAATCCGCAAAAGTTGCCAAAACAAAAAAAATTCTTATATGAACAAAAATTGCCAAAAATTAAAAAAAAATCGCCTAAATGAAAAAAAATCGCCAAAATCAAAAAAATCGTCAAAACGAAAATAAATCGTCAAAACTATAAAAAAACGCCAAAAATCGAAAAAATTCGCCAAAACAAAAAAATTGCCTATATAAAAAAAATCGCCAAAAATTAAAAAAATCGCTTAGATGAAAAAAAATCGTCAAAATCAAACAAATCCGCCCAAAACGAAAAAAAATCGCCAAAACGAGAAATAAGGGTCAAAACTAAAAAAATTTTCAAAAAGAAATACAAACGCCAAAAACCGAAAAAATCGCCAGAACAAAAAAAAATTGCCTATATGAAAAAAAATCGCCAAAAAATATAAAAATCGCCTAAATGAAAAAAATGTTCAATTAAAAAAAATTGCCAGAAGGAAGAAAAAGTCGCCAAAAATAAAAAAAACGCCAAAAACCGAAAAAAGTCGCCAAAACGAGAAAAAAAGTATCAAAACTAAAAAAAATTGCCACAAAAAAAAATTATATATATATATATAAAATAAAAAAATCGCCTAAATAAAAAAAAATCGTCAAAATCAAAAAAATTGCCAGAAGGAAAAAAAGTCGCCCAAAATAAAAAATAAAACGCTAAAAACCGAAAAAAATCGCCAAAACCAAAAAAAAAAATTGCCTATATGAAAAAAAATCGACAAAACTAAAAAAATCAGCAAAATAAAATAAATCGCCAAAATTTAAAAAGCACCAAATTAAACATAATGCCAAAAACCTAAAAATTGCACTAGAGAAAAAAGTATGAATTTTTTCACAAAATTAATATGTACCTACATGTCTCTGTGCTTATGTATGTATCTCTGTGCTACATAAACGCACTTTGGTAAAGGGTATATAAGATTCGGCACAGCCGAATATAGCACTCTTACTTGTTGGTATTAAGTTTTGTCTTAGGTGCTTTCATGTTTTAAATTTTTTTTCATTTATTCCATTTAATTTTACATTTATTTATTTGCCTTTATCAGGGTACCCATATTCAACCAAATACATGCTATATAACTCCTTTTATCGCTCGAATTTAAATTTTATAAAATACCGTCGCCCACTGTACTTTTGAATGCATTGCCAACTTTAAATATATATATGTTAAACTTTAATGGTACTAATTCTAGAGACTGTGTGTAGAATTCTTGCCAAACAAAGGTATGGCCTTAATATCATACACTTAAATGCACAAAGCTTAAATAAAAAAATTGATGAATTTAGATATTTTTTTGAATCAGCAGGTATTGATATCATTTGCATATCTGAAGCATGGTTCCCAGTGGATGTTCAAGATTTTGTATACAACCTGCAGGGCGTTAAGCTATTCAGGTCTGACAGAACAATTTTTATCAATATTGTAGAAACTAAAGCCAAAGGTAGCGGAGTAGCAGTATACGTACGCAATGACATTCACTGTAAAAAAATATTAAATCAAATTGGCAGTGCAATTGAATATTTATTTCTAGAAATTTCGACAAATGATAAGAAGAAGCTTTTACTAGGTAGTGTTTACAGACCTAACAGTAGCATGATTGTCAATCCTTTTATTTCTATTTTAGAGGAAATCTCCATTGAGTATGATGATATTATTGTCCTTGGTGATTTTAATAATAATCTTTTAGTTGAAAATCCGCTTAATGAACCCATGCAATCTCTTAATCTTTTACCTGTGAATGTTTCTACACCTACTCATTTTCACAGTACTTCCAGTAGTCTGATTGATCTAGTATTTGTTGACCATAAACCTAAAGTACTCATCTATGATCAAATCTCGGCTTCAGTGTTTTCCAACCACGATATTATTTTTTCGAGTTATGACCTGCCTTTAGCAGCTACGGATAAATATGTTACTTATCGGGATTATCATAACATTGATTATACAATACTAAATCAATTCATTAAAAGTGTCCTTTGGGACCAGATCTATAAAATTGATAATGTAAATGATCAACTTTCTTTGTTACAAGAAATTATTCGAATGATGTATGACATGAGTGTTCCAATTAAAACAAAAATTATCAAAGCCAATCAACCACCATGGTTTTGTCATGAAATAAAACTGTTAATTGAGAAACGTGATAATGCTTATAATAGTTGGAAGAGATATAGAACGGATGATCTGAATGTAGTTTACAAATCTGCTCGAAGGGAGGTTCAAAAACGCATTAAACAGGCAAAGATCATGTTTTATCGTAGTAAATTTTCTTCTGCAATAGACAATGAATCGAAATGGAAGGAAATCCGTAAAATTGGTATAGGTCAGAACTCTTATAAAGCAAATAACTTGGATGTTGATGTTAACACCATGAACTAACAGTTTGCAAATATCAATATACCATTTCCAAATTGTAACATTTATGATGATCTTTGTAGTGTTTCCATACAGAACCCCCTCAGTTTTCGTAGTGTTAATCAGTCAGAAGTTTTAGAGTGCCTATTATCAGTCAAATCAAATGCAATCGGTTCAGATAATTTAGATCCCAGATTTTTAAATCACTTACACCTAAGCTATTGCCTTACTACACACATTTGTTTAATACTATTCTTCTTAAGTCTACCTTTCCTGATGGATGGAAGCTATCTAAACTCCTTCCTATCCCAAAAACCAACAGCGAATTCAGGCCTATTGCCATTCTTATCCAAAGTTATGGAAACTCTTATTGCCAAACAAATCAATATCTACTTAGAGCACAACAATTTTCTGTCTGATATGCAATCGGGTTTTACGAAAGCAAGAAGCTGTACTACTGCTCTTGTGGATGTGGTTGAAGACCTAAGATTCAATTTGGATAATAACTTGGTGTCGTTTTTAGTACTTCTGGACCACAGTAAAGCATTTAATACAGTTGATCATAAAACCTTAATATTAAAGCTCCAGAAATTGTTTTACTTTTCAAGTTCAGCATGCAATCTTATTCATTCCTATCTTATGAACAGGACCCAGCGTGTTCATCTAAATAACAAGATATCAAACGCACTCAATGTTAGGAGAGGAATTCCCCAAGGTTCAATACTGGGACCTCTTTTATTCTGCATATATATTAATGATTTACCTAATCTTTTAACCAACTGCAAAATTCATATGTATGCAGATGATGTGCAGCTATACATAAGTTCATGTGTTGAAAATTTAAGCTCGACTGTGAACAATATCAGTAATGATTTAAACGCAATAAATAATTGGGCTAATGCTAATGGGTTATGTATTAATCCCTCCAAGTCAAAGTGTATTTTGATTTCAAAATCTAATAGAGTGTTTGATGTATCTGAACTCAAAATAAAAGGAAACAAAATTGACTATGTGACATCAGCATCCAATCTGGGTGTTATTTTTAATAATCGCCTTACGTGGTCAAATCACATTAATGTCGTTGTGGGTAGAGTATACAGTATGCTTCGCAACCTATGGGCTGTTATAGATTCAACACCATTCACCATACGTGTGCAGCTGGCAAAAACCTACTTAATTCCGGTGTTATTATACGGTTGTAAGATTTTTGCGAATAGTGACAGCCATGATCAACGGAAACTCAAAGTCGCTTACAACAACATAGCAAGATACATTTTCTTAAAAGGACGTCGTGATCACATTTCATTTTTCTCGTACCAGATATTTCAAGTTGAGTTTGAAAACCTCTTAAAAATTAAATGCCTAATGTTCCTACATAAAATAATTACATCGAAGCAACCTATGTACTTGTTTTGTAGAATACAATTTGCTAGATCTAATCGCGGAAGAAAAATCATTAAACATAGGTATAAGACCCTTCTGTCACAACGTCAGTTTTTTATTAATGCCAGAAGTCTCTGGAATTATCTGCCAAATAATATTCAAACCTTAGGCAATGCATGTGCGTTTAAAAAGGAGTTATATAAAAATTTTTCTTAATTTATGTTCAGATTATCAATTTTTTGAATCAGTACTTATTGAAAATTTATGCATGTACTTTTTTTCTTTTTGCTCTATTTATTTTATCCTATTTTTCTACATTTTCACTATGTTATATTTTTCTGCAAAATTATTCCATATGTTTTTAATATGTACGTTTTATTTTTATTAATTTTTTATCATTATCTTGATAATTGTTTGTTATTATTTTGATTGATTAACCAGCACTTTCATTTATAAGATGTATATATCTTGTTGTGCTAGGTTACAACTATACAAATAAATAAATAAATAAATAAATAAATATGTATGTATGTGTGTGCTGGTATCAGAGGGGTTGGCTCTTCATTTGGGATACATGATCACTCTCCTACTACAAAAAATTATGTAGTGGGTGTGTACATATTTAGAGTTGGATCTATGTATGTATGTATGTATGTATGCCCGTATCAAAGAGGTATAGATATAGTGTTAGAAAGAGCTGAATTTTGCGGGAACTAATTCATAATTGATAGCGCTTAGTTGTATGTGTTCATATGTATTTGTTATTTTTAATATTCTATGTTTGGATTAATTTTTTCTCGTGCTAGAATAGATGCTCCCCCAGTAAAAAATTTAAATGCTGCTATATTCGTTGAACTACATGCTTAGTCCCCCTTCACACTACGCAAGCCTTATTGCTAAGCTTGTAACGCCTGTAACAAAACACACGAAAGATTCGGAAGTTCGTATGCTTTACTAATTACAATGCACGAAAGATTCGGGAGTTCGTGTATTAACTAAATACAAATTTACGAACACACGAAAGATTCGGAAGTTCGTGTATTAACTAAATACAAATTTACGAACACACGAAAGATTCGGAAGTTCGTGTATTTTCTAAATACGATTTACGAATACACGAAAGATTCGGGAGTTCGTGTAGTCGGCTAAAATACGAGTTATGTTTACTAGCTACCAAACACACGAAAGATTCGGAAGTTCGTATGCTTTACTAACTACAATACACGAAAGATTCGGGAGTTCGTGTATTAACTAAATATAAATTTTCTAGCACACGAAAGATTCGGAAGTTCGTGTACTAACTAAATACAATTATCAACTCTACTAGGAAATATATGTATATCGAAACAAGAATCGGCAAAGCTCTCGGATGATAGTTCAAGTGGCCTTCTGGTAACTACCATTCGTACGGTGTCGTGACTTGCTCTCCCTTTCTCTTTTTATTACTCTTTGGTGTGTTGTTTATTAGTTTGGAGGATGATATGGTTTTAAATCGTGTATGTGTACTCTTTGTTGTTTTCTTCCTTCTGTCTCGAGGAGATATATATTTCGGGAGATTTTATCCCCAATTTTGTATGGACCTGCATACTTTGGTGCTAGTTTACTGAAAAAGTGGTCAGCTGCCGATGATAACACATGTTCTCGTTTAAAAACCAAGCCACCTATTTTGGGCTGCCAATCCCTTCGGTGTAGGTCATAGTAATGTTGTTGTTTTTCAGAAGCTGCAGCTACCACTTTTGTTATTTCTGTCCATTCGTTGGGGCCGGGAGTATTCCTTTCGTGGTCCTTTGGGGTGTCTCCCTTATTCCTCAGTTGGTTTGGTGTTTTAAGATTCCTTCCGAACAAAATTTCAGCTGGTGAGTGTTTCGTGGATTCGTGGTTTGCCGTATTTATGGCAAAAGCAATCTCACTTAGGGCGTGATCCCAGTGTCTATGGTTGTTTTCAGAATTGTGTGCCTTCAGAGTTTTTATTACTCGGTTAGCTCGTTTAGTAGGATTTTCCTGTGGTGTATAGGGGGTAGTGCATCGGTGTTCAACCCCACAGTCTTCCAAATTTTTTTTTACTATCTTTCCTGTGAATTGAAGGCCTTTGTCTGATATAATAATATTTGGACACCCGAAGCGGTATATGATTTGTTATTTAGTGCCGTTACTACAGCACTCGCGGTGGCACATCGCAGGGATACTAATTCTACCCATCGACTAAACTTGTCCATTAGAACTAGAAGCCAACTCTTCCCCGACGACGAACGAGGAAGTGGTCCGATGAAATTCATGCGAACCGTTTCCCATGGTTGCGAATTCATCATAGTGGACATCAGCCCCGCTTTTCTATTTTGCTCTACTTTATACCGGCCACATGTCATACAAGTCCGTACATAACGTCGGATATCACGGGCCATACCAGGCCAAGAATAGTTTTCCTGTGCTCTTTTCAGCGTTTTATATACTCCCATATGTCCTGCCGTAACGGCGTCATGCACTTCGAACAATACTTGAGGGATGTCGTCAGGTCTTATACAGAGCTTCCATTGGGGACAACCGGAAACTATGGATCTGGGCTTGATATGTCGGAAGAGACGTCCATCTATTTCTTGGTAGTCTGGGTAGGAGGAACTTGATGCGCGGACTTTATTTAGTTTTTTCTGGTACCAATTCGTTTGGCTGGTGGTCACTGCCCAGAGTTGTTCGGTTTGGGTGTCATAAGGTAACGGGCTTCTGGATAAGGCATTGGCCACTATATTAAATTTTCCTCGCGGTATTCGATGTCAAAATCATACTGTTGTATTTCTAGCGCCCAGCGGGCTAAACGCCCCGATGGGTTCTGGATGGCATGTAACCATTTTAAGGACTGATGGTCGGTTATGACGGTGAAGTGGTAACCCTCCAAGTACGGTCTCATTTTACGAATGCCCCATAATACTGCCAAGCATTCTTGCTCGGTAGCAGAATAGTTACGTTCTAATTCACTAAGCGTACGACTAGCGTATGCCACCACCTTCTCCTGGTCACCTTGACGTTGGAACAGAACTGCCCCTAGTCATTCTTTACAGGCATCAGTTTGCAGGAAAAAAGGTAGTTCGTAATCTGGGCAGCTTAATATGGGGGCCTCTGTTAGACGTTGTTTTAACGCCTTGAAAGCGTATTCCTGCTCACTTCCTCAGTGAAATAACGTATTCTTTTTGAGCAGCCGGGTCAGGGGTTCATCTATTGTTGAAAAGTCTGGAATAAATCGACGATACCATGAAGTGATGCCTAGGACGCGCCGAAATTCACGAACAGACTTTGGGAATTCTAATTGCTGAATTGCTTCGATTTTGGCAGGGTCGGTGTGAATACCTTCGGAGCACACAACATCGCCCAGATATCTTAGACTTGTACGTACGAATTCACATTTCTCAAAATTGATTTGGAGGTTTGCAGTTAACAACCGTTTAAATACCTCCTGCAGGGTGTTTAAATGCTCCTCAAATGTCTTCCCTAATATGATAATGTCTTCTAGGTAGGCAAAAACTTTTGGGTATAGGTCGAGGCCGATGATTTCGTCTAGTATCCTTTGGAATGTAGCGGGTGCGGAATGAAGGCCAAATGGCATGACCTTCCACTGGTATAACCCACGACCAGGCACGGTAAATGCTGTAAATTGACGAGGCTCAGCGGCCAGAGGTATCTGCCAATATCCGTTTTTCAAATCTATGGTAGAGATGTATTTCGCTTCCTTAAGCTGGTCGAGGATCGAATTTATTTGTGGCAAAGGATATGCGTCTGGTTCGGCTGCGGCATTTATTTGTCTGAAATCGATGCACATCCGCCAGCTTCCTTGTTTTTTTCGCACCAAAACTACCGGGGAGCTATACGGACTGTGGGACGGTTCTATGCAACCCATCTTTAAAAGCTCGTCTACTTCCTCGTTTATAATAGACTGCATGGCAGGGTTGCGTGAGTAATATCTCTGTTTTATCGGGCGGTCATGTCTCATGTGAATCATATGTTGTCCTACTGTACATGGTCCTTTTATGTTTTCAAACGCATCTCGGGAATTGGCTAGAAGTAATTGTAGCCGGTCTTCTTCTTCTTATGTTAGAAATTCTCTTTCTACGATGGAGTAGAGGCTATTATTGGTCGGATTTATGCTTTGAGGTGTATCAAGTGACAGTGTTACGCTATCAACAATCAGTTGGGCTTGCCTACGGTGCAAGAAATCCATTCCTAGGATCATCGGTACAGCTAAACTATCAAGTGCCGATGTTAATAGTTTTGTAGACTTTCCATTTAGCATTACGCTTATGGGATAAACTTTTACGCTCGAAATACATGATCCGTCCGCCAATTGAATAGTGCGTTGATATTTGCGGGCAGTAACTCCATGTCGTTCCAAGAGTTCCCGAACGGTCTTACCTATGTACGTGAGTGTCGCGCCAGTGTCTATGAGAGCCCGGACGGAAGTGTTGACGACACTTACAGTCGTGTAGTATCGGCCATCCGTGGTATGTCCTGTACCATTTGAACAATAATTGCTAGTTTTATTAGTAGAGTCGGGAGGTGAGTGAGGTGGTGTTTTGACGATGGGGCACTGTCTCCTAAGGTGACCTACTTTTTTACAAGTCCAGCAGTTTAGCCGACGTCCCTTTTCCCGTATGCAGTGGTTTGGCTGCGTACGTCCTTGTTTTGTTTCTTCTCTTCGCAGAAACTCGTATTCTTCGGTTAGTTCCATCAGCTCATCCACTGTTCGAAAATCGCAACGACGAACATATAACTTGTATTCACAACGAAGTCCATCGTATATGCGATCTGTGTGGTCCAAATTTCGTAACTCAGGGTGTTGCCGAATGAGGCTTTGTAAAGTCATCATATAGTCTTTGGCCCGTTCTTTTAGTCCCTGTTTACGATGGTAGATTCTTTCTTCCAAATGAGCTAAATGCCGCTTAGGCAGGAAGAATCGGGTGGCTTCCTGTTTAAATTCTTCCAACGTGTGAATCTGTTGTCGTTTTACTCTATACCACTGTAATGCTCGATCTTTCTGTATTTCTAATAATGAAAAAAGCAGGCGTCCGCGATCGAATCCATAACATTCCGCGAGCTCTTCTAGCCGTTCGATGAATTCCATTAGGTTATCATTTCCTTCATATGTCAAATTCCATCTTCGTATTGTCGCCATTACTTCGGTGTCGGTTAAACTACTGGTTAAGCTTCGGGTGTTAATTTTCTCCGATGGCAACGAAAAGTTTCTCTTGGGGTTCAGGGAGCACCGGAGTTTCTCTTCGTTCAAGACTTCTTCCTCCAGTGACCGAAGTATATTTTCTGATGGTACCCTATGCCGTTTGGTACGAATTAGTTCGCCTAACTGACGACGTAGCTGGTCTACAGTTGCCTTTTCGGAAATGGTAATGCCATGTTGTCGACACACTTCAACTAGTTTATCCTTCCGCAGGAGATATATCCACCCCAGAGAATCGACTTGTAGCATATTTTGGTTAAGTGTTGTTTCGCTATTGTGTTCTTGACCCGATCCAAGTTCGTTGGTGGTTGGAGGCTGTGTTTTCCCACATGATGCTTCATTGGAATCGGGTTCCTGCTCGGGCGCCATTTGTAACGCAGTTTTTGTTTCCAGCTGGGGTAGGCGTCAGCCTTTCCAGGTCCTTACCAAAGGTCTGCTTCCTTTGCAAATAATAACACGAAGATGTTTGTGTTTTAATATTCAGAGAACACAGTATACTTTTATTTAAGAAACTTAACTTAGCTTATGCTACTTTAAAACTCAATATCTAGATACGTTGGTTATAAAAAAAGCACTCTTGTCGTCTGGGTGACTCCTGGGTACCTTGCCCTGATAATAGTACAAGTCCTCGGAGAATATTGTTGCCTCCTGTAAATAGACGAAATATTCGAAATTTGTATGCTTTACTAACTACAATACAACTAAAGATTCGGCTGTTCGTGTATTAATTAAATACGATTTACGAGTACACGAAAGGTTCGAGAGTTCCTGTAGTCGGGTAAAATACGAGTTATATTTATTAGCTACCAAACACACGAAAGATTCGGTAGTTCGTGTATTTACTAAATACGATTTACGAATACACGAAAGATTCGGAAGTTCGTGTAGTCGGCTAAAATACAAGTTATTTTTATTAGCTACAAAACACACGAAAGATTCGGAAGTTCGTATGCTTTACTAACTACAATACACGAAACATTCGGGAGTTCGTGTATTAACTAAATACAAATTTTCTAGCACACGAAAGATTCGGTAGTTCGTGTATTTACTAAATACGATTTACGAATACACGAAAGATTCGGGAGTTCGTGTAGTCGGCTAAAATACGAGTTATTTTTATTAGCTACAAAACACTCGAAAGATTCGGAAGTTCGTATGCTTTACTAACTACAATACACGAAAGATTCGGGAGTTCGTGTATTAACTAAATACAAATTTACGAACACACGAAAGATTCGGAAGTTCGTGTATTAACTAAATACAAATTTACGAACACACGAAAGATTCGGAAGTTCGTGTATTTACTAAATACGATTTACGAATACACGAAAGATTCGGGAGTTCGTGTAGTCGGCTAAAATACGAGTTATGTTTACTAGCTACCAAACACACGAAAGATTCGGAAGTTCGTATGCTTTACTAACTACAATATACGAAAGATTCGGGAGTTCGTGTATTAACTAAATACAAATTTTCTAGCACACGAAAGATTCGGAAATTCGTGTATTAACTAAATACAATTATCAACTCTACTAGGAAATATATGTATATCGAAACAAGAATCGGCAAAGCTCTCGGATGATAGTTCAAGTTGCGTTCTTGTAACTACCATTCGTACGGTGTCGTGACTTGCTCCCCGATTGCTTTTAAGACTTGGCTTCTTATATAGTTCCACTCCACAACTGTATGAGACTTCCAACGCACATTTCTTAACTTCAAAGTTAATAATAAACAATGTAAACTAAACAATTATGTTATACCCTACATTAATTGAGGTGGTATGAACCTATCCGTTGCGTAGTATGTAACTATATGTTTTATCATTTGTAACGTCACGTTACAAGCTTATAACTTTTTCTTATTTGAACTTTCATCAGCGTCCTCACAAAACAAGTCGTATTTTTGAGCTCATATTTTTGTGCATAGTTTTTTGTATGCTTGAGTTCTTGACTTTGTATGCTAAACATATTGAAAGAACATGTATGGTATGAACTGGGACTTCTATTATTTGTTCTTTACTTTTTGTATTTTGTGCGTGTGTGGTCTCTTTTAAGCGTTTGATCTAGTTGAATTGCTTGTGTGGTGATTGTATACATGTATGTATGTAAGTAAATGTAAATGCGTGTGTGTACTTCAATAATTTTTTGGGATCATAGGAATGGTTTAACGTGCTGGAATAGCTGTTCTCTTGGCTCAAATTTGTTTGATGGCCCAATTTTATTTATGATCATGTATGTGTGAGTGGGTTTGGCTTGTTCAATAGTTTTGATTTGAAGAAGTGTCGTCATAGCTTTTGCGATTGTTTGTCACTTTTGTTGGGGAAGGTTATGGTTTTCAGTTTTCTGTGCAAAGTGAAGCTATATATGTACATACATAAATATGTAACATATGAATGTATGTATATATCTGCTAGTTCTTATTTATTCTTTTATATGTTTCGCTATTGTGTCCGGACCTTCAGTACTATCAGGGTAATACCAGGGACAGCATTTGAAGTGACCGTTATCTTTGTCTTCATCCTCCGTAACTCCAATTTCCTCGTTCTCGTCCAGCATATTGATGAACAAATTTATAAGCTCCGAGTGGTCATACAGCTGGAACCGTTTAAAATCTTTCAATAACTGATCGAGTTTGCACCTTATCCCAATCATACTTTTATTTTATTTATGAATATGACAGTTCTTTGAGGGTTGCTTTGTTACTAATTGTTTTTAAAAATTTTTAAAAGATCTGATGTTTAAAACAGTGTACATGTACATAGAATCAAATCAAAATTGTTACTCCCCCTTTTAGCATACTCTATCCCTTTCTATCTCGTTTTCTCTCAAAAAATGTTCCTCATATGGAGATATTCACTATTTCACAATAAATATTTTCAAGTAGGCTTCTTAGACTCATCGAATCTGCATTTAATATCAATTTAAGTACAATACTCAAAGCCAAAGGAACTTCAAATGGTCTCTTCACAAAACCTTCTTAAAAAGTTATGTTCAAGGACTTAGATATTTCAAAAAAATATCGCATAGGCAACTGTGAAGGTGGAAATGGAGGATCACTTCATGTCCCTACCTAATAGATACAAAAATTTTTTTTTTCGAAAGATCTGATGTTTAAAACAGTGTAAATGTACATAGAAACATTTCAAAATTGTTACTCCCCCTTTTAGCATACTCTATCCCTTTCTCTCAAAAAATTTTCCTCA
Organism: Tachina fera; assembly: GCA_905220375.1. Lineage (NCBI taxonomy): Eukaryota > Metazoa > Arthropoda > Insecta > Diptera > Tachinidae > Tachina > Tachina fera. The sequence continues at coordinate 105,096,112 of LR999963.1, forward strand.
TATGGAGATATTCACTATTTCACAATAAATATTTTCAAGTAGGCTTCTTAGACTCATCGAATCTGCATTTAATATCAATTTCAGTACAATACTCAAAGCCAAAGGAACTTCAAATGGTCTCTTCACAAAACCTTATTAAAAAGTTCTGTTCATTGAACAACAAGTCCTTGATGCATATCAAGGACTTAGATATTTCAAAAAAATATCGCATAGGCAACTGTGAGGGTGAAAATGGAGGATCACTTCATGTTCCTACCTAATAGATACAACTCCCTATCGGATGAGGAGCTCAACAACCAGTCAGATGACACATTCCGTGTGCAAAGACAAGGGGAGCGAAATTTAATTTTGGATAAGGAGGAGGTGGAGGAGTTTTTGATCACAAATGGCCAATATCCTATTTGGCAATAGTGTAAGTCTATTGTTATATACATATATATTTTGCAACTAATAAAACAAAATTTTATATAAATTATTTAATATGAAATTCTAGTCTTTTTATTTATTTCATAAAGAAATTGAAGGCATAAATGACCACAATTAAATGTATTAAACTTCTGATATTGATTATAGTTGTATCTTATATTTTTATCCAGATATTTGATTACTTCTGCAGGAGGTCGTAAGTTTCCAAGGCTGTCGAAATATTCTATTTCTTTATTGTTTTTAAAATATGTTACCCAATATGTGCCGAGTCCTGTTGACATATCTAAATATATTATTCCACATTCTCTTTTCCTCGCACGTTTTGGTTGAGTGTTCAACACATAAACTCCTCTAAAATATGGAATTTTCGATGAAAAAATTTGTAGATCAACATCGGTCAATGGTCTAGTGGGCAGCATTTGTATTAGTTTCTTGAGTTTTCGTTACAAATTAGACTTGTGCCATTTAGTTCATTTCAGTGACCGGTCAGTATAGTTCATTATTTATAAATGAACTAGTTCGTTCATTTAGTTCAATCGCTCTTTTAGTTTAATGAACTAGTTAGGTCTTTTTAGTTCAATGATTGTACATCTGCAATTCTACCTACATACATGTGTATGTATGTATGTTGTGGTCTTTAACAATATTAAAAGCACGGATTCTGTGATTAAACAAGTTTACGAAAACTAAAATTAATTAATTAATTAATAAATTTGCTTTATAAAGGGTTTATAATATAAACTTTATATGCAAAACAAATTAAGTTTGAATTTTTTTAGAAATCTCAAAAATAAATAAATATTTTGTGTGTGTTCGTGTGTTTTCTTGTTTATTATTGCATTTGTGGTAGTAGTAGCCAGCAAGAACAAAATGCACATACATATATATGTACATACATACATATTGATGAGTATAGAAGCAAAGCACAATAAAAAGGGAAAGCAAAACGTTGAAAACATTTAGTTCAGTTTGTGTTAGTTCATTTTGTGTCTCAGCTCCTAGTTCAAAAATTGAACTATTGAGCGTAAAACAATTGAACTAGTTCACTTAGTTTAAAGTATTGAATCGTTCATTTGAACTAGTTCGTTCATGAACTACACAACTCTATTACAAATCAAACCATATCCTTTCTTATGAGGTTTGAGGAAAAGTCCTTCACCTACTGCTATAGATTCTATCGCTCTATTATGTCTAGCTGCTTCCTCAAGTTGTCTTTTTGCTTTTTTTTTGTTGCAGTTACAGTCTTCGCTATAGCAGCACCTAGGCGCTAGACTGCCAATTGCGCCCAGAGTAGTTAAAATTGGAATTAATGGTAGGAAACACCTAATTTTTGGAACACGTATTATACGTGGTGCCTTAATTTGTGATTTTTTCCCTTTCAAAGAACTGTTAAAAGTTTTTCGTGCAATTCTAATAGCTGAGTTAATATCCAGCGGTTTTTTCTTCTTCAACATTTTTGATGCATCTCTAATTGATGTACTGAACAGCTTTTTAGCATTTCAAATATTTTTTTTGTAATTTTTATACCCTTTACCAAAAAATGGTAAAAGGGTATATATATGTTTGTCATTCCGTTTGTAATTTCTACAATATTAATAAGAGACACATAAAGCATATATATTCTGGATCCTTATGCATAGGGAAGACGAACAAGCGATGTCCGTCTGTCTGTACGTGAAATCGGTTTTCACAAGCTCCCAGAACAGCTAGAGACTTCGTTCTTGGACTGGTGTGTCAGAAATTTTCCGAAAAATTTTGCTATTCAAAATCAGCAAAATCGGCAGACGCTTTCAGAGCTGGAAAACTCAAACTCTATTTTCCCATAGAAAATAACTACCTAAAACAAGTTTTTATTACTTTTTTATTAAATTAACTTATTTTATACTGCGATATGAATAAAATTGGTATTTATAATTAAAAAAAAAATTAAAAAATTTAACAAAATAAAAAAACGATTCCAAGGTTGGAAAACTTAAACTTTTTTCCTAATAATTAAACATATTTCATGTTTTAGGAAGAAAGATATTTTCTCAGGAACGGTAAAAGCTACGGGTGTGAAATTTGGACAGTGTATGTAGAACTGTGGTCGCTACAACAACAAATATATAAAAGCTAAAAATTAAAGGGTGTGCCAATATGAGCAACGAAACCTTTTAAAACCCCATGTAATATACATACAATTGTATGTACATATGTATATTAACACTTGAAATTTGTAAAATTAATGTATTTTTATATAGGATACAACAATTAACACTAAAAATAAAAAAATTTAAATTAAAGGGTGTTCCATCAGTTAATGCAATTTTGACTATGTAATTTTGACAAATTGGTATATCTTGGAAACCGTAAGAGTTAAACTCTTGATATTTTCAAAAACGGTAAAACTAAAAACTCCGAAAATTATAAAATCGCAAAAAATTTTAAAAAATCGCCAAAACGAAAATAAATCGCCAAAATTAAAAAAAATCGCTTAAATTAAAAAAGAAAATGCCAAAAACCGCAAAAATCGCCAAAACAAAAAATTCTTATATGAATAAAAATCGCAAATAATTAAAAAAAATCGCCTTAATGAAAAAAATCGGCAAAATCAAAAAAATCAAAAAAAAAGTGTCAAAACAAAGAAAAAATTCCCACAAAGACAAAAATCCGCAAAAATTGCCAAAACAAAAAAAAATCTTATATGAACAAAAATCGCCAAAAATTAAAAAAATCGATTAAAGGAAAAAAAATAGCCAAAATAAAAAAATCGCCAAAACGAAAATAAATCGCCAAAATTAAAAAACAACGCCAAAATCCGAAAAAAATCACCAAAACGAGAAAAAAAGTGGCAAAACTAAAAAAATTGCTACAAAAAAATAAAAAAAATAAAATATATGAAAAATAAAAAAATCGCCTGAATGAAAAAAAATCGTCAAAATCAAAAAAAATTGCCAGAGCGAAAAAATCGACAAAATTAAAAAAAAACGCCAAAAACCGAAAAAAATCGCCAAACCAAAAAAAAAATTGCCTATATCAAAAAAAAATCGCCAAAACTAAAAAAATCAGCAAAATAAAATAAATCCCCAAAATTTAAAAAGCACCAAATTAAACATAATGCCAAAAACCTAAAAATTGCACTAGAGAAAAAGGTATGCATTTTTTCACAAAATTAATATGTACCTACATATCTTTGTGCTTATGTATGTATCTCTATACTACATAAACGCACTTTGGTAAAGGGTATATAAGATTCGGCACAGCCGAATATATCACTCTTACTTGTTAGAATAAGCAATGTCGTGCTCTTTGCAAGCAGAATCCAATAAATTAATTCCTTTATCACCTCTACCTAAACGTTTTTGTAGTTTTGTTCCAGTTCCACAGTACCGATATCCAGGAAGATGAAGTTCAACAGGTAGATAGTTTACTATATTGTTAACTAAACCTTCTTTCTCTTCAATGATAGTTTTCTTATGACTAAACGATTTCCGATATCGTATAACTATATTATTTTCTATAATAAAAGGTAGTATCTATGAATTGCATTTAGTTACAAAAATGAAGTTAGTAAAACAAGATGAAAATATTTTAATCCGTAATATTGATGCTTCATCAAACGTCAGCTCAAAAATAAAGCATAGTGCCCTCTTACCAAATTCTATTCGTGCTCTAATAGTTGGTCCATCAAATTGTGGAAAGACTAATATTATGTTGTGAATTAATCTCTTATTATTTAGCTGGTTAGACCTATCTTGTTTTATGTCAATAAAAACTAAATTTTTATTACATATTTATCCCGACGTTTCGGGAATTTTATGTTCACTTCTTCAGGGGATGTGTCTATTTTATTAAAATTTAAGGAAATTAACATCAAAAGTGCTTGGAAAAATATATATATATACATGACAAGAATGTAAGAAAAACTTACTTGCAATCGACTTATATTATTATTAAAAACATTAAAATAAGTGTATAAAAGTTTACTTTAACTAAAAATTACAATATTAAAAATGATGGCTTTTGCTGTTTTTAATTATCACACTGTAAATGGCGCTTAGATTGTCAGTGTCTTGTTTTTTGTTCATTGTTTTCATTATTTTCTGTTGTATTCTTAAACTTTCAGTTGTATTGTTTTCTACATTTAGAACTATAATGTTGTCCAAATCAGGTGTATGATTAGTTTCAATTATATGCTTTGATAAAGCAGTACTTTCTTTATTTTTATTTATGTCTGCTTTATGCTCTTTCATTCTTGTTGCTAGATTTCTTTTTGTCTGTCGTCTGATCACTCTCCCACGATCGTTACAATCTGTAGTCCACTGAGAAGCGCTTTACCTCACCCATATGTCAAGATGATAAACCGTGTTAATTGGCTGGGATTCAAAAAATATCTTAGTAGTCATTGCACGGAAAATATTACGCTAAGAACACCCAATGATATTGAATCGAACATTGCAAATCTTAACGAGAATATTAAAAAAGCTTCTGAACATGCCACTACCTCCCATCCGTATACTGGGTTCAATAAAATTTATTCTACAGACGTTGAACATCTCGTACGTGAAAAAAGAAGAGCTAGAAGGGAATGGCAACAGCACAGATCACCTCAACACAAAATCAGATTTAAAGAAAGCACTAAACGACTCCAAGAGTTGCTTGCATCTGAAAAAACTGCATCTTTCAAAAATTATCTGGAAGGCCTTGATGTCATACCAGCATCTAATTACTCTTTGTGGCGCGCTGATAAAAAGCTTAAAACACCCGTTGAGTTTAAGCCACCTCTGCGCACATCTACCGGAGGTTGGGCAAGAAGCGATACTGAAAAAGGTAACATATTTGCTGAGCATTTAAAATCCGTATTTACACCAAATACATGTACCGGTGTTGCTGATTTGCCGAGTGTAGTTGCTCTACCCCCACGACCCTTAAAATTTACGATGTGTGATGTACAAAAACTAATTGCCGAACTCAACCCGAAAAAAGCTCCCGGTATGGATGGAATTAGTAACCAGATGCTGATTAAGTTACCTCGTACTGCAATTAGAATCCTGTTATTCATTTTTAATGCCATTTTACGACTGGAGTATTATCCAGACTGCTGGAAGCTTGCCAAGGTTAAAATGATTCCAAAGCCAGGTAAAGATCTTTCCAAGGCTGAGTCATATAGGCCAATAAGTTTATTGTCAACAATGTCAAAGCTCTTTGAAAAGCTACTCATGACAAAATTGTCTTCAATTTTAACTGATAATGGGTGCATCCCGGACCATCAATTTGGTTTTAGAAGCCAGCATAGCACCATTGAGCAAACGCATAGATTGGTTCAATTTATCAGAAAAACATTTGAGGAAAAGAAGTATTGTTCTGCCGTGTTTATTGATGTTTCTCAGGCATTTGATAAAGTGTGGCATGAAGGCCTGATTTTGAAATTGAAGACATATTTACCAATAAACATTCTAAATCTTTTGGAAAGTTACATTGTTGCACGAAAATTTACAGTTGTGGAAGGACACTTTATGAGTATGCCTGAAACTATCTCATCCGGTGTGCCACAGGGGAGTATACTGGGGCCATTTTTATATTTGATTTATACTTGTGATATGCCTGTGAGAAGTAGTATCCACACTTCTACATTTGCCGACGATACCGCCTGCCTTAGTATGCACGAAAACCCTGATGAGGCATCCCGAAAACTCCAGGAACACATTAGCCAGATGGAACTATGGTTAAACTTATGGAGAATTAAGGTAAATGAACAAAAGTGTGTCCATATAACATTTACCTTACGAAGAGATACTTGTTCCCCCATTCGGATTAATAATCAAGTTGTTCCTCAACATTCACATGTGAAATATCTTGGTATACACCTCGATCGACGGCTTACATGGAAACATCACATTGACTATAAGTTAACTCAAATGAAACTAAAATTAACTCAGGTACATTGGCTGATTGGCAGAAATTCAACACTCAGCCTAGACTGCAAACTCTTAATATACAAGTCGCTTTTAAAGCCAATATGGTGTTACGGTATCCAGTTATGGGGCACTGCTTCAGCTTCCAATGTAGAGAGAATTCAACGAAGACAAAACAAAATTTTAAGGTTAATAACATCTGCTCCATGGTACATTAAGAATTCAAATATACATCGTGATTTAAATATGCCACTAGTGACTGAAGAAATTGCAAAATACGCAGGCAAATATCTAACTAAACTCGTGTCACATCCTAATCCGCTTGCTCGTAACATCTTGAACTTTACTGGACACATCCGCTTAAAAAAGAGAGATACAAGGGCTCTAATACTAAACACTCCGAATGAAGTTGCTTGAAATTTTTTTTTTTTTTGCTTATCACCACTTATGTATTATTTACAACTATCACTTAGTTATGTCTGGCATTGGTCGGGCCTATTAATTATATGTTAGATTTAAGATTTGAATACTTATTGTTAGTTCATATATGAAGATACAATAAATAAAAAAACATGCATTAAAAAAAAAAAAAAAAAAAAGATTTCTTTTTGTTGTGCCAATATAAACAAGATCACAGCTGTTTGTGGTATCTCCTTTACATGGTATTTCATATACGACATTATTTTGTTGTAGTTTGTCAATTGGTGTTTTTGTGTTGTTGAATATGGTACTCAATGTTTTATTAGCTTTATATGCTAAGGCGGTATTGTTATTGTTTATTGAATATTATATGTTTCTATTGTCTGTTAATCCTGGTATATATTTGACGCTGTAGTAGTGTTTATCATCATTAGGTTTACCATTTCTATTATTTTGTGGATGTTTGTGGGAACTAATAAGGTTTTTAATTAAATATGGAGGAAAACTACTATATATTAATAATTTAGTAATATTTTGGATATAACGCATGTGAAATTGTTCGTCACTAATGCTCAATACTCTACGTATAAGATTTTTTGCCGTATTAATTGTTTGAAGCCTAGGTTGAGGTGCGTTAAAGTTAATTATTCTTCCTGATGAAATATTTTTTGCGTACCAATCAAATAATATTTTATTGTCCAATCTGTGTAATGTGGTGTTGAGATACGATATTTTCTTTTTCTTTATTTTCCTTTCTTTTTCTATTTCTATAGTGAACTTAATCTTAGGATGATAATCATTTAATGAGTTTAAAATCTCGTTTTTGTGGTTTATGTTGATCACATCCAAAAAATCGTCTACGTATTTAATTACGTATTTAATGTAAATGTTTTTGTTTTCTAAAGGTAGGATCACACGATTGTCGCAATGCATTAATTATTGATCCATTTTATATGGGCACCGTGTGATTTCACAATTTATTGTCCCATACGACAATCGAAAAAAATATTGTGATGATTTGCCGCAATCAAATGCAACTTTGGTACGGCAATCGTGTGAACGGTTGATAGGCAACCATGCCCGAATAAAAATGTTAAAAATGCGCCAATATTTATTGTGTTCTCGAGCAGCAATCAAAGTAGTCAATACGCGACAATTTCTTATATTAATTTATTTTATCGTGTGCGCCAAGGGTTTACGTAAGTACAGTAAACTTAAATTTACTTTATAGGCATGTAGTTACAAATTATTTGAAATGTTAACGTGGAACAGTGAGCTAATCTTTAATCCATATGATTAGTTTTTATTCGTTTAAAAGAACTAGAATTGCCTCTGATTTGTATATTTAATAAGTAGAAAATATCGAAAACAGAGAAAACTTTATTTGTTTTAAGCGAACAAACCATTTTCACGTACTAAATGAAACAGAAAAAAATGATTTCTTTAAACAAAAATATTTGCAAGTAAAACAAAACAAACTACCACAACAGCTGCTTGTTTGTATTGCGCAAGTTAGAACGATCGTATGCCAGGGCTGCGGCAATTATTGTCGCAACTGTATTCTTCACCAATCTGCGTCAATCCAATTTTTATAAAATGGGGCAATCATGTGACTGCAACTTATTTGATTGGGATAATTTAGTTATTGTGCATCAATTCAACACAATAAAAATTGAGTCAGATTGGTGTATTTGTGGCAACCGTGTGATCCTACAATAACTCAGCTATTGCTTTGTCCAATAAATTGTCTAAAACGATGTCAGCAATAGTAGGTGAGAGGGGATTCCCCATGGGCATACCAAAAATTTGGTTATATATGTTGTCGTTATGAACAAAATAATTGTTCTCGTAGAGGCAAAATTTAAGTATATACAAAAACTTTAGTTTTGGTAGTGCTGTGTGGTTTTTAATAGTATCCCATGTTTCCATAATAATATTGATGGCTGTGTGTGTGGGAATGTTTGTGAATAGGGAAATAACATCAAAGGAGACTAGAGAATCATTGGAGTCAATTTGTAAATTTTTTAGTTGATTTTTTAGTTCAACTGAGTTTTTAGTGTTGTATTTTTCGGATACAATATTTTTAAGTATTTTTCCTAAATAATTGCTGAGTTCATAACAAGGGACTTTAAAATAAGATAGTATTGGTCTCAGAGGTATACCGTCTTTATGTATTTTTGGTAATCCGTATATTCTGGGAGCGGTTGCAGCGGAACAAATGAGCGTGTTTTTGATTCTGTAATCTATGTATTCCTTTTTATATTAATCATTTACTATATTATTATTAATTTTAATTAATTTATCAGTGGGGTCCGTCCTAATAATCCTGTAGGTATTTTTGTCCTCCAGTATATTTTCCATTTTATTTAGATATTCTTCTTTGTATAATGCAACTGTTTTATTGCCTTTATCTGACTGCGTTATTATTATATTTGGGTTTTTTTTAATTTTTTTTTAGTTTTTTCAAATGTTGTGAGAATAAGTTTTTCCCTCTGTGTGTGTTTTAACTTCCTTTTAAAAAATCTAATTTTATTTGCGAGTCTAGTTCTTGCCACTTCTTTTTCTTTGTCATCAACATAATTATTATTTCCCCCTAATTTTTGAATAAATTGTTCGACATCAGCTATTACTTGCAAGGTGAACAATGTTTACGGTTTATTGGCAAAGCAAACTTTTTCCCCAACGACAATAACCATTTGCTTTCCCATAATATATCAATATTAGTTTTATTCTCAAACCAGTGTTCATTAAATCTTAGGCCCAGCTTGTGAAAGAGGTTTTCTTTCAGAACATTTAATTTCAGCTTATGTTTTTCCTTTGTGTTTGTTGCTATGTGTTTTGCTCTTTCTGTTTGATGTTGCATGAAAGTTAAAAAATCAGCAGTAGTTACAAAATTGTTTATACCTAGTTTTAGGTGGTAGAGTTTCCTTCAAATTATTTTAATATCAACATTTGTTTGTGATGTTTCTTAATTCATTAACTTGTTGTGAAAATTTTGTTCTATTTTGTCAAGTTGTCCCCTAATAGTGTGACATCCAATTATATATATAATAATATTATGATTAGCTTGATAGAAAGTCCTAATGGACTCAAGTTTAAAAACTTCTATTTATACTCAAATTCGTTATATCAGCTGAAATATGAATACCTGAGAAACCTAATTTTAGCAATAAAAGGAATGGTATATTACACCTTTACAGATAATGAATCCGTTGTTTCCCCCCAATGAAGCTAAAAGCAATTCAATCATGATAAGTGACGATGTTGCATGCGAAAAGCAAAATAATATACGTGCATATTTTTGTATGGGACGACATAAGAATGTTGATTTATTTTACTTATGTCAAACGTATACCAGAGTTGTAAAACATTTGATAATATACAATTCCAATGTAATTATAATGTTTAAACAAGATGAGAAAAATATGAAGCATGTTTATAGTGATCATGTGGCAAGCGATATGAATTTTGTAAAGTTTCAAGAAATTTGTCGAGAGTGTTGGAAGGATAAATATGGATTATTGATGATAAGCAAAGATAATGAATTAAACAATGGTCGTTACAGAAAACAATTTGACTATTTCATAACAATATAAATTACTTCACATAAAAGGTAGTCTTTAGTTCTTAGTCTGGTTTTAAACTTCATACATCTATTTTTTATAATTGATCAGACAAACCTGATCTGATAATCTGATAGCTGATAACCTGCTGTGATAAACTGATCACATACATGATAAGTGGTCTGATAACCTAACCTGATACTAATCTGTAGCTGTTAACTGATCTGGTAGCCTGTACTGATATCTGATAACTGATCTGATACCTGTTAACTGATCTGATACCTGCTAACTGATATTATAACCAGTTCTGATACTTGAAAACCTGATCTGATACCTCAAAACCTGATCTGATTACCTAATAAAATACATAGTAACCTAATCTGATAGCTAATAGACTAATCTGTTAGCTAATAAGCTGATCTAATATTTGACGCTACTAAACATGAATGACAAAGTGTTAAAAGAGCTGGTTACGACAAGAAATGTCTTGAAGAAAAAGCTCCGTAGTATAAAAACTGGTGAAATAGATACACTTGAACAATTAAGAGATACATTAAAACCTATAACAGAACCTCTCAATAAATTTATAAATAATTCTAAAAATATTGGAAGAATCCCCAAGAAAGAAGAAAGTAAATTCCAAACAAAACTTGAGAATAACAAAATTCCTTAAAAGTATCAGTCAAGGTAGAGACAAGTACACCAAAGAAAATTGTAGAAGGAACAATTTTTGATAAAACGATCTAATTTAATGAAGTGAATGACGTCAATGATAAGGATGATGATGAGTTTTACTCACAGACTTTCAATTCTGAAGAGAATTATACAAACTTATCACTTTTGGAAGCGAGAAATTAATTAGATACTTACTATGGTCCACATAGAGATTACAATAACGAATGGATATTTGGCAGTAGTAACATTGAGCTAAATGAAGATAAAATTTAAGTTGGTGGTCAAAGATGGGCTCTAACAACTGGTTTGTTTTCTTTAATCTTTCATAAAAAAACAAAAACTATGACAAATTTGAACTTGAAATCTACAAAAAAAAATTTAATTACAACTAATGCATGCAGGAGAGACTATAATCCTGATGGTCAGATCAAGGGCACGAGAGGTTATATATATAATCACATAATTCCAAAAATATTTAAAGAAAATACTCAGAAGAGTAGTGCATTAGCAAATGCAGCAATTCTTAATTATAAAGGTGATAGAATGATGCACCTTAACCCTCGAAAACATATAAATATTGGGATGATCCCAATGAGTTAGTAGATCGTCTGCGACTAATGATTGCATCACAAGCTGCAGGTCATACTAATCACAACAGCGAGATTGTATCAATTATTGATGAATTACGTGAAGTGAATACATTACATATGTATTAAGTATGTCTGTTGATAAGTTTGGACATTACCTAAACGATTCTAGTGATATAATTTCTATTAAAAATGCACCTAAAACAAAAGGATCAAAAATGTTGCAAAAGCTCTGGAGGAAAACGATGCTGTCAATAAATTGTTTCTGCAAACTCAAATCAAAAAACTAGAAGTTAAATTATTAAATAGCTTCAAGGAAGACAATAATCTAATTCAAGAAAATATTCAAGTACAAGTCGAGGAATTACAAAGGGAAATAAAATTACAGATAGATTAGAATTATAAAATTTAAAAACACATTTTAAAAATTAAATCATCTTTTGAAGAACAAATTGAACTGCTGAATGAGAAAATTTATAGATTAGATAATTATATGTTCGTATCAATAGCTGAAAGCGCATCAAGTAGATCACAACACTCCCCCACAAATCCGTAAAACTACTCAATGTCTCCAAAAAGAAACTTAGTTGACGAACTCCATAAGCAAGCCTCAAAAAATTTTTACGCCGTAGAGTTGTGATGAAAGGATTAGATGATCTTTGGCAAGCTGATTTAGTTGAAATGGGTATTTATTCATCACAAAATAGAAATTATAGATTTTTGTTGACTGTAATTGACACATTCTCAAAATTTGCATGGGCACTACCGCTGAAAACAACAACTGCACTCGAAACAAGCAAATCAATGGATAATCTTTTTCTATTAGGACGAGTTCCAAAAAACTTGCAAACGGATGATGGCAAAGAATTTTTCAATACACACTTCGGAAAATTAATGCAGAAATACAACATTAATCACTACTCAACATATAGCAGTATGAAAACATCAATAGTAAAACGATTTAATAGAACATTAAAAGGGATGACGTGGAAAGAATTTAGCTTTCATGGTTCATATAAGTGGATTGATATATATAAAAATTGACTTCATGCGTACAATAAAAAATTTCATCGCACAATTAAAATGTCTCCTTTTAAAGTCAACGCAACAAATGAGAAAAAGTTGCTAAGCACAGTATACAATCATTTGAAGATGTATAAAATGTCAAAATTTAATTTTGGAGATCATGTACCCATAAGCAAATATAAGCATACTTTTGAAAAGGGCTACACACTAAATTGGACAACAGAAGTTTTTACAATCAAAAAAGTTCAAAATACATATCCTACAACATACATATTAGGAGAATATCTTGGAAATCCTATTAAAGGTGGATTCTATGAAGAAGAAATTTCAAAAACTATATATCCAAATACATATCTAGTTGAAAAGGTTCTTAAAACTTAAGGAGAGGAGGCATATGTTAAATTGTTGGGGTTTTCTAGTGAACACAATTCTTGGATAAGTAAAGATGATATATTATAGTTGGAGTAAAAGAACATCAACAAAAACATTACTTGCATTTAGTACATAATATATATATATATTTAAGAAATAAATCGTGTTTATAAACAATATTGCAGTAAGTTTTATTTATTTGCAATCAGATTGTCATAATCTCAATAAAATTTACTTTGAGCTCTAACTCATCAGAGTTATCTGCAAATTACTTCCGTCCTATTGAGTTAAATGGAGCATATGAGTGCGCTTTAACTGCTTTTCATTCATATAATAGCATACGGAATGTAGACGTTTCACATAGGAGAACATGTAATTAAAATACCACTTGGATCTTATGAATTAAATGATATAGTTGAATACTTAGATAAGCAATATAAAGACTGCAGTCCAACAAATAAAATTCGAATAGAAGGTAATAACAATACAATGCAAGTTAAAATTAATAGTTCCACAGATTTAATATATTTTAATAAAGAAAATACAATTGGAAAACTTTTGGGATTTAATACTAAAATCTTTACTCCAAACATATAGATACATACATACATTCAAATATACATACATACATACAAATATATTTCTTTAACAAATAAATAAATACCAGAGACAAACAAGCCGGACTACCCACACACAACTATTATGGTGTCCATGTACAAAAGAACATTTTATACATATATAAAATAATTAAATAAAATGTTTATTAATTTATTTAACTATTTTATTTATAAACAATTTATTAGCGTGAGGAAATCACACACAAATTCTCCCGATTTATATGAGAATCGCGTAGTGGTCATCAAATCTATTTTCTCTGATATTACTGATAGAGTATTACGATAACGAATTTCTACAGTCTGGCAACACTGGGAATTTTCCCTTTGGTATTAGAAAATAATAATCATGTTTTGCCGTCGGCATTGGACAAAAAAATAATTATGTGTTTTGCCGTCAGCATTTGAAAAAAATAATAATCATGTTTTGCCGTCGGCATTAGGAAAATTTATCATGCATTGCCGTAGGCATTAGGAAAAATTTTCATGCATTGCCGTAGGCATTAGGAAAAATTAATAATCACTATTTCACCATTGGTATTAGGAAAAATCATTTTCATGATTTTCCCGTCGGCATATACACTTATGAAATCTTAATCTTATGAAACCCCTTAATCCATACCCACAAAAAAAAATCACCCGTTATCATAATTAATATAACCCAAAAAAATCACCACAAAGTTAATGTAAACAAAAAACTCCTTATGCAAACAAAAAATAAGATGCGCTTATTGAACCACCTTCGTAGGTATCAAATTTCACAAATTTCCAAATATTTAACAATTTTGAAATTTTAATTACACAAATTTAACAATTTCACCCACAATTTTGCAAGTTTTGCAAGTAGTTCCCTACTACTGCTATGAACGGCATCCACTTCTTGTATTTGGGAATGACTCGGTTCAGAAAATTTTTAGGTGATTCATTGAACTTTTTTATGGTTGTGCATGAGTTGCAGAAGAGCAGTTGAGAAAGTCTGATTTTTATTTTGAAAAGCTTAGCATTTTTAAAATCCATAACTTTTTGCTGTAAACTTTTTCCTACAGCACTGGCTATGTCATTGCCTCATCGACCGCTGTGTACCTCGTTCCAAATAGCGCAGTAAGTTATGTTTGATTCTTTTTTGTTTTGTGAACACACTGTTACCGTCATATTGAAAACGAAAATTTTGCCCCTTTGGCAATTTAAACACACTTTGAAAGTCGAAACAAATTACTATTGTGTCCTTGGATTTAATCGTTCTGTCTTTTTCACTCGACTTTGCGATTCATTTTTTCACGACAATGTTCTTTATAATTTTTTTTTAACTTTTCATCAAAACTATTATATTGTTTGCTCTTTTTAAACAATACACAACGATCTCACTTATCTTTTTTTGGTACAAAAAATCCGAGATTGAATTATTTTTTAAACATATCTGTAAACGTCGATAATGATGTGGAATGCTCAGGAAACTTTTGTTGAAAAAAAACGAAACATTTTACTAATCATTAATCCTTCCTCCAAATACTGACGTGATGTACTGGCTCTGCAATAATACGAATCAACTACTGGGAAACTTTTTATATGTTCCTTTATTATTTCCTTCGTTTCGTTTGAAATACCATGCTTAACATGCTTGCCCTTTCGTAATTCATTCACAACTCCTGTATTTGGATCGCAAAGGTGATTGAAATGATAATTTATTCTATTTTTTGACATACTTAGAGTATATAAAAAAATGTTTGACACACACGTTGCATTAAATTTTCTTTTAAGTCTTTGAAGTAGTACGCAAAACTTCTCTGTTTTTTGCTAGAATGTTTCTCAACTCTTCTTTTGATGTTGTGGACCAACACAAATTTGCTATAAAAATGATTCTTTTGGCTGTCTGTGAGCGATCAGAATTCTTTAAAAAGTTGTAGTCGGTCATTTCCAGAAAATAATTCACTACATGAAAAATAACGTTCAGATGTGCATGTACATAGGTTTAATTTATTTTCTTTGTTGTAGTACTCCTTTTATTGAAACATATTCCTCGCCATACTGTCTAAGTTTTTACGCATGTACTGCTTCGGCTGTGAACTATTTGGAATGACGAAATCGTCGGAGTCAATATATATAAATAAATAATTTTTTAGACATTCTAATAGAAATATGCGTTTCCTGGCCTTACCCATCAGGCTAATATGTTTATAATTCCGTTCCTTTTTTATTGTTTTCTGTTTTATGCAATGTTAAACAAATGAATTTAAGTATTACAAATAATAATAAACAAAAATAAAACAGACTGGAACAAATTTTTTCGCTAGAAATTTTATATTTTGACACAGCACATTAACTTTTGGCTAAGTCGAGCAACTGGTAAAGAAAATATTAAGAAATCAGTAATTGCTAAGTGAAGGTTAATTAACAACTATCCTATTTAGCAACACAACAAGACTACTTACTTACATAGCAACAATAACATTAACAATAATTAAAAATTAACGGCTTTTGCATACTGATTGTCATTGTTCATTTCTTTTTTTCTTCGTTCATTTTATTTACCAAGAGCAATATAAAGTCACAAAAATAAAAATAAAACAACCACAGGTATCGCAAAGAGTTCCAAATTACTAAAAACTTTCATATGGAACAAAATAAAAAATTATTTTTTTATTTAGTATTTTTGGTACGTTTTTGTTCTATATGCACGGGTTTTTGCATATAGAACACAGTAGGTTACGAAGCTTGTTACTAAAGAGTTGTATAGCACAAAGTCAATGTCTCATATTTCGAGAACTATAAACGATAAGAACAAACTGATTACACAGATCGACAAATCTCTAAAAGTTTTACTAAAAATCAATCTTATCTCAATTTTTCCTATTTTGCGGTATAGAACACAATAACTTGCGAACGACTATATGTTTAATGCAATTAGTAAATTAATTAAGTACTTTATTTCGTTCCTTTATCGCATTTTAAATGTAAAATTTAATGTATATATGCAGCCGCCACCTAACAAAGGGGCGTTGCATTATAGTATAAACGGCAGAAGTCTTTTCGACCAGCTGTTCAGTCTGAGCACAGGTAGCCAAAAAATTTTACGATAGAAAAAATGGCAGCAATTACTCAACAGTTGAGTGAACAGCTGAACAAAAACACTTATGCCGTTTATACTATAATGGAACGCCGCTTTGTTAGATGGCGGCTGCAAATATTTTTTAAATTTTACATTTAAAATGCGATAAAGGAACGAAATAAAGGAATTAAATGAATAATTTCATCAAACATATGTATATTTATTATTTATTACATAAAAAATAGTTACTATTTTATTAAGGTTGAGGTCTTTTTTAAATTAAATTAATTAATTTATTATTCAATATTTCGACACGCCTTTGTGTGTCTTCTTCAGGTGAAAATTTTTTGATTTGAAAAATAATGTATGACAAGTAATTTTTCAAATCAAAAAACTTTCACCTGAAAAAGACACACAAAGGCGTGTCGAAATATGAAATAATAAATTAATTAATTTAATTTAAAAAAAGACCTTACTATTTTTCAAAATAAAAAGGTAAAATAAAAGTTCAAAGATCATTATTTATTACATATTTAATTCATTATTGCGTTGAAAGATTTTTGATAACATGGCGGCTTAGCGTTAAAATTTAAATACTATAGGTGCAGGTCTTTATTGTTATTGCAGTGTTGTGCAAACACAAAATATTTACGGCCCAATGTATAATCAAAAATTGACATGAAGTTAGCATAAGTGGCACAATTGAACATGATCTTAAAGAGTTTTGCGATGAAACTTCACATTAAAAATCATGCTAGGACTTAGAGGTGGGTTAAAATTAGGTAATGCTACCGTTTTTTATTTCAAATTGTATGGAGGAACTCGTTAAAACATAATTAAATTTCGTCACTTATGCTAACTTCATGCTAATTTTTGCTTATACATAGGGCCGTTATTTTTTTGTAAAAATGCTGCTGACTTCATTACAAATTCTCTGTTGTCCACATGTTTTGGCTAAACTAATTAATTTAGCCAATTTAAATAATTGTTATTGTTCCTCTTTTATTCATTTTCAATTGTTTACATTCATCAGCTGTTCATTTTGCAGTACATCCATCAAGCCGTTTCTAAGAAGTAACTGTTGCGGCCAACAGTTTCGCAACAGTTGACCTCAACAGCTACGTCTTATGAATGCGCCCAATGCAACCAATACCTACCAGAAAAATAGTAACACTTCGAAGGTATTATTTTTTGTCACACTGTGTTACTTATAACTTGTAATATATAATTGAAATATATAATCAAAGCAATTATGAATAAAATTCCGTGAAATTTCTCCCTTTTCCAATTAGAATATTTTGTTTTCCCTATAATTTGCTATTAGTTGAAATTGTTCCCTGGGAAAAAATTTCTTGCGGAAATTTATTTATCATCAAAGTTCTCGTTGTACATTCATAGTGAATAGTCGATTAGCGGAATTTTTTCTTACTAAACGAACAAAAAAATATTCGTAGTACATATTATTCATAATAGGTACATACTAGGGTTGGGCTCAAAAAGAATGAACTAGTTCAATTGAACTATTCCCATAAGTGAACGATGTGAACTAGTTCAGACTAGCTGTTCCTTTTTGGTCTTTGTTGTTATTTTAGTCTTTCTTGTTCTTTTGGTCTTTATTATTCTCATGGTACTTTTAGATATCTTGGTATTGTTCGTTTTTTGTTCGTTCGTTAATTTTTGGTCTTTATTTTGTTTTGTTTATCTTATTCTCTGTTCCTGACCAATGCACATGCAAAAGATTTCAAGTAAAATATTATAGTTTCTCGTTTGCATAATGTTAAAAAAAAACAAATGTAGTGTGCCTATTAAATTTTCAGCACAATAATCAACACAAACAAAAGAAAATGTATACTTAGTGAAATATACAAGTGAGTTTTACAAAATTAATAGAAATAATTTGTAGTATTGAACTAAAAAACAGATTTTGAAAAAGAATATTAGAATTAAAAAAGTGATTATAATTTGTTTTAAACTGAAAACGGATTTAATTTTTAAAATTTCAAAAATATTAATTTTTACCTTTTACTTACTAAAAGCATACAACAAATAAGACTACAAAGCACAAATGAAAATACGTCTAAGCAAAGAAAATTTTTACTCAATTAAAATAAATAATTTGTTGTGGAATATAAATCAGTATTAAAAAAGTGATTAAAATTTGTTTTCAAATGATCAAACTTCATTCTAAGCATTTCCAATCAAAAATTATTAATTAAATAAGGTCGTTAAGTATGAAATGAAATTACTTTAGAATATTAACAAACGAATAAAACATTGAAGAGGATTCAATGTATGCATGTACGTGTAATCTCTGCTCTGTTGTTCACTGCACAACTGACCGAAAAGAACAACTGAACGAAAAGAACGAACTAGTTCTTTTTGTTGTTGGGATCAAAAAGAACAATCCGCAAAAGGAACAAACTATGCCCAACTCTAGTACATACTGACTTTAATAAATAAGCTTTAAGAGCTTTGCTAATATTTTTCCATAGTAGAAATAACAAAAACAAAAAAAAAGTGCCCTTGAGGAATACTCTATATCAGTACCTCAAATACAAAAAGTTGTGAAGTGGGTTCTAATGGCAGAAATTCTTATCTTACTGTGAGTATTTTAATGAAAACAATAGAAGTAATAAATCCAATGAAATTTTTTTTAACGGCAAACCCAATTTTTCGTCAGCGATCAACTTTGCTTTGTCGAATGCCAATTAATGATTCATTACCATTACAGTTGCCTAGTACTTTTTCATATATTTAAGTCAGTAATATAATCCTCTTCAGGCTCGTGTTCATCACTTAATAAAGTTATCACTACAGATAACAAACCCAAGGTACAAGTCGGAATGGATAGATACATAACCGTGGTAAAGCATGGTCGAAGCCCGAATTCTTCAAAAATTTAATCTGCTCCAATCGTCAAAATCGTTTTTCTTTATTGCAGTCACCGACGGCAAACCCACTGCATCATCGCAAAAGTTCTTTAAACCACCACCTTTATATTTGAGAGAGAAAAATTCTTACGCCCTTATTAAAAAATTAGACTTGGCCATTGTTGAAAACGCATTTCATGTTATTCCAATTAAGCATTTTAACATTGACGAAATTCAATTCAATAAACGAAGAAAAAGATTTCCGTAAAATAGTGACTAAATTCGAAAAAAAACAAGTTTTTATACGTACCAGCTTAAGAGTGCCAAAGGTATGCAGATCGTATTGAAGGGTGTTGACTCTTATGTTAATCCCGAAGAAGTAAAAGATGCGGTCATCATACAATGATTTAAAGTAAAAAATGTTTCCAACATAATCAATAGGGAGAAGATACCCCAGCCTCTATTTCGTGTTGAACTGGAGCCGAATGACATACAGCTGAAAAAAATGAGACACACCCAAATTATAGCCCAAAATACCTCTTCTACCGAAAAATCACAGCTTAAGAGCCACATAAGCGATCAAGTCCTGTACAGTGCCATAATTACCAAGAGTATGGCCATACAAAAACATACTGTAAATTACCCACTGTTTATGTAGTGTGCGGCGAACTACACGGAACTGCTAGTTGCAATAACCCAAAAGATCAAAGTGATAAAAAAATGCAGTAATTGTGGATGTAATCACACCGCTAACTACAGAGGTTGTCCTGTCTACTCTTTTGTCAAACAGACTATGGTGCAAAAACCTAAATTAGCTCCATCTTAATCAGCAAACGCTTACTCCGCAACGTTTGCGCAAATGAGCCAACCATTTTCTTCCCGTGTGTCGTCTGACGATACTGCTAAAACAAATTCTATTCCCGCACAAAATGTTTCCACGCCAAATATTTCAACAAATACAAACTCAAACTTTAGTTTTAATCGCCTTGAAGATACCATTGATAATCTGGTGCTGACTATAAATAATTTTACAAAAAATATGACTAGCATGATGCAAGAAATGCTACGAATGCAGTCTACACGGCTTCAAGCATTAGTTAACAAGCCATGAACACGTTAAAGATACGTTTTTGGAACGCAAACGGCATTCGCCAACATAAAAATGAATTTGAGCACTTCCTCACGGAAAAAATATTGATATAATATTGGTTTCTGAGACTTATTTGACTTCAAGAAGTCTATTCAAAATTAATGGCTACATTTTATATGATTCAAAGGACCCAAGAGAAATAGCTTGCGGGGGATCAGCAATTTTAATAAAGGCAAGACTCAAGCATTATACTTTTGACAACATTTGTGAAGAGCATCTACAAGCATGCTAATTAGAGATTTGTCGATCTGTGTAATCAGTTTGTTCTTATCGTTTGTGCTATACAACTCTTTAGTGACAAGCTTCGTAACCTACTGTGTTCTATATGCAAAAAACCGTGCATATAGAACAAAAACGTACCAAAAATACTAAATAAAAAAATAATTTTTTATTTTGTTCCATATGAAAGTTTTTAGTAATTTGGAACTCTTTGCGATACCTTTTGTTGTTTTATTTTTATTTTTGTGACTTTATATTGCTCTTGGTAACCAAAATGAAAGAAGAAAAAAAGAAATGAACAATGACAATCAGTATGCAAAAGCCGTTAATTTTTAATTATTGTTAATGTTATTGTTGCTATGTAAGTAAGTAGTCTTGTTGTGTTGCTAAATAGGATAGTTGTTAATTAACCTTCACTTAGCAATTACTGATTTCTTAATATTTTCTTTATCAGTTGCTCGACTTAGCCGAAAGTTAATGTGCTGTGTCAAAATATAAAATTTCTAGCGAAAAAATTTGTTCCAGTCTGCTTTATTTTTGTTTATTATTATTTGTAATACTTAAATTCATTTGCTTAACATTGCATAAAACAGAAAACAATAAAAAAGGAACGGAATTATAATCATACTAACCTGAAGGGTAAGGCCAAGAAACGCATATTTCTATTAGAATGTCTAAAAAATTATTTATTTATATACATATATATTGACTCCGACGATTTTGTCATTCCAAATAGTTCACAGCCGAAGCAGTACATGCGTAAAAACTTAGACAGTATTTCGAGGAATATGTTTCAATAAAAGGAGTACTACAACAAAGAAAATAAATTAAACCTATGTACATGCACATCTGAATGTTATTTTTCATGTAGTGAATTATTTTCTGGAAATGACCGCCCAGGCAGAAATTGTGACTTTGTCCAAAAAATATGTACCACCACAACACTGCAAATCCAAAATTACGACTTTTTCAAAATTTTTGTAGCACCACAGTACTGTAAACACAAAAATATGACTTAACGTTTACAAATACCACGTTCTTAATAATGCTGTACCACTACAATACTGTATTTACAAAAATCCGACGTTGGTTTCCCAATACCCCGTTTACAATAATTCTATACCGCTTCAACACCATAAATACAAAAATTTTACTTAAGTTGGGAAATTTACATTGTGACGACCTTATAAATTTGTATTTAGAGTATTGTGACAACATTGAAAACAAGAGTCGGAGGACGGTCATTCGGCGTTATCATTTTAATGATATGAGTACATTAAAATTTTGGTAAATGAATGTTGTACTGATGTTAGTTGTACCCGTAGACAATCGTAGTAACGTCGTGCTGATTGTCTTTTTCTGCCTGGGCGACTACAAATTTTTAAAGAATTCTGGTCGCTCACAGACAGCCAGAAGAATCATTTTTATAGCAAATTTGTGTTGGTCCACAACATCAAAAGAAGAGTTGAGAAACATTCTAGCAAAAAACAGAGAAGTTTTGCGTACTACTTCAAAGACTTAAAAGAAAATTTAATGCAACGTGTGTGTCAAACATTTTTTTAAGTACTCTAAGTATGTCAAAAAATAGAATAAATTATCATTTCAATCACCTTTGCGATCAAAATACAGGAGTTGTGAATGAATTACGAAAGGGCAAGCATGTTAAGCATGATATTTCAAACGAAACGAAGGAAATAATAAAGGAACATATAAAAAGTTTCCCAGTAGTTGATTCGTATTATTGCAGAGCCAGTACATCACGTCAGTATTTGGAGGAAGGATTAATGATTAGTAAAATGTTTCGTTTTTTTCAACAAAAGTTTCCTGAGCATTCCACATCATTATCGACGTTTACAGATATTTTTAAAAAATAATTCAATCTCGGATTTTTTGTACCAAAAAAAGATCAGTGCGATCGTTGTGTATTGTTTAAAAAGAGCAAACAATATAATAGTTGTGATGAAAAGTTAAAAAAAATTATATTATATTACTAATGTGGCAATGATCTCTAACGCGATCTTTACCTAAAATTTTTTGACAAATATAACAATTCACCGCATTATAATAATTAAAAACATCAGAAGGGGATAAAGTATCAATTTGCCTATTATTTACTAAATAATTATTATAAATATCTTCACAATCTTTAACTAAATATGACACGAATTTTTTTGAGGCATCTTTTCCAGTATAAACCCTTAACTGATATAACTTACTGCTATGGAGACACTTAATATAATAACTAAATGCACAAGGAGTGTGCTTTTTGACTACACTAGTTTTATTACTTACATTATCACTAATATTTTCCAGGATGCATTCGAAGTCCGCGTAAACCACAAAGGGGACATCCATTTTCCTTTGATGTCCCTTAAAGCTGAGAATTTTATAAGGACCTGATGGCATAGTTGTAACGATTTTGCCGCATTCAGCCTTATGATTATTCATAACGTTTTTCCTATGAGTGTACTGGAGACAGGTATTGCAGACAATTAAGTTATGTCCATCCTGCGTTAGCTGATTCCGTAAAAGTCTGTGAATGATAAAAAAGAAATAAAAATTTATAAGTTAAATACAGATATTCTATAAAATATATAAAACAACTATATGTATCATTAAATTAAAGTGTAGTATAATTTTTTTAACTTACCTTGATATGGCCTTTATTAAAATATAGTGATGAAGTTCACCATTCTCCATAAGAAGCAAGTTTACATAGTTAATTTTCTCCTCCTTATTCAAATAATAGGGACCAATGATCTGATTTGCCCCCTCATCATATCTAAATACGTTAATGCTTATTGTAGGATTGTTCACCTCAAACTCTTTAATTTTGTTTAGTGCTAATGGGAAGCTTAAAATTTTTAAATTTAACGCCACACCATTTCGCGCAGAAATAATGTCCTTAGAAATGTCAGGGATGCTATAACTATTACAACGTCTTGCATCGTGATCTTTCGTTGTATCCATGGCAGCAATCAAACACCACTTGAAGCAGTAATCATCATCATTTTCAATATTGATGCAAGTAAATTTTCTTACTAGTTTTTGAGGTGTGGATATCCAACTTGATCCTTTGACGAGCGACGATTTGGTGATATTAATTTCTGCTCGGACTATGCGTGACAAAGTCCAACCAGAATCGCGCTCTTCAAATTCGGACATTTTGGTTGAGATCTCTTTAATCTGTTTACGTAATATTTCTTTTATGTTGCCTGCCTTCGTCACCAAACTCATTTTAGCTACATGTGTTATAACACACAACTCCAAATCTTCTTCAACAATTTTGATGTACTCCACCACAATACTCACATGAAATTTAATAATTGTATGCTTACACAAATTCATGTGAAGTCTCTCAATAAAAATATTGGTGTCCCTGTGGCTGAGTGGTAGCGATGAAAGCCTCTCAGTCCAGAGGTCGTGGGTTCGATTCCCACCATAGACTCTGGGTGTTTTCTGCAGACAAGCTAATCGCTTTGCGGGTTGTGTTTGTTAAAATAAAAAATTTATGTTTTCCTTAATAAATTCTTCCAGAAGAAGTTAGTCTTTTTTATTTAGAATAGCATATATGGCGATATGATTTTTGAAGGCTTTCGATATTTTGAAACATCTCACATTCTCTGCTACTTCTTCTAGAATGTGAAACATTCATTGGAGTTGGCAGAGATTCTTCTCTTCTTTCTTCTTCTTCCCCATCACTTTCCGTTAAACTTATGTCCATAGCATCGTTGTACAAATTCCCTCCATTGATATCCACACCTTGTTATTGAGCTTGTTGTTGTTGCTGCTGCTATTGTTGATGATAATTAAGAGGTTGCTATTGCATCAAATTGGAATACTGCTGCATTTGATTATCTGGTGTGACGGGATTATAATTGTAACTTGGATACTCATATTGCATTGGCACTCCTGATCCCAAAAACTGATTATTCCATGGCATGCCGTATTGTTGATAATTCATTGGTACCTGATATTGGGGGTAATGTGGAGAAGGATGTTGCTGATGATGAGACATATTTAGGTGCTGTTGATAATTTTCAAGAGATGTTTGCAGTTGTTCATGATTTCTGTCACGGCTTACGACCACTGGATCCTGCACACTATGATTTTTGACATGATCCAAAAAGGACTTTTGGTATTTATATACCTTATGTCATCTTTTACACTGATAACGTGAAGAACTCATTTTTAATTATTTTATTATTATTATTTCACTTCAACACAATTGCTGATGATGGTTGTAAATACAATAAAGTACTGATCTGTTGGTTAGAAAAGTTGGCGTATTTATACGAAAATTAGTAGCAGTATCCTTGCAGCATATTTACTTTTTATTTCTCTGCTGATGAGTGTACTTAATTGAAACTTTGCTTCTTTAAAATAATCGTAGACAAAGAAAATGATTACGTTGCAAAATATAAATGTATTCTACAAAACATTTTACGCACAAGCATCCTCAGTCATACATATATACATACACATATACATACACATATACATACATACATACAAATATATTTCTTAAACAAATAAATAAATACCAGCGACAAACAAGCTGGACCACCCACACACAAGTATTAGGGTGTTCATATACAAAAGAACATTTTATACATATATAAAATAATTAAATAAATTGTTTATTAATTATTTAATTATTTTAATTATAAGCAATTTATTAGCGTGAGGAAATCATACACAAATTCTCCCGATTCATATGAGAATCGCGTAGTGGTCATCAAATCTATTTTCTCTGATATTACTGATAGAGTATTACGATAACAAATTTCTACAGTCTGGCAACACTGGCAATTTTCCATTTGGTATTAGAAAATAATAATCATGTTTTGGCGTCGGCATTGGACAGAAAAATAATTATGTGTTTTGCCGTCGGCATTTGAAAAAATTATAATAATGTTTTGCCGTCGGCATTTGAAAAAAATAATAATCATGTTTTGCCGTCGGCATTAGGAAAATTTATCATGCATTGCCGTAGGCATTAGGAAAAATTTTCTTGCATTGCCGTAGGCATAAGGAAAAATTAATAATCACTATTTCACCATTGGTATTAGGAAAAATCATTTTGATGATTTTCCCGTCGGCATATACACTTATGAAATCTTAATCTTATGAAACCCCTTAATCCATACCCACAAAAAAAAATCACCCGTTATCATAATTAATATAACCCAAAAAAAATCACCACAAAGTTAATGTTAACAAAAAACTCCTTATGCAAACAAAAATAAGATGCGCTTATTGAACCACCCTCGTAGGTATCAAATTTCACAAATTTCCAAATATTTAACAATTTTGAAATTTTAATTACACAAATTTAACAATTTCACCCACAATTTTGCAAGTTTAATTGCGGCCGGATTGGTAGTTCCCTACTACTGCTATGAACGGCATCCACTTCTTGTATTTGGGAATAACCCGGTTCAGAAAATTTTTAGGTGATTGATTGAACTTTTTTATGGTTGTGCATGAGTTGCAGAAGAGCAGTTGAGAAAATCTGATTTTTATTTTGATGCACACCAGAGCCGCTCCATAAGATGAAAAGCTTAGCATTTTTAAAATTTATAACTATTTGCTGTAAACTTTTTCCTACAGCACTGGCTATGTCATTGCCTCATCGACCGCTGTGTACCTCGTTCCAAATAGCGCAGTAAGTTATGTTTGATTCTTTTTGTCTTGTGAACACACTGTTGCCGTCATATTGAAAACGAAAATTTTTTCTTTATAATAATAAATAGACTAAAGCCCCTTTGGCAATTTAAACACACTTTGAAAGTCGAAACAAATTACTATTGTGTCCTTGGATTTAATCGTTCTGTCTTTTTCACTCGACTTTGCGATTAATTTTTTCACGACAATGTTCTTTATAATTTTTTTTTAACTTTTCATCAAAACTATTATATTGTTTGCTCTTTTTAAACAATACACAACGATCTCACTGATCTTTTTTGGTACAAAAAATCCGAGATTGAATTATTTTTTAAACATATCTGTAAACGTCGATAATGATGTGGAATGCTCAGGAAACTTTTGTTGAAAAAAACGAAACATTTTACTAATCACTAATCCTTCCTCCAAATACTGACGTGATGTACTGGCTCTGCAATAATACGAATCAACTACTGGGACACTTTTTATATGTTCCTTTATTATTTCCTTCGTTTCGTTTGAAATATCATATCAATATTGTTAAACGTTTTGTAACCCAAAATAATTTTTATGAATATTACCTTTTATGTTTGTGTAAGTAATCTTAATAACACATTGATAGTCGTTCTATAAACATATGAAGCTTATTATTATTATTTAAAAAATTTTTTGGGTGAAGTCTGCTGATGAGTTTCTTAAGCAGAAACGAAATGCACATTCTTCGAACATTAAAGGTTTCTATTCATAAAAAAATGTGATTGAAAATTTATAACAAAAAAAATTTCTAAAAATTTAAACAAAATACATTTTAACCCGAGTTTAAATTTTATAAATTTTTATATTTATATTACACATTTACGTCCATATTTATGTAAATTTTTTTAATGATATATAAAAAAGTTGTTTTAAAAATAGCTTTGAAGATTTTAAAAATAAAATGCAGATTTTGAAGATTTTTTCGTGAAAAATTGCTAAATTTTGCAGATTTTAGCCTTAGAAATTCTGGCAACACTGGTTATGGATAAGCGCTTTGACAAACTCTCAGAGCGTATTGAGAAAGTACTTGAACATAAGCTTAGCCAATACAAAATGGAACAATGAAATGAAAAATGAATTACAAGCAGTCACTGAAAGAGTATCCTTTCTCGAAACAGTCGCGGCTGATGTAACAAGTATGCAGGCTGAAATTGCTTCTTTAAAAATGAGGATTAAACACCATGAAAATAATACTGTGTCGTGTGAGTTACGTTTAAATGAAATTCCTTACTATGAAAATGAAAATCTTATGGAAATGTTTTGCTCTATCTGCGACACAATAAAAACTACAGTCCCAGCCATAAAATCAATCTACCGGCTACAAAACCTTAACAACAAAAATAAAACTTCTGCTAGGGATGCAGTTATCATCGTCAAAATGTGGCCTCCTTATGACAAAAATTTCTTTTTAAAAGCACTGGCGAATTTTAAAAAAAATAATAAGCAATTTTCCTTTCGGCTGTTTCATGTTGGTCTCAACTCGGAAAATAAGTTTTATATTAATGAAAATCTTACGAAAACTAATTCTCAAATATTTCGCGCTGCTGTTCGACTTAAAAGAAGTAACAGTATTCACAGCACTTTCACTATGCGCGGTTTCGTCTACATTAAAAAGACTGCGGATGAAAACATTCTAAAAATTGATGACATTAATCAGTTGTATCAGTTATTTCCTGATTCTGAGCTGCCAATTGATAACGAAAGTCATGGGGCTAGGCAGATTGATACATCCAATTTGTATACCCTTTACCAAAAAATGGTAAAAGGGTATATATAGGTTTGTCATTCCGTTTGTAATTTCTACAATATTAATAAGAGACACATAAAGTATATATATTCTGGATCCTTATGCATAGGGAAGACGAACAAGCGATGTCCGTCTGTCCGTCTGTATGTACGTGAAATCGGGTTTCCCAAGCTCCCAGAACAGCTAGAGACTTCGTTCTTGGACTGGTGTGTCAGAAATTTTTTATATTACTAATGTGGCAATGATCTCTAACGCGATCTTTACCTAAAATTTTTTGACAAATATAACAATTCACCGCATTATAATAATTAAAAACATCAGAAGGGGATAAAGTATCAATTTGCCTATTATTTACTAAATAATTATTATAAATATCTTCACAATCTTTAACTAAATATGACACGAATTTTTTTGAGGCATCTTTTCCAGTATAAACCCTTAACTGATATAACTTACTGCTATGGAGACACTTAATATAATAACTAAATGCACAAGGAGTGTGCTTTTTGACTACACTAGTTTTATTACTTACATTATCACTAATATTTTCCAGGATGCATTCGAAGTCCGCGTAAACCACAAAGGGGACATCCATTTTCCTTTGATGTCCCTTAAAGCTGAGAATTTTATAAGGACCTGATGGCATAGTTGTAACGATTTTGCCGCATTCAGCCTTATGATTATTCATAACGTTTTTCCTATGAGTGTACTGGAGACAGGTATTGCAGACAATTAAGTTATGTCCATCCTGCGTTAGCTGATTCCGTAAAAGTCTGTGAATGATATGACCTTGATATGTCCTTTATAAAAATATAGTCATGAACTTTACCATTCTCCATAAGAAGCAAGTTTACATAGTTAATTTTCTCGTCCTTATTCAAATAATAGGGACCAATGATCTGATTTGCCCCCTCATCATATCCAAATACGTTAATGCTTATTGTAGGTTTGTCATTCCGTTTGTAATTTCTACAATATTAATAAGCGACACATAAAGTATATATATTCTGGATCCTTATGCATAGGGAAGACGAACAAGCGATGTCCGTCTGTCCGTCTGCCTGTACGTGAAATCGGGTTTCCCAAGCTCCCAGAACAGCTAGAGACTTCGTTCTTGGACTGGGGTGTCAGAAGTTTTCCGAAAAATTTTGCAAAATCGGGCAGACCGTTTCAGAGCTGGAAAACTCAAACTCTATTTTCTCATAGAAAATAACTACCGAAAACAAGTTTTTATTACTTTTTTATTAAATTAACTTATTTTATACTTCGGTATGAATAAAATTGGTATTTATAATTAAAAAAAAATTAAAAAATTTAACAAAATAAAAAAAACGTTTCCAGGGTTGGAAAACTTTAACTTTTTTCCTAATAATTAAACATATATCATGTTTTAGGAAGAAGGCTATTTTATCAGGAATGGTAAAAGCTACGGGTCTGAAATTTGGACAGTGTATGTAGAACTTTGGTCGCTACACCAACAAATATATAGAAGATAAATATTAAAAGGTGGTCCAAAACGAGTGACGAAAACTTTTAAAATCCCATGTAATATACATATAATTGGATGTATTTATATACATATGTATATTGATATTTTTATATAGGCTATAACAATTAACACTAAAATTAAAAAAATTAATATTAAAGGGTGGTCCATCAGTTAATTAAATTTTGACTATGTAATTTTGACAAATTGCTATATGTTGGAAACCGTAAGAGTTAAACTCTTGACATTTTCAAAAACGGTCAAAAAATCCGAAAATTATAAAATCGCCAAAAATTTTAAAAAATCGCCAAAATGAAAAAAAAACGTCCAAATGAAAAAAAATCGCCAAAATGAAAATAAATCGCCAAAAATTAAAAAAAAACGCCAACCACCGAAAAAAATCTCCAAAACAAAAAAAAATTGCCTATATGAAAAAAAATCGCCAAAATTAAAAAAAAATCACTTAAATGAAAAAAAATCGGCAAAATCAAAAAAATCGCCAAAACGAAAAAAAGTCGCCATAATTAAAAAAACGCCAAAAACTGAAAAAATCGCCAAAACAAAAAAAAGGCCTGTATGAAAAAAAATCGCCAAAAATTAAAAAAATCGCCATATATTAAAAAATTGCTTATATGAAAAAAATCGGCAAAATCAAAAAAATCGCCAAAACAAAAAAAATCGCCAAAAATTACAAATCGCCATAAATGAGAAAAAAATCTCCAAAACGAGAAAAAAAAATTCCCTCAATGACAAAAAACCGCAAAAATTGCCAAAACAAAAAAAATTGCTTATATGAACAAAAATCGCCAAAAATTAAAAAAAATCGCCTAAATGAAAAAAAATCGCCAAGATAAAAAAAAAATCGCCAAAACGAAAATAAATCGCTAAAATTAAAAAAAAACGCCAAACACCGAAAAAAATCGCCAAAACAAAAAAAAATGGACTATATGAAAAAAAATCGCCAAAAATTAAAAAAATCGCTTATATGAAAAAAATCGGCACAATCAAAAAATCGCCAAAATTAAAAAAACGCCATAAATAGGTAAAAAAATTGCCATAACGTAAAAAATCGAAAAAATTCGCCAAAACAAAAAAAGTTGCCTATATAAAAAACATCGCCAAAAATTAAAATAATCGCTTAGATGAAAAAAAATCGTCAAAATCAAACAAATCCGCCAAAACGAAAAAAAATCGCCAAAATTAAAAAAAACGCCATAAATAGGAAAAAATCGCCAAAACGAGAAATAAGTGTCAAAACTAAAAAAATTCCCTCAATGACAAAAAACCGCAAAAATCGCCAAAACAAAAAAAAATTGCTTATATGAACAAAAATCGCCCAAAATTAAAAAAAATCGCCCAAAACAAAAAAATCGCCAAAACGAAAATAAATCGCCAAAATTAAAAAAAACGCCAAACACCGAAATAAATCGCCAAAACAAAAAATAATGGCCTATATGAAAAAAAATCGCCAAAAATTAAAAAAAAACGCCATAAATTAAAAAAAATCGCTTATATGAAAAAAACGGCAAAATCCAAAAATCACCAAAATTAAAAAAACGCCATAAATAGGAAAAAAATCGCCATAACGAGAAAAAAGTGTTTAAACAAAAAAAAATTCCCTCAATGACAAAAATCCGCTAAAATTGTCAAAACAAAAAAAATTCTTATATGAACTAAAATTGCCAAAAATTAAAAAAAAAATCGCATAAATGAAAATAAATCGCCAAAATCAAAAAAATCGTCAAAACGAAAATATATCGTCAAAATTATAAAAAAACGCCAAAAATCGAAAAAATCCGCAAAAACAAAAAAATTGCCTATGTAAAAAAAATCGCCAAAAATTAAAAAAATCGCTTAGATAAAAAAAATCGTCAAAACCAAACAAATCCGCAAAAACGAAAAAAAATTGCCAAAATTAAAAAAAAACGCCAAAAACCGAAAAAAATCGCCAAAACGAGAAATAAGTGTCAAAACTAAAAAAAAATTGTCAAAAAGAAATACAAACGCCAAAAAACCGAAAAAATCGCCAGAACAAAAAAAAATTGCCAAAAAATATAAAAATCGCCTAAATGAAAAAAAATTTTCAAAATCAAAAAAATTGCCAGAAGGAAGAAAAAGTCGCCAAAAACCGAAAAAAGGCGCCAAAACGAGAAAAAAAGTATCAAAACTAAAAAAAATTGCCACAAAAAAAAATTATATATATATATAAAAAAAAAAATCGCCAAAACGAAAAAAAATCGCCAAAATCAAACAAATCCGCCAAAACGAAAAAAAATCGCCAAAACGAGAAATAAGTGTCAAAACTAAAAAAATTGTCAAAAAGAAATACAAACGCCAAAAACCGAAAAAATCGCCAGAACAAAAAAAAATTGCCTATATGAAAAAAAATCGCCAAAAAATATAAAAATCGCCTAAATGAAAAAAATTTTCAAAATCAAAAAAATTGCCAGAAGGAAGAAAAAGTCGCCAAAAATAAAAAAACGCCAAAAACCGAAAAAAGTCGCCAAAACGAGAAAAAAAAGTATCAAAACTAAAAAAAATTGCCACAAAAAAAATTATATATATATATATAAAAAATAAAAAAATCGCCTAAATAAAAAAAAATCGTCAAAATCAAAAAAATTGCCAGAAGGAAAAAAAGTCGCCCAAAATAAAAAATAAAACGCTAAAAACCGAAAAAAATCGCCAAAACCAAAAAAAAATGCCTATATGAAAAAAAAATCGACAAAACTAAAAAAATCAGCGAAATAAAATAAATCGCCAAAATTTAAAAAGCACCAAATTAAACATAATGCCAAAAACCTAAAAATTGCACTAGAGAAAAAAGTATGAATTTTTTCACAAAATTAATATGTACCTACATGTCCCTGTGCTTATGTATGTATCTCTGTACTACATAAACGCACTTCGGTAAAGGGTATATAAGATTCGGCACAGCCGAATATAGCACTCTTACTTGTTGGTATTAAGTTTTGTCTTAGGTGCTTTCATGTTTTAAATTTTTTTTCATTTATTCCATTTAATTTTACATTTATTTATTTGCCTTTATCAGGGTACCCATATTCAACCAACTACATCCTATATAACTCCTTTTATCGCTCGAATTTAAATTTTATAAAATACCGTCGCCCACTGTACTTTTGAAGGCATTGCCAACTTTAAATATAAATATGTTAAACATTAATGGTACAAATTCTAGAGACTGTGTGTACAACATGATTAGAATTCTTGCCAAACAAATGTCTGGCCTTAATATCATACACTTAAATGCACAAAGCTTAAATAAAAAAATTGATGAATTTAGATATTTATTTGAATCAGCAGGTATTGATATCATTTGCATATCTGAAGCATGGTTCCCAGTGGATGTTCAAGATTTTGTATACAACCTGCAGGGCGTTAAGCTATTCAGGTCTGACAGAACAATTTTTATCAATATTGTAGAAACTAAAGCCAAAGGTAGCGGAGTAGCAGTATACGTACGCAATGACATTCACTGTAAAAAAATATTAAATCAAATTGGCAGTGCAATTGAATATTTATTTCTAGAAATTTCGACAAATGATAAGAAGAAGCTTTTACTAGGTAGTGTTTACAGACCTAACAGTAGCATGATTGTCAATCCTTTTATTTCTATTTTAGAGGAAATCTCCATTGAGTATGATGATATTATTGTCCTTGGTGATTTTAATAATAATCTTTTAGTTGAAAATCCGCTTAATGAACCCATGCAATCTCTTAATCTTTTACCTGTGAATGTTTCTACACCTACTCATTTTCACAGTACTTCCAGTAGTCTGATTGATCTAGTATTTGTTGACCATAAACCTAAAGTACTCATCTATGATCAAATCTCGGCTTCAGTGTTTTCCAACCACGATATTATTTTTTCGAGTTATGACCTGCCTTTAGCAGCTACGGATAAATATGTTACTTATCGGGATTATCATAACATTGATTATACAATACTAAATCAATTCATTAATAGTGTCCGTTGGGACCAGATCTATAAAATTGATAATGTAAATGATCAACTTTCTTTGTTACAAGAAATTATTCGAATGATGTATGACATGAGTGTTCCAATTAAAACAAAAATTATCAAAGCCAATCAACCACCATGGTTTTGTCATGAAATAAAACTGTTAATTGAGAAACGTGATAATGCTTATAATAGTTGGAAGAGATATAGAACGGATGATCTGAATGTAGTTTACAAATCTGCTCGAAGGGAGGTTCAAAAACGCATTAAACAGGCAAAGATCATGTTTTATCGTAGTAAATTTTCTTCTGCAATAGACAATGAATCGAAATGGAAGGAAATCCGTAAAATTGGTATAGGTCAGAACTCTTATAAAGCAAATAACTTGGATGTTGATGTTAACACCATGAACTAACAGTTTGCAAATATCAATATACCATTTCCAAATTGTAACATTTATGATGATCTTTGTAGTGTTTCCATACAGAACCCCCTCAGTTTTCGTGGTGTTAATCAGTCAGAAGTTTTAGAGTGCCTATTATCAGTCAAATCAAATGCAATCGGTTCAGATAATTTAGATCCCAGATTTTTAAATCACTTACACCTAAGCTATTGCCTTACTACACACATTTGTTTAATACTATTCTTCTTAAGTCTACCTTTCCTGATGGATGGAAGCTATCTAAACTCCTTCCTATCCCAAAAACCAACAGCGAATTCAGGCCTATTGCCATTCTTATCCAAAGTTATTGCCAAACAAATCAATATCTACTTAGAGCACAACAATTTTCTGTCTGATATGCAATCGGGTTTTACGAAAGCAAGAAGAAGCTGTACTAGTGCTCTTGTGGATGTGGTTGAAGACCTAAGATTGAATTTGGATGTTGGTGTCGTTTTTAGTACTTCTGGACCACAGTAAAGCATTTAATACAGTTGATCATAAAACCTTAATATTAAAGCTCCAGAAATTGTTTTACTTTTCAAGTTCAGCATGCAATCTTATTCATTCCTATCTTATGAACAGGACCCAGCGTGTTCATCTAAATAACAAGATATCAAACGTACTCAATGTTAGGAGAGGAATTCCTCAAGGTTCAATACTGGGACCTCTTTTATTCTGCATATATATTAATGATTTACCTAATCTTTTAACCAACTGCAAAATTCATATGTATGCAGATGATGTGCAGCTATACATAAGTTCATGTGTTGAAAATTTAAGCTCGACTGTGAACAATATCAGTAATGATTTAAACGCAATAAATAATTGGGCTAATGCTAATGGGTTATGTATTAATCCCTCCAAGTCAAAGTGTATTTTGATTTCAAAATCTAATAGAGTGTTTGATGTATCTGAACTCAAAATAAAAGGAAACAAAATTGACTATGTGACATCAGCATCCAATCTGGGTGTTATTTTTAATAATCGCCTTACGTGGTCAAATCACATTAATGTCGTTGTGGGTAGAGTAAACAGTATGCTTCGCAACTTATGGGCTGTTATAGATTCAACCCCATTAACCATATGTGTGCAGCTGGCAAAAAGCTATTTAATTCCGGTGTTATTATACCGTTGTGAAATTTTTGCGAATAGTGACAGCCATGATCAACGGAAACTCAAAGTCGCTTACAACAACTTAGCGAGATACATTTTCTTAAAAGGGCGTCGTGATCACATTTCATTTTTCTCGTACCAGATATTTCAAGTTGAGTTTGAAAACCTCTTAAAAATTAAATGCCTAATGTTCCTACATAAAATAATTACATCGAAGAAACCTATGTACTTGTTTTGTAGAATACAATTTGCTAGATCTAATCGCGGAAGAAAAATCATTAAACATAGGTATAAGACCCTTCTGTCACAACGTCAGTTTTTTATTAATGCCAGAAGTCTCTGGAATTATCTGCCAAATAATATTCAAACCTTAGGCAATGCATATGCGTTTAAAAAGGAGTTATATAAAATTTTTTCTTAATTTATGTTCAGATTATCAATTTTTTGAATCAGTACTTATTGAAAATTTATGAATGAATTTTTTTTTCTTTTTGCTCTATTTATTTTATCCTATTTTTCTACATTTCCACTATGTTATATTTTTCTGCAAAATTATTCCATATGTTTTTAATATGTACGTTTTATTTTTATTAATTTTTTATCATTATCTTGATAATTGTTTGTTATTATTTTGATTGATTAACCAGCACTTTCATTTATAAGATGTATATATCTTGTTGTGCTAGGTTACAACTATACAAATAAATAAATAAATAAATAAATAAATAAATAAATATGTATGTATGTGTGTGCTGGTATCAGAGGGGTTGGCTCTTCATTTGGGATACATGATCACTCTCCTACTACAAAAAATTATGTAGTGGGTGTGTACATATTTAGAGTTATAGTTAGAGGTATAGATATAGTATTAGAAAGAGCTGGATTTTGCGGGAACTTATTCATAATTGATAGCGCTTAGTTGTATGTGTTCATACGTATTTGTTATTTTTAATATTCTATGTTTGGATTAATTTTTTCTCGTGCTAGAATAGATGCTCCCCCAGAAAAAAATTTAAATGCTGCTATATTCCTTGAACTACATACTTAGTCCCCGTTCACACTACGCAAGCCTTGTTGCTAAGCTTGTAACGCAGTTTTTGTTTCCAGCTGGGGTAGGCGTCAGCCTGTCCAGGTGCTTACCAAAGGTCTGCTTCCTTTGCAAATAATAACACGAAGATGTTTGTGTTTTAATATTCAGAGAACAAAGTATACTTTTATTTAAGAAACTTAACTTAACTTATGCTACTTTAAAACTCAAAATCTAGATACGTTGGTTATAAAAAAAGCACTCTTGTCGTCTGGGTGACTCCTGGGTACCTTGCCCTGATAATAGTACAAGTCCTCGGAGAATATTGTTACCTCCTTTAAATAGACGAAATATTCGAAATTTGTATGCTTTACTAACTACAATACAACTAAAGATTCGGCTGTTCGTGTATTAATTAAATACGATTTACGAGTACACGAAAGATTCGGGAGTTCGTGTAGTCGGCTAAAATACGAGTTATTTTTATTAGCTACAAAACACACGAAAGATTCGGAAGTTCGTATGCTTTACTAACTACAATACACGAAAGATTCGGGAGTTCGTGTATTAACTAAATACAAATTTACGAACACACGAAAGATTCCGAAGTTCGTGTATTTACTAAATACGATTTACGAATACACGAAAGATTCGGGAGTTCGTGTATTTACTAAATACGATTTACGAATACACGCAAGATTCGGGAGTTCGTGTAGTCGGCTAAAATACGAGTTATGTTTACTAGCTACCAAACACACGAAAGATTCGGAAGTTCGTATGCTTTACTAACTACAATACACGAAAGATTCGGGAGTTCGTGTATTAACTAAATACAAATTTTCTAGCACACGAAAGATTCGGAAGTTCGTGTATTAACTAAATACAATTATCAACTCTACTAGGTAATATATGTATATCGAAACAAGAATCGGCAAAGCTCTCGGATGGTAGTTCAAGTGGCGTTCTTGTAACTACCATCCATACGGTGTCGTGACTTGCTCCCCGATTGCTTTTAAAACTTGGCTTCTTATATAGTTCCACTCCACAACTGT
This sequence comes from Tachina fera, assembly GCA_905220375.1. Lineage (NCBI taxonomy): Eukaryota > Metazoa > Arthropoda > Insecta > Diptera > Tachinidae > Tachina > Tachina fera. The sequence goes on from LR999963.1 coordinate 105,133,526, forward strand.
ATGAGACTTCCAACGCACATTTCTTAACTTCAAAGTTAATAATAAACAATGTAAACTAAACAATTATGTTATACCCTACATTAATTGAGGTGGTATGTACCTATCCGTTGTGTAGTATGTAACTATATGTTTTATGGTTTGTAACGTCACGTTACATTCCCTTCTTTCTTTCCAAAAAAACAAAAACAAATAAAAAAAAAAGTTCTTTATATTAGGGCGCTAAACGAGTCTATGACCGTTCTGGTCTACACTACCCGAAGGTAATCTTTACCGAACTGCGGAAAGTTTCGGCTCGTTGCCAGTGTAAAAAAAATCATTCTAAATAAAAAATATTTCAGCGGGTCTACATATACAATATATATTTATGTACCTATATGTATGTAAGTAATTATAAAACTACCTTATTTGGCTTAAACTAAAATATTTTATCACTATTCATAAAGAGGAAAAAAACCGCTATTCGTCTTATGAGCAAAAAAAAATTAAAAAAAATAATAACAATTCACTTTAAAGACCTAAAACATGACAAGAAAGTAATTCATTTTAAATGCAAACTATAAATGCTTCAAGCGTTTGTATGTATATAGGTATGTATGTACATATGTTTGGATTTTTTCCTTTTTTTGTTTGATTGTTTTTTTCTCAAGAATAACAAAAGTAATGTGAAAACAATAGGCATATTGATAATACTAATAATAATAACAAAAAAATTGCAAATCCGCAAGGCTCCAAGTGTATGTATGTACATAATTATGTATGTATGTATATACATATGTATATCAACTGATTTCATCTCCCTTTTTTTTAATTTTGCTTGTCCCCAACAGCAATCATTTTTGTTTTGCCTCTGCATCGCATTCGTGTGACCCCATTGCGCACTCTTATTTGGACCTTCGGTCTTCCTTTTGGATATACTACTCAGGTCCGGTTGCTTGTGCCAATATTTTCAATATTAATCCCTTGAAACAGATCCACGTCAGATTCGTCCTCGCTTATTTCTGAAGTGCTAAGGGTTAACACATCTTCTAGGGCATCTTCATTTCTGGCTGCTTCTGCCCAGCCAAGCGGGTTATATGTAGGGGCATCCAGGTCTGGCATTGAGTTTGGTGTTGGTGGTGGCTGCTGCAGACTACGTAGCTTTGGGATGGCTCCTGGGTATAAAGGTACTAGTGGGTGGTTTGCTAGCAATTGTGCTGAGGGATGTTTTTGTTCCCTTTTCCCAGAACTTTTTCGCCAACTCGTCCACTTTTTTATCTCCTGACTCAGCAATTTTTGCTGTTTCGACAGACCGTATTTTTGGTCTAGCCTCAAATGGCGGGATGAACGGTGTTATGTGCCGAAGCATAGATGTGTTACGCAAATATGACTTTATTTTGCCAGGAGCTAGAGGTCTGGTGTGTTGGCGTTCCATTATATTACTGATTACTTTTAGAAAAAAAAATTTTTTATATAGCCTCTTATATGCTTGTAGTATAGTGTACACATTTTGCTTTTCGTATTTTGCTTGCTCTCCCTTTCTCTTTTTATTACTCTTTGGTGTGTTGTTTATTAGTTTCGAGGATGATATGGTTTTAAATCGTGTATGTGTACTCTTTGTTGTTTTCTTCCTTCTGTCTCGAGGAGATATATATTTCGGGAGATTTTATCCCCAATTTTGTATGGACCTGCATAGTTTGGTGCTAGTTTACTGACAAAGTGGTCAGCTGCCGATGATAACACATTTTCTCGTTTAAAAACCAAGTCACCTATTTTTGGCTGCCAATCCCTTCGGCGTAGGTCATAGTAATGCTTTTGTTTTTCAGAAGCTGCAGCTACCACTTTTGTCATTTCTGTCCATTCGTTGGGGCCGGGAGCAGAGTAGCAAGCCGTACCGGCGCGGCTGCCGGCTAGCCAGTCAGCCTATTTTTTTCAACAAACCGAGCCGCCGCCGAACCACACGGCTTATCGGCGGCTTGTACTCAGCCGATATTTTGTCTTTTATTTTTTATATTTTTTCAAATTTCGTATTTAATATGATAGCGAGCGTACCGGAAAGATAGTTGTTTTTGCTTCCACATAAAAAGAAAATGTTTATGAGAACGGTAACGTAGCTGCGACAACACTTATATACATACGTTCTCTTTTGGAGTCCCTTCTTAAATACATGCACGTTTACATAGACTTCTTTGTTTAAGCATTCAGGCGACTTTTTGATAATTAATTGTTCAAAGCTTTTTGTTTGTTGATCCGTAGCAGTGTTCCAATAAAGTAATTAATTTTTAATTCAATCGAAAAGCTTAAATCCAATTTATGTAAAAGGCAATCAATAATAAAATTCCTCGAAAAATTTTTCCCGGGGAAAAATTCCAACTAATAGCAAGTAATAGGGAAAAAAAATTCTAATATAAAAAATGAGAAATTTCTCGCGAAATTTTATTCATAATTGCCCTGATAGTCTAGAATATGTTTCTATGGCTTAACAAATAATTTACGAAGCTAGTTATTTTTTAGGACATCAATTACTGCAATACTCAAACTATTGCAAAATAAATAATGTTACAACGTGGTGATTCAATAATTCACATATTTTTCTAAAAACAGACTGTGTTAAAACTTTTTTCAAATGCTTAAACAAATCGGCGTTAAGCCGTTCAGCCGCCGCCGTCGAAAATATTTGTCTTTCAGCCGCCGCCGAAATTTTATGCTCGGCTTGCTACTCTGGCCGGGAGTATTCCTTTCGTGGTCCTTTGGGGTGTCTCCCTTATCCCTCAGTTGGTTTGGTGTTTTAAGATTCCTTCCGAACAAAATTTCAGCTGGTGAGTGTTTCGTGGATTCGTGGTTTGCCGTATTTATGGCAAAAGCAATCTCGAAACACTCACCAGCTGAAATTTTGTTCGGAAGGAATCTTAAAACACCAAACCAACCGAGGGATAACGCAGTTTTTGTTTCCAGCTGGGGTAGGCGTCAGCCTGTCCAGGTCCTTACCAAAGGTCTGCTTCCTTTGCAAATAATAACACGAAGATGTTTGTGTTTTAATATTCAGAGAACACAGTATACTTTTATTTAAGAAACTTAACTTAACTTATGCTACTTTAAAACTCAATATCTAGATACGTTGGTTATAAAAAAAAGCACTCTTGTCGTCTGGGTGACTCCTGGGTACCTTGCCTTGATAATAGTACAAGTCCTCGGAGAATATTGTTACCTCCTGTAAATAGACGAAATATTCGAAATTTGTATGCTTTACTAACTACAATACAACTAAAGATTCGGCTGTTCGTGTATTAATTAAATACGATTTACGAGTACACGAAAGGTTCGAGAGTTCCTGTAGTCGGGTAAAATACGAGTTATATTTATTAGCTACCAAACACACGAAAGATTCGGTAGTTCATGTATTTACTAAATACGATTTACGAATACACGAAAGATTCGCGAGTTCGTGTAGTCGGCGAAAATACGAGTTATTTTGATTAGCTACAAAACACACGAAAGATTCGGAAGTTCGTATGCTTTACTAACTACAATACACGAAAGATTCGGGAGTTCGTGTATTAACTAAATACAAATTTACGAACACACGAAAGATTCGGAAGTTCGTGTATTAACTAAATACAAATTTACGAACACACGAAAGATTCGGAAGTTCGTGTATTTACTAAATACGATTTACGAATACACGAAAGATTCGGGAGTTCGTGTAGTCGGCTAAAATACGAGTTATGTTTACTAGCTACCAAACACACGAAAGATTCGGAAGTTCGTATGCTTTACTAACTACAATACACGAAAGATTCGGGAGTTCGTGTATTAACTAAATACAAATTTTCTAGCACACGAAAGATTCGGAAGTTCCTGTATTAACTAAATACAATTATCAACTCTACTAGGTAATATATGTATATCGAAACAAGAATCGCCAAAGCTCTCGGATGATAGTTTAAGTGGCCTTCTTGTAACTACCATTCGTACGGTGTCGTGACTTGCTCCCCGATTAGTTTTAAAACTTTGCTTCTTATATAGTTCCACTCCACAACTGTATGAGACTTCCAACGCACATTTCTTAACTTCAAAGTTAGTAATAAACAATGTAAACTAAACAATTATGTTATACCGTACATTAATTGAGGTGGTATGTACCTATCCGTTGTGTAGTATGTAACTATATGTTTTATCGTTTGTAACGTCACGTTACATTCCCTTCTTTCTTTCCAAAAAAACAAAAACAAACAACAAAAAAAGTTCTTTATATTAGGGCGCTAAACGAGTTTATGACCGTTCTGGTCTACACTACCCGAAGGTAATCTTTACCGAACTGCGGAAAGTTTCGGCTCGTTGCCAGTGTAAAAAAAATCATTCTAAATAAAAAATATTTCAGCGGGTCTACATATACAATATATATTTATGTACCTATATGTATGTAAGTAATTATAAAACTACCTTATTTGGCTTAAACTAAAATATTTTATCACTATTCATAAAGAGGAAAAAACCGCTATTCGTCTTATGAGCAAAAAAAAATTAAAAAAATAATAACAATTCACTTTAAAGACCTAAAACATGACAAGAAAGTAATTCATTTTAAATGCAAACTATAAATGCTTCAAGCGTTTGTATGTATGTAGGTATGTATGTACATATGTTTGGATTTTTTCCGTTTTTTGTTTGATTGTTTTTTTTTCAAGAATAACAAAAGTAATGTGAAAACAATAGGCATATTGATAATACTAATAATAATAACAAAACAAATTGCAAATCCGCAAGGCTCCAAGTGTATGTATGTACATAATTATGTATGTATGTATATACATATGTATATCAACTTATTTCCTCTCCCTTTTTTTTAATTTTGCTTGTCCCCAACAGCAAATGTTTTTGTTTTGCCTCTGCATCGCATTCGTGTGACCCCACTGCGCACTCTTATTTGGACCTTCGGTCTTCCTTTTGGATATACTACCCAGGTCCGGTTGTTTGTGCCAATATTTTCAATATTGATCCCTTGAAACAGATCCACGTCAGCTTCGTCCTCGCTTATTTCTGAAGTGCTAAGGGTTAACACATCTTCTAGGGCATCTTCATTTCTGGCTGCTTCTGCCCAGCTAAGCGGGTTATGTGTAGGGGCATCCAGGTCTGGCATTGAGTTTGGTGTTGGTGGTGGCTGCTGCAGACTACGTAGCTTTGGGATGGCTCCTGGGTATAAAGGTACTAGTGGGTGGTTCGCTAGCAATTGTGCTGAGGGAGGTTTTTGTTCCCTTTTCCCAGAACTTTTTCGCCAACTCGTCCACTTTTTTATCTCCTGACTCAGCAATTTTTGCTGTTTCGACAGACCGTATTTTTGGTCTAGCCTCAAATGGCGGGATGAACGGTGTTTTGTGCCGAAGCATAGATATGTTACGCAAATATGACTTTATTTTGCCAGGAGCTAGAGGTCTGGTGTGTTGGCGTTCCATTATATTACTGATTACTTTAAGAAAAAAAAATTTTTTATATTGCCTCTTATATGCTTGTAGTATAGTGTACACATTTTGCTTTTCGTATATTGCTTGCTCCCTTTCTCTTTTTATTACTCTTTGGTGTGTTGTTTATTAGTTTCGAGGATGATATGGTTTTAAATCGTGTATGTGTACTCTTTGTTGTTTTCTTCCTTCTGTCTCGAGGAGATATATATTTCGGGAGATTTTATCCCCAATTTTGTATGGACCTGCATAGTTTGGTGCTTGTTTACTGACAAAGTGGTCAGCTGCCGATGATAACACATTTTCTCGTTTAAAAACCAAGTCACCTATTTTGGGCTGCCAATCCCTTCGGCGTAGGTCATAGTAATGTTTTTGTTTTTCAGACGCTGCAGCTACCACTTTTGTTATTTCTGTCCATTCGTTGGGGCCGGGAGTATTCCTTTCGTGGTCCTTTGGGGTGTCTCCCTTATTCCTTAGTAGGTTTGGTGTTTTAAGATTCCTTCCGAACAAAATTTCAGCTGGTGAGTGTTTCGTGGATTCGTGGTTTGCCGTATTTATGGCAAAAACAATCTCGAAACACTCACCAGCTGAAATTTTGTTCGGAAGGAATCTTAAAACACCAAACCAACCGAGGCATAACGCAGTTTTTGTTTCCAGCTGGGGTAGGCGTCAGCCTGTCCAGGTCCTTACCAAAGGTCTGCTTCCTTTGCAAATAATAACACGAAGATGTTTGTGTTTTAATATTCAGAGAACACAGTATACTTTTATTTAAGAAACTTAACTTAACTTATGCTACTTTAAAACTCAATATCTAGATACGTTGGTTATAAAAAAAAGCACTCTTGTCGTCTGGGTGACTCCTGGGTACCTTGCCTTGATAATAGTACAAGTCCTCGGAGAATATTGTTACCTCCTGTAAATAGACGAAATATTCGAAATTTGTATGCTTTACTAACTACAATACAACTAAAGATTCGGCTGTTCGTATATTAATTAAATACGATTTACGAGTACACGAAAGGTTCGAGAGTTCCTGTAGTCGGGTAAAATACGAGTTATATTTATTAGCTACCAAACACACGAAAGATTCGGTAGTTCATGTATTTACTAAATACGATTTACGAATACACGAAAGATTCGGGAGTTCGTGTAGTCGGCTAAAATACGAGTTATTTTGATTAGCTACAAAACACACGAAAGATTCGGAAGTTCGTATGCTTTACTAACTACAATACACGAAAGATTCGGGAGTTCGTGTATTAACTAAATACAAATTTACGAACACACGAAAGATTCGGAAGTTCGTGTATTAACTACATACAAATTTACGAACACACAAAAGATTCGGAAGTTCGTGTATTTACTAAATATGATTTACGAATACACGAAAGATTCGGGAGTTCATGTAGTCAGCTAAAATACGAGTTATGTTTACTAGCTACCAAACACACGAAAGATTCGGAAGTTCGTATGCTTTACTAACTACAATACACGAAAGATTCGGGAGGTCGTGTATTAACTAAATACAAATTTTCTGGCACACGAAAGATTCGGAAGTTCGTGTATTAACTTAATACAATTATCAACTCAACTAGGAAATATATGTATATCGAAACAAGAATCGGCAAAGCTTTTGGATGATAGTCCAAGTCGCCTTCTTGTAACTACCATTCGTACGGTGTCGTGACTTGCTCTCCCTTTCTCTTATTATTACTCTTTGCTGTGTTGTTTATTAGTTTCGAGGATGATATGGTTTTAAATCGTGTATGTGTACTCTTTGTTGTTTTACTCCTTCTGTCTCGAGGAGATGTATATTTCGGGAGATTTTATCCCCAATTTTGTATGGACCTGCATACTTTGGTGCTGGTTTACTGACAAAGTGGTCAGCTGCCGATGATAACACATGTTCTCGTTTAAAAACCAAGTCACCTATTTTGGGCTGCCAATCCCTTCGGCGTAGGTCATAGTAATGTTTTTGTTTTTCAGACGCTGCAGTTACAACTTTTGTTATTTCTGTCTATTCGTTGGGGCCGGGAGTATTCCTTTCGTGGTCCTTTGGGGTGTCTCCCTTATTCCTTAGTTGGTTTGGTGTTTTAAGATTCCTTCCGAACAAAATTTCAGCTGGTGAGTGTTTCGTGGATTCGTGGTTTGCCGTATTTATGGCAAAAGCAATCTCACTTAGGGCGTGATCCCAGTGTCTATGGTTGTTTTCAGAATTGTGTGCCATCAGAGTTTTTATTACTCGGTTAGCTCGTGCAGTAGGATTTTCCTGTGGTGTATAGGGGGCAGTGCATCGGTGTTCAACCCCACAGTCTTCCGAAAATTTTTTTACCATCTTTCCTGTGAATTGTGGGCCGTTGTCTGATATAATAATATTTGGACACCCGAAGCGGTATATGATTCGTTCTTTTAGTGCCGTTACTACAGCACTCGCGGTGGCACATCGCAGGGATACTAATTCTACCCATCGACTAAACTTGTCCATTAGAACTAGAAGCCAACTCTTCCCCGACGACGAACGAGGAAGTGGTCCGATGAAATCCATGCAAACCGTTTCCCATGGTTGCGAATTCATCATAGTGGACATCAGCCCCGCTTTTCTATTTTGCTCTACTTTATACCGGCCACATGTCATACAAGTCCGTACATAACGTCGGATATCACGTTCTAATAAAAGTTTTCCTGTGCTCTTTTCAGCGTTTTATATACTCCCATATGTCCTGCCGTAAGGGCGTCATGCACTTCGAACAATACTTGAGGGATGTCGTCAGGTCTTATACAGAGCTTCCATTGGGGACAACCGGAAACTATGGATCTGGGCTTGATATGTCGGAAGAGACGTCCATCTATTTCTTGGTAGTCTGGGTAGGAGGAACTTGATGCGCGGACTTTATTTAGTTTTTTCTGGTACCAATTCGTTTGGCTGGTGGTCACTGCCCAGAGTTGTTCGGTTTGGGTGTCATAAGGTAACGGGTTCTGGATAAGGCATTGGCCACTATATTAAATTTTCCTCGCGGTATTCGATGTCAAAATCATACTGTTGTATTTCTAGGGCCCAGCGGGCTAAACGCCCCGATGGGTTCTGGATGGTATGTAACCATTTTAAGGACTGATGGTCGGTTATGACGGTGAAGTAGTAACCCTCCAAGTACAGTCTCATTTTACGAATGCCCCATAATACTGCCAAGCATTCTTGCTCGGTAGCAGAACAGTTACGTTCTAATTCACTTAGCGTACGACTAGCGTATGCCACCACCTTCTCCTGGTCACCTTGACGTTGGAAAAGAACTAGTCCTTCTTTACTGGCATCAGTTTTCAGGAAAAAAGGTAGTTCGTAATCTGGGCAGCTTAATATGGGGGCCTCTATTATACGTTGTTTTAACGCCTTGAAAGCGTCTTCCTGCTCACTTCCCCAGTGAAATAACGTATTCTTTTTGAGCAGCCGGGTCAGGGGTTCACCTATTGTTGAAAAGTCTGGAATAAATCGACGATACCATGAAGTGATGCCTAGGACGCGCCGCAATTCACGAACGGACTTTGGGGATTCTAATTGCTGAATTGCTTCGATTTTGGCAGGGTCGGTGTGACTTGTACGTACGAATTCACATTTCTCAAAATTGATTTGGAGGTTTGCAGTTAACAACCGTTTAAATACCTCCTGCAGGGTGTTTAAATGCTCCTCAAATGTCTTCGCTAATATGATAATGTCGTCTAGGTAGGCAAAAACTTTTGGGTATAGGTCGAGGCCGATGATTTCGTCTAGTATCCTTTGGAATGTAGCGGGTGCGGAATGAAGGCCAAATGGCATGACCTTCCACTGGTAAAACCCACGACCAGGCATGGTAAATGCTGTAAATTGACGAGACTCAGCGGCCAGAGGTATCTGCCAATATCCGTTTTTCAAATCTATGGTAGAGATGTATTTCGCTTCCTTAAGCTGGTCGAGGATCGAATTTATTTGTGGCAAAGGATATGCGTCTGGTTCGGCTGCGGCATCTATTTGTCTGAAATCGATGCACATTCGCCAGCTTCCTTGTTTTTTCGCACCAAAACTACCGGGGAGCTATACGGACTGTGGGACGGTTCTATGCGACCCATCTTTAAAAGCTCGTCTACTTCCTCGTTTATAATAGACTGCATAGCAGGGTTGCGTGGGTAATATCTCTGTTTTATCGGGCGGTCATGTCTCATGTGAATCATATGTTGTCCTACTGTACATGGTCCTTTTATGTTTTCAAACGCATCTCGGGAATTGGCTAGAAGTAACTGTAGCCGGTCTTCTTCTTCTGATGTTAGAAATCCTCTTTCTACGATTGAGTAGAGGCTATTATTGGTCGGATTTCTGCTTTGAGGTGTATCAGGTGACAGTGTTACGCTATCAACAATCAGTTGGGCTTGCCTACGGTGTAAGAACTCCATTCCTAGGATCATCGGTTCAGCTAAACTATCAAGTGCCGATGTTAATAGTTTTGTAGACTTTCCATTTAGCATTACGCTTATGGGATAAACTTTTACGCTCGAAATACATGATCCGTCCGCCAATTGAATAGTGCGTTGATATTTGCGGGCAGTAACTCCATGTCGTTCCAAGAGCTCCCGAACGGTCTTACCTATGTATGTTAGTGTCGCGCCAGTGTCTATGAGAGCCCGGACGGAAGTGTTGACGACACTTACAGTCGTGTAGTATCGGCCATCCGTGGTATGTCCTGTACCATTTGAACAATAATTGCTAGTTTTATTAGTAGAGTCGGGAGGTGGGTGAGGTGGTGTTTTGACGATGGGGCACTGTCTCCTAAGGTGACCTACTTTTTTACAAGTCCAGCAGTTTAGCCGACGTCCCTTTTCCCGTATGCAGTGGTTTGGCTGCGTACGTCCTTGTTTTGTTTCTTCTCTTCGCAGAAACTCGTATTCTTCGGTTAGTTCTATCAGCTCATCCACTGTTCGAAAATCGCAACGAAGAACATATAACTTGTATTCACAACGAAGTCCATCGTATATGCGATCTGTGTGGTCCAAATTTCGTAACTCAGGGTGTTGCCGAATGAGGCTTTGTAAAGTCATCATATAGTCTTTGGCCCGTTCTTTTAGTCACTGTTTACGATGGTAGATTCTCTCTTCCAAATGAGCTAAATGCCGCTTAGGCAGGAAGAATCGGGTGGCTTCCTGTTTAAATTCTTCCAACGTGTGAATCTGTTGTCGTTTTACTCTATACCACTGTAATGCTCGATCTTTCTGTATTTCTAATAATGAAAAAAGCAGGCGTCCTCGATCGAGCTCTTCTAGCCGTTCGATGAATTCCATTAGGTTATCATTTCCTTCATATGTCAAATTCCATCTTCATATTGTCGGCATTACTTCGGTATCGATTAAACTACTGGTTAAGCTTCGGGTGGTAATTTTCTCCGATGGCAACGAAAGGTTCTCATGGGGTTCAGGGAGCACCGGAGTTTTCTCTTCGATCAAGACTTCTTCCTCCAGTGACCGAAGTATATTTTCTGACGATACCCTATGCCGTTTGGTACGAATTAGTTCGCCTAACTGACGACGTAGCTGGTCTACAGTTTCCTTTTCGGAAATGGTAATGCCATGTTGTCGACACACTTCAACTAGTTTATCCTTCCGCAGGAGATATAACCACCCCAGAGAATCGACTTGTAGCATATTTTGGTTAAGTGTTGTTTCGTTATTGTGTTCTTGACCCGATCCAAGTTCGTTGGTGGTTGGAGGCTGTGTTTTCCCACATGATGCTTCATTGCAATCGGGTCCCTACTCGGGCGCCATTTGTAACGCATTTTTTGTTTCCAGCTGGGGTAGGCGTCAGCCTGTCCAGGTCCTTACCAAAGGTCTGCTTCCTTTGCAAATAATAACACGAAGATGTTTGTGTTTTAATATTCAGAGAACACAGTATACTTTTATTTAAGAAACTTAACTTAACTTATGCTACTTTAAAACTCAATATCTAGATACGTTGGTTATAAAAAAAAGCACTCTTGTCGTCTGGGTGACTCCTGGGTACCTTGCCTTGATAATAGTACAAGTCCTCGGAGAATATTGTTACCTCCTGTAAATAGACGAAATATTCGAAATTTGTATGCTTTACTAACTACAATACAACTAAAGATTCGGCTGTTCGTGTATTAATTAAATACGATTTACGAGTACACGAAAGGTTCGAGAGTTCCTGTAGTCGGGTAAAATACGAGTTATATTTATTAGCTACCAAACACACGAAAGATTCGGTAGTTCATGTATTTACTAAATACGATTTACGAATACACGAAAGATTCGGGAGTTCGTGTAGTCGGCTAAAATACGAGTTATTTTGATTAGCTACAAAACACACGAAAGATTCGGAAGTTCGTATGCTTTACTAACTACAATACACGAAAGATTCGGGAGTTCGTGTATTAACTAAATACAAATTTACGAACACACGAAAGATTCGGAAGTTCGTGTATTAACTAAATACAAATTTACGAACACACGAAAGATTCGGAAGTTCGTGTATTTACTAAATACGATTTACGAATACACGAAAGATTCGGGAGTTCGTGTAGTCGGCTAAAATACGAGTTATGTTTACTAGCTACCAAACACACGAAAGATTCGGAAGTTCGTATGCTTTACTAACTACAATACACGAAAGATTCGGGAGTTCGTGTATTAACTAAATACAAATTTTCTAGCACACGAAAGATTCGGAAGTTCCTGTATTAACTAAATACAATTATCAACTCTACTAGGTAATATATGTATATCGAAACAAGAATCGCCAAAGCTCTCGGATGATAGTTCAAGTGGCCTTCTTGTAACTACCATTCGTACGGTGTCGTGACTTGCTCCCCGATTAGTTTTAAAACTTTGCTTCTTATATAGTTCCACTCCACAACTGTATGAGACTTCCAACGCACATTTCTTAACTTCAAAGTTAGTAATAAACAATGTAAACTAAACAATTATGTTATACCGTACATTAATTGAGGTGGTATGTACCTATCCGTTGTGTAGTATGTAACTATATGTTTTATCGTTTGTAACGTCACGTTACATTCCCTTCTTTCTTTCCAATAAAACAAAAACAAACAACAAAAAAAGTTCTTTATATTAGGGCGCTAAACGAGTTTATGACCGTTCTGGTCTACACTACCCGAAGGTAATCTTTACCGAACTGCGGAAAGTTTCGGCTCGTTGCCAGTGTAAAAAAAATCATTCTAAATAAAAAATATTTCAGCGGGTCTACATATACAATATATATTTATGTACCTATATGTATGTAAGTAATTATAAAACTACCTTATTTGGCTTAAACTAAAATATTTTATCACTATTCATAAAGAGGAAAAAACCGCTATTCGTCTTATGAGCAAAAAAAAATTAAAAAAATAATAACAATTCACTTTAAAGACCTAAAACATGACAAGAAAGTAATTCATTTTAAATGCAAACTATAAATGCTTCAAGCGTTTGTATGTATGTAGGTATGTATGTACATATGTTTGGATTTTTTCCGTTTTTTGTTTGATTGTTTTTTTTTTCAAGAATAACAAAAGTAATGTGAAAACAATAGGCATATTGATAATACTAATAATAATAACAAAAAAAATTGCAAATCCGCAAGGCTCCAAGTGTATGTATGTACATAATTATGTATGTATGTATATACATATGTATATCAACTTATTTCCTCTCCCTTTTTTTTAATTTTGCTTGTCCCCAACAGCAAATGTTTTTGTTTTGCCTCTGCATCGCATTCGTGTGACCCCACTGCGCACTCTTATTTGGACCTTCGGTCTTCCTTTTGGATATACTACCCAGGTCCGGTTGTTTGTGCCAATATTTTCAATATTGATCCCTTGAAACAGATCCACGTCAGCTTCGTCCTCGCTTATTTCTGAAGTGCTAAGGGTTAACACATCTTCTAGGGCATCTTCATTTCTGGCTGCTTCTGCCCAGCTAAGCGGGTTATGTGTAGGGGCATCCAGGTCTGGCATTGAGTTTGGTGTTGGTGGTGGCTGCTGCAGACTACGTAGCTTTGGGATGGCTCCTGGGTATAAAGGTACTAGTGGGTGGTTCGCTAGCAATTGTGCTGAGGGAGGTTTTTGTTCCCTTTTCCCAGAACTTTTTCGCCAACTCGTCCACTTTTTTATCTCCTGACTCAGCAATTTTTGCTGTTTCGACAGACCGTATTTTTAGTCTAGCCTCAAATGGCGGGATGAACGGTGTTATGTGCCGAAGCATAGATGTGTTACGCAAATATGACTTTATTTTGCCAGGAGCTAGAGGTCTGGTGTGTTGGCGTTCCATTATATTACTGATTACTTTTAGAAAAAAAAAATTTTTATATTGCCTCTTATATGCTTGTAGTATAGTGTACACATTTTGCTTTTCGTATTTTGCTTGCTCTCCCTTTCTCTTTTTATTACTCTTTGGTGTGTTGTTTATTAGTTTCGAGGATGATATGGTTTTAAATCGTGTATGTGTACTCTTTGTTGTTTTCTTCCTTCTGTCTCGAGGAGATATATATTTCGGGAGATTTTATCCCCAATTTTGTATGGACCTGCATAGTTTGGTGCTAGTTTACTGACAAAGTGGTCAGCTGCCGATGATAACACATTTTCTCGTTTAAAAACCAAGTCACCTATTTTTGGCTGCCAATCCCTTCGGCGTAGGTCATAGTAATGTTTTTGTTTTTCAGAAGCTGCAGCTACCACTTTTGTTATTTCTGTCCATTCGTTGGGGCCCGGAGTATTCCTTTCGTGGTCCTTTGGGGTGTCTCCCTTATCCCTCAGTTGGTTTGGTGTTTTAAGATTCCTTCCGAACAAAATTTCAGCTGGTGAGTGTTTCGTGGATTCGTGGTTTGCCGTATTTATGGCAAAAGCAATCTCGAAACACTCACCAGCTGAAATTTTGTTCGGAAGGAATCTTAAAACACCAAACAAACCGAGGGATAACGCAGTTTTTGTTTCCAGCTGGGGTAGGCGTCAGCCTGTCCAGGTCCTTACCAATGGTCTGCTTCCTTTGCAAATAATAACACGAAGATGTTTGTGTTTTAATATTCAGAGAACAAAGTATACTTTTATTTAAGAAACTTAACTTAACTTATGCTACTTTAAAACTCAATATCTAGATACGTTGGTTATAAAAAAAAGCACTCTTGTCGTCTGGGTGACTCCTGGGTACCTTGCCCTGATAATAGTACAAGTCCTCGGAGAATATTGTTACCTCCTGTAAATAGACGATATATTCGAAATTTGTATGCTTTACTAACTACAATACAACTAAAGATTCGGCTGTTCGTGTATTAATTAAATGCGATTTACGAGTACACGAAAGATTCGGGAGTTCGTGTAGTCGGCTAAAATACGAGTTATTTTTATTAGCTACAAAACACACGAAAGATTCGGAAGTTGTATGCTTTACTAACTACAATACACGAAACATTCGGGAGTTCATGTATTAACTAAATAAAAATTTTCTAGCACACGAAAGATTCGGAAGTTCGTGTATTTACTAAATACGATTTACGAATACATGAAAGATTCAGGAGTTCATGTAGTCGGCTAAAATACGAGTTATTTTTATTAGCTAAAAAACACACGAAAGATTCGGAAGTTCGTATGCTTTACTAACTACAATACACGAAAGATTCGGGAGTTCGTGTATTAACTAAATACAAATTTACGAACACACGAAAGATTCGGAAGTTCGTGTATTAACTACATACAAATTTACGAACACACGAAAAATTCGGAAGTTCGTGTATTTACTAAATACGATTTACGAATACACGAAAGATTCGGGAGTTCGTGTAGTCGGCTAAAATACGAGTTATGTTTACTAGCTACCAAACACACGAAAGATTCGGAAGTTCGTATGCTTTACTAACTACAATACACGAAAGATTCGGGAATTAGTGTATTAACTAAATACAAATTTTCTAGCACACGAAAAATTCGGAAGTTCGTGTATTAACTAAATACAATTATCAACTCTACTAGGTAATATATATATATCGAAACAAGAATCGGCAAAGCTCTCGGATGATAGTTCAAGTGGCGTTCTTGTAACTACCATCCATACGGTGTCGTGACTTGCTCCCCGATTGCTTTTAAAACTTGGCTTCTTATATAGTTCCACTCCACAACTGTATGAGACTTCTAACGCACAGTTCTTAACTTCAAAGTTAATAATAAACAATGTAAACTAAACAATTATGTTATACCCTACATTAATTGAGATGGTATGTACCTATCCGTTGTGTAGTATGTAACTATATGTTTTATCGTTTGTAACGTCACGTTACAAGCTTATAACTTTTTCTTATTTGAACTTTCATCAGCGTCCTCACAAAACAAGTCTTATTTTTGAGCTCATATTTTTTGTGCATAGTTTTTCGTATGCTTGAGTTCTTGTTTTTGTATGCTAAACATATTGAAAGAACATGTTTGGTATGAACTGGGACTTCTATTATTTGTTCTTTACGTTTTATGTTTTGTGCGTGTGTGGTCTCTTTTAAGCGTTTGATCTAGTTGAATTGCTTGTGTGCTAATTGTATACGTGTATGTATGAAAGTAAATGTAAATGCGTGTGTGTAGTTCAATAATTTTTTGGGATCATAGGAATGGTTTAACGTGCTGGAATAGCTGTTCTCTTGGCTCAAATTTGCCAAACTTGTTTTTAAATTTTTTTGAAAGATCTGATGTTTAAAACAGTGTACATGTACATAGAATCAAATCAAAATTGTTACTCCCCATTTTAGCATACTCTATCCCTTTCTCTATCGTTTTCTCTCAAAAAATGTTCCTCATATGGAGATATTCACTATTTCACAATAAATATTTTCAAGTAGGCTTCTTAGACTCATCGAATCTGCATTTGATTCATATCAAGGGCTTAGTTATTTCAAAAAAATATCGCATATGCAACTGTGAAGGTGGAAATGGAGGATCACTTCATGTTCCTACCTAATAGATACAAAAAAGAAACTTATTGAAAGATCTGATGTTTAAAACAGTGTACATGTACATAGAAACATTTCAAAATTGTTACTCCCCCTTTTAGCATACTCTATCCCTTTCTCTCTCGTTTTCTCTCAAAAAATTTTCCTCATATGGAGATATTCACTATTTCACAATAAATATTTTCAAGTAGGCTTCTTAGACTCATCGAATCTGCATTTAATATCAATTTCAGTACAATACTCAAAGCCAAAGGAACTTCAAATGGTCTCTTCACAAAACCTTATTAAAAAGTTCTGTTCATTGAACAACAAGTCCTTGATGCATATCAAGGACTTAGATATTTCAAAAAAATATCGCATAGGCAACTGTGAGGGTGAAAATGGAGGATCACTTCATGTTCCTACCTAATAGATACAACTCCCTATCGGATGAGGAGCTCAACCACCTGTCAGATGACACATTCCGTGTGCAAAGACAAGGGGAGCGAAATTTAATTTTGGATAAGGAGGAGGTGGAGGAGTTTTTGATCACAAATGGCCAATATCCTATTTGGCAATAGTGTAAGTCTATTGTTATATACATATATATTTTGCAACTAATAAAACAAAATTTTATATAAATTATTTAATATGAAATTCTAGTCTTTTTATTTATTTCATAAAGAAATTGAAGGCATAAATGACCACAATTAAATGTATTAAACTTCTGATATTGATTATAGTTGTATCTTATATTTTTACCCAGATATTTGATTACTTCTGCAGGAGGTCGTAAGTTTCCAAGGCTATCGAAATATTCTATTTCTTTATTGTTTTTAAAATATGTTACCCAATATGTGCCGAGTCCTGTTGACATATCTAAATATATTATTCCACATTCTCTTTTCCTCGCACGTTTTGGTTGAGTGTTCAACACATAAACTCCTCTAAAATATGGAATTTTCGATGAAAAAATTTGTAGATCAACATCGGTCAATGGTCTAGTGGGCAGCATTTGTATTAGTTTCTTGAGTTTTCGTTACAAATTAGACTTGTGCCATTTAGTTCATTTCAGTGACCGGTCAGTATAGTTCATTATTTATAAATGAACTAGTTCGTTCATTTAGTTCAATCGCTCTTTTTAGTTTAATGAACTAGTTAGGTCTTTTTAGTTCAATGATTGTACATCTGCAATTCTACCTACATACATGTGTATGTATGTATGTTGTGGTCTTTAACAATATTAAAAGCAGGGATTCTGTGATTAAAAAAGTTTACGAAAACTAAAATTAATTAATTAATTAATAAATTTGCTTTATAAAGGGTTTATAATATAAACTTTATATGCAAAACAAATTAAGTTTGAATTTTTTTAGAAATCTCATAAATCCAAAATATTTTGTGTGTGTTCGTGTGTTTTCTTGTTTATTATTGCATTTGTGGTAGTAGTAGCCAGCAAGAACAAAATGCACATACATATATATGTACATACATACATATTGATGAGTATAGAAGCAAAGCACAATAAAAAGGGAAAGCAAAACGTTGAAAACATTTAGTTCAGTTTGTGTTAGTTCATTTTGTGTCTCAGCTCCTAGTTCAAAAATTGAACTAGTTCAAAAATTGAACTATTGAGCGTAAAACAATTGAACTAGTTCACTTAGTTTAAAGTATTGAATCGTTCATTTGAACTAGTTCGTTCATGAACTACACAACTCTATTACAAATCAAACCATATCCTTTCTTATGAGGTTTGAGGAAAAGTCCTTCACCTACTGCTATAGATTCTATCGCTCTATTATGTCTAGCTGCTTCCTCAAGTTGTCTTTTTGCTTTTTTTTTGTTGCAGTTACAGTCTTCGCTATAGCAGCACCTAGGCGCTAGACTGCCAATTGCGCCCAGAGTAGTTAAAATTGGAATTAATGGTAGGAAACACCTAATTTTTGGAACACGTATTATACGTGGTGCCTTAATTTGTGATTTTTTCCCTTTCAAAGAACTGTTAAAAGTTTTTCGTGCAATTCTAATAGCTGAGTTAATATCCAGCGGTTTTTTCTTCTTCAACATTTTTGATGCATCTCTAATTGATGTACTGAACAGCTTTTTAGCATTTCAAATATTTTTTTTTGTCATTTTTATACCCTTTACCAAAAAATGGTAAAAGGGTATATATATGTTTGTCATTCCGTTTGTAATTTCTACAATATTAATAAGAGACACATAAAGCATATATATTCTGGATCCTTATGCATAGGGAAGACGAACAAGCGATGTCCGTCTGTCTGTACGTGAAATCGGTTTTCACAAGCTCCCAGAACAGCTAGAGACTTCGTTCTTGGACTGGTGTGTCAGAAATTTCCCGAAAAATTTTGCTATTCAAAATCAGCAAAATCGGCAGACGCTTTCAGAGCTGGAAAACTCAAACTCTATTTTCCCATAGAAAATAACTACCTAAAACAAGTTTTTATTACTTTTTTATTAAATTAACTTATTTTATACTGCGATATGAATAAAATTGGTATTTATAATTAAAAAAAAATTAAAAAATTTAACAAAATAAAAAAACGTTTCCAAGGTTGGAAAACTTAAACTTTTTTCCTAATAATTAAACATATTTCATGTTTTAGGAAGAAAGATATTTTCTCAGGAACGGTAAAAGCTACGGGTGTGAAATTTGGACAGTGTATGTAGAACTGTGGTCGCTACAACAACAAATATATAAAAGCTAAAAATTAAAGGGTGTGCCAATATGAGCGACGAAACCTTTTAAAATCCCATTTAATATACATACAATTGTATGTACATATGTATATTAACACTTGAAATTTGTAAAATTAGTGTATTTTTATATAGGATACAACAATTAACACTAAAAATAAAAAAAAATTAAATTAAAGGGTGTTCCATCAGTTAATGCAATTTTGACCATGTAATTTTGACAAATTGGTATATCTTGGAAACCGTAAGAGTTAAACTCTTGAAATTTTCAAAAACGGTAAAACTAAAAACTCCGAAAATTATAAAATCGCAAAAAATTTAAATAAATCGCCAAAACGAAAAAAATCGCCAAAATGAAAAAAATCGCTTAAATTAAAAAAGAAAATGCCAAAAACCGCGAAAATCACCAAAACAAAAAAAATTCTTATATGAACAAAAATCGCAAAAAATTAAAAAAAATCGCCTTAATGAAAAAAACGCCAAAATCAAAAATAAATCGCCAAAACAAAAATAAATCGCCAAAATTAAAAAAGCCAAAAAATCGCCAAAAATTAAAAAAATCGCTTATATGAAAAAAAAATCGGCAAAATCCAAAAAATCACCAAAATTAAAAACGCCAAAAACCGAAAAAAATCGTCAAAACGAGAAAAAAGTGTCAAAACAAAAAAAAATTCCCACAATGACAAAAATCCGCAAAAATCGCCAATACAAAAAAAATCTTATATCAACAAAAATCGCCAAAAATTAAAAAAAAAATCTCCTAAATGAAAAAAAATCGCCAAAATCAAAAAAATCGCCAAAACGAAAATAAGTCGCCTAAATTAAAAAAAACGCCAAAAACCGAAAAAATCGCCAAAACAAAAAAAAATTTCCTATATGAAAAACAATCGCCAAAAATTAAAAAATCGCTTAAAATTAAAATATCCGCAAAAATTGCCAAAACAAAAAAAAATTCTTATATGAACAAAAATCGCCAAAAATTAAAAAAACCGCCTAAATGAAAAAAAATAGCCAAAATCAAAAAATCGCCAAAACGAAAATAAATCGCCAAAATTAAAAAACAACGCCAAAATCCGAAAAAAATCACCAAAACGAGAAAAAAAGTTGCAAAACTAAAAAAATTGCTACAAAAAAATAAAAAAAATAAAATATATAAAAAATAAAAAAATCGCCTGAATGAAAAAAAATCGTCAAAATCAAAAAAATTGCCAGAACGAAAAAATCGACAAAATTAAAAAAAACGCCAAAAACCGAAATTTGGACAGTGTATGTAGAACTTTCCCCATCGGGATAACTACCTTGTCGTGGTGTGGTGGCTTAACTACAGACCGTGGTCTATATCTTCAACCCAGTACCATAGCTGACCTTCAATGGTCCCCTATAGTACTGGGTGAAGACAACTGACTCTAAAAGTCTGTATACCAAAGGTTATCCAACCCTAAACCGGGGTGTGATGCGACCCGTGCCCATCGGATTTTTGCAGTCAGGGTTAAAAGACTGTATTATAACGGAGCCTTGCTGATACCTGGGCATCTCAGCAAGTAGACGACGCCCTCACCACGTTCTCGTTTTGGTGATTTTTTTCGGATTTTGGCGTTGTTTTTTAATTTTGGCGATTTATTTTCGTTTTGGCGATTTTTTGATTTTGGCTATTTTTTTTCATTTAGGCGGTTTTTTTAATTTTTGGCGATTGTTTTTCATATAGGAAATTTTTTTTTGTTTTGGCGATTTTTTCGGTTTTTGGCGTTTTTTTTAATTTTGGCGACTTATTTTCGTTTTGGCGATTTTTTTGATTTTGGCGATTTTTTTTTCATTTAGGAGATTTTTTTTAATTTTTGGCGATTTTTGTTGATATAAGAATTTTTTTTGTATTGGCGATTTTTGCGGATTTTTGTCATTGTGGGAATTTTTTTTTGTTTTGACACTTTTTTCTCGTTTTGACGATTTTTTTCGGTTTTTGGCGTTTTTAATTTTGGTGATTTTTTGGATTTTGCCGATTTTTTTTCATATAAGCGATTTTTTTAATTTTTGGCGATTTTTTGGCTATTTTAATTTTGGCAATTTTTTTTGTTTTGGCGATTTATTTTTGATTTTGGCGTTTTTTTTTCATTAAGGCGATTTTTTTTTAATTTTTTGCGATTTTTGTTCATATAAGAATTTTTTTTGTTTTGGCGATTTTCGCGGTTTTTGGCATTTTCTTTTTTAATTTAAGCGATTTTTTTCTTTTTGGCGATTTTTTTCGTTTTGGCGATTTATTTAAATTTTTTGCGATTTTATAATTTTCGGAGTTTTTAGTTTTACCGTTTTTGAAAATTTCAAGAGTTTAACTCTTACGGTTTCCAAGATATACCAATTTGTCAAAATTACATAGTCAAAATTGCATTAACTGATGGAACACCCTTTAATTTAAATTTTTTTTATTTTTAGTGTTAATTGTTGTATCCTATATAAAAATACACTAATTTTACAAATTTCAAGTGTTAATATACATATGTACATACAATTGTATGTATATTACATGGGATTTTAAAAGGTTTCGTCGCTCATATTGGCACACCCTTTAATTTTTAGCTTTTATATATTTGTTGTTGTAGCGACCACAGTTCTACATACACTGTCCAAATTTCACACCCGTAGCTTTTACCGTTCCTGAGAAAATATCTTTCTTCCTAAAACATGAAATATGTTTAATTATTAGGAAAAAAGTTTAAGTTTTCCAACCTTGGAAACGTTTTTATATTTTGTTAAATTTTTTAATTTTTTTTTAATTATAAATACCAATTTTATTCATATCGCAGTATAAAATAAGTTAATTTAATAAAAAAGTAATAAAAACTTGTTTTAGGTAGTTATTTTCTATGGGAAAATAGAGTTTGAGTTTTCCAGCTCTGAAAGCGTCTGCCGATTTTGCTGATTTTGAATAGCAAAATTTTTCGGAAAATTTCTGACACACCAGTCCAAGAACGAAGTCTCTAGCTGTTCTGGGAGCTTGTGAAAACCGATTTCACGTACAGACAGACGGACATCGCTTGTTCGTCTTCCCTATGCATAAGGATCCAGAATATATATGCTTTATGTGTCTCTTATTAATATTGTAGAAATTACAAACGGAATGACAAACATATATATACCCTTTTACCATTTTTTGGTAAAGGGTATAAAAATGACAAAAAATATTTGAAATGCTAAAAAGCTGTTCAGTACATCAATTAGAGATGCATCAAAAATGTTGAAGAAGAAAAAACCGCTGGATATTAACTCAGCTATTAGAATTGCACGAAAAACTTTTAACAGTTCTTTGAAAGGGAAAAAATCACAAATTAAGGCACCACGTATAATACGTGTTCCAAAAATTAGGTGTTTCCTACCATTAATTTCAATTTTAACTACTCTGGGCGCAATTGGCAGTCTAGCGCCTAGGTGCTGCTATAGCGAAGACTGTAACTGCAACAAAAAAAAAGCAAAAAGACAACTTGAGGAAGCAGCTAGACATAATAGAGCGATAGAATCTATAGCAGTAGGTGAAGGACTTTTCCTCAAACCTCATAAGAAAGGATATGGTTTGATTTGTAATAGAGTTGTGTAGTTCATGAACGAACTAGTTCAAATGAACGATTCAATACTTTAAACTAAGTGAACTAGTTCAATTGTTTTACGCTCAATAGTTCAATTTTTGAACTAGTTCAATTTTTGAACTAGGAGCTGAGACACAAAATGAACTAACACAAACTGAACTAAATGTTTTCAACGTTTTGCTTTCCCTTTTTATTGTGCTTTGCTTCTATACTCATCAATATGTATGTATGTACATATATATGTATGTGCATTTTGTTCTTGCTGGCTACTACTACCACAAATGCAATAATAAACAAGAAAACACACGAACACACACAAAATATTTTGGATTTATGAGATTTCTAAAAAAATTCAAACTTAATTTGTTTTGCATATAAAGTTTATATTATAAACCCTTTATAAAGCAAATTTATTAATTAATTAATTAATTTTAGTTTTCGTAAACTTTTTTAATCACAGAATCCCTGCTTTTAATATTGTTAAAGACCACAACATACATACATACACATGTATGTAGGTAGAATTGCAGATGTACAATCATTGAACTAAAAAGACCTAACTAGTTCATTAAACTAAAAAGAGCGATTGAACTAAATGAACGAACTAGTTCATTTATAAATAATGAACTATACTGACCGGTCACTGAAATGAACTAAATGGCACAAGTCTAATTTGTAACGAAAACTCAAGAAACTAATACAAATGCTGCCCACTAGACCATTGACCGATGTTGATCTACAAATTTTTTCATCGAAAACTCCATATTTTAGAGGAGTTTATGTGTTGAACACTCAACCAAAACGAGCGAGGAAAAGAGAATGTGGAATAATATATTTAGATATGTCAACAGGACTCGGCACATATTGGGTAACATATTTTAAAAACAATAAAGAAATAGAATATTTCGATAGCCTTGGAAACTTACGACCTCCTGCAGAAGTAATCAAATATCTGGGTAAAAATATAAGATACAACTATAATCAATATCAGAAGTTTAATACATTTAATTGTGGTCATTTATGCCTTCAATTTCTTTATGAAATAAATAAAAAGACTAGAATTTCATATTAAATAATTTATATAAAATTTTGTTTTATTAGTTGCAAAATATATATGTATATAACAATAGACTTACACTATTGCCAAATAGGATATTGGCCATTTGTGATCAAAAACTCCTCCACCTCCTCCTTATCCAAAATTAAATTTCGCTCCCCTTGTCTTTGCACACGGAATGTGTCATCTGACAGGTGGTTGAGCTCCTCATCCGATAGGGAGTTGTATCTATTAGGTAGGAACATGAAGTGATCCTCCATTTTCACCCTCACAGTTGCCTATGCGATATTTTTTTGAAATATCTAAGTCCTTGATATGCATCAAGGACTTGTTGTTCAATGAACAGAACTTTTTAATAAGGTTTTGTGAAGAGACCATTTGAAGTTCCTTTGGCTTTGAGTATTGTACTGAAATTGATATTAAATGCAGATTCGATGAGTCTAAGAAGCCTACTTGAAAATATTTATTGTGAAATAGTGAATATCTCCATATGAGGAAAATTGTTTGAGAGAAAACGAGAGAGAAAGGGATAGAGTATGCTAAAAGGGGGAGTAACAATTTTGAAATGTTTCTATGTACATGTACACTGTTTTAAACATCAGATCTTTCAATAAGTTTCTTTTTTGTATCTATTAGGTAGGAACATGAAGTGATCCTCCATTTCCACCTTCACAGTTGCATATGCGATATTTTTTTGAAATAACTAAGCCCTTGATATGAATCAAATGCAGATTCGATGAGTCTAAGAAGCCTACTTGAAAATATTTATTGTGAAATAGTGAATATCTCCATATGAGGAACATTTTTTGAGAGAAAACGATAGAGAAAGGGATAGAGTATGCTAAAAGGGGGAGTAACAATTTTGATTTGATTCTATGTACATGTACACTGTTTTAAACATCAGATCTTTCAAAAATTTTTAAAAACAAGTTTGGCAAATTTGAGCCAAGAGAACAGCTATTCCAGCACGTTAAACCATTCCTATGATCCCAAAAAATTATTGAACTACACACACGCATTTACATTTACTTTCATACATACACGTATACAATTAGCACACAAGCAATTCAACTAGATCAAACGCTTAAAAGAGACCACACACGCACAAAACATAAAACGTAAAGAACAAATAATAGAAGTCCCAGTTCATACCAAACATGTTCTTTCAATATGTTTAGCATACAAAAACAAGAACTCAAGCATACGAAAAACTATGCACAAAAAATATGAGCTCAAAAATAAGACATGTTTTGTGAGGACGCTGATGAAAGTTCAAATAAGAAAAAGTTATAAGCTTGTAACGTGACGTTACAAACGATAAAACATATAGTTACATACTACACAACGGATAGGTACATACCATCTCAATTAATGTAGGGTATAACATAATTGTTTAGTTTACATTGTTTATTATTAACTTTGAAGTTAAGAAATGTGCGTTAGAAGTCTCATACAGTTGTGGAGTGGAACTATATAAGAAGCCAAGTTTTAAAAGCAATCGGGGAGCAAGTCACGACACCGTATGGATGGTAGTTACAAGAACGCCACTTGAACTATCATCCGAGAGCTTTGCCGATTCTTGTTTCGATATATATATATTACCTAGTAGAGTTGATAATTGTATTTAGTTAATACACGAACTTCCGAATCTTTCGTGTGCTAGAAAATTTGTATTTAGTTAATACACTAATTCCCGAATCTTTCGTGTATTGTAGTTAGTAAAGCATACGAACTTCCGAATCTTTCGTGTGTTTGGTAGCTAGTAAACATAACTCGTATTTTAGCCGACTACACGAACTCCCGAATCTTTCGTGTATTCGTAAATCGTATTTAGTAAATACACGAACTTCCGAATTTTTCGTGTGTTCGTAAATTTGTATGTAGTTAATACACGAACTTCCGAATCTTTCGTGTGTTCGTAAATTTGTATTTAGTTAATACACGAACTCCCGAATCTTTCGTGTATTGTAGTTAGTAAAGCATACGAACTTCCGAATCTTTCGTGTGTTTTTTAGCTAATAAAAATAACTCGTATTTTAGCCGACTACATGAACTCCTGAATCTTTCGTGTATTCGTAAATCGTATTTAGTAAATACACGAACTTCCGAATCTTTCGTGTGCTAGAAAATTTTTATTTAGTTAATACATGAACTCCCGAATCTTTCGTGTATTGTAGTTAGTAAAGCATACAACTTCCGAATCTTTCGTGTGTTTTGTAGCTAATAAAAATAACTCGTATTTTAGCCGACTACACGAACTCCCGAATCTTTCGTGTACTCGTAAATCGCATTTAATTAATACACGAACAGCCGAATCTTTAGTTGTATTGTAGTTAGTAAAGCATACAAATTTCGAATATTTCGTCTATTTAAAGGAGGTAACAATATTCTCCGAGGACTTGTACTATTATCAGGGCAAGGTACCCAGGAGTCACCCAGACGACAAGAGTGCTTTTTTTTATAACCAACGTATCTAGATATTGAGTTTTAAAGTAGCATAAGTTAAGTTAAGTTTCTTAAATAAAAGTATACTTTGTTCTCTGAATATTAAAACACAAACATCTTCGTGTTATTATTTGCAAAGGAAGCAGACCTTTGGTAAGGACCTGGACAGGCTGACGCCTACCCCAGCTGGAAACAAAAACTGCGTTATCCCTCGGTTGGTTTGGTGTTTTAAGATTCCTTCCGAACAAAATTTCAGCTGGTGAGTGTTTCGAGATTGCTTTTGCCATAAATACGGCAAACCACGAATCCACGAAACACTCACCAGCTGAAATTTTGTTCGGAAGGAATCTTAAAACACCAAACCAACTGAGGGATAAGGGAGACACCCCAAAGGACCACGAAAGGAATACTCCCGGCCCCAACGAATGGACAGAAATAACAAAAGTGGTAGCTGCAGCTTCTGAAAAACAAAAACATTACTATGACCTACGCCGAAGGGATTGGCAGCCAAAAATAGGTGACTTGGTTTTTAAACGAGAAAATGTGTTATCATCGGCAGCTGACCACTTTGTCAGTAAACTAGCACCAAACTATGCAGGTCCATACAAAATTGGGGATAAAATCTCCCGAAATATATATCTCCTCGAGACAGAAGGAAGAAAACAACAAAGAGTACACATACACGATTTAAAACCATATCATCCTCGAAACTAATAAACAACACACCAAAGAGTAATAAAAAGAGAAAGGGAGAGCAAGCAAAATACGAAAAGCAAAATGTGTACACTATACTACAAGCATATAAGAGGCAATATAAAAAATTTTTTTTTCTAAAAGTAATCAGTAATATAATGGAACGCCAACACACCAGACCTCTAGCTCCTGGCAAAATAAAGTCATATTTGCGTAACACATCTATGCTTCGGCACATAACACCGTTCATCCCGCCATTTGAGGCTAGACTAAAAATACGGTCTGTCGAAACAGCAAAAATTGCTGAGTCAGGAGATAAAAAAGTGGACGAGTTGGCGAAAAAGTTCTGGGAAAAGGGAACAAAAACCTCCCTCAGCACAATTGCTAGCGAACCACCCACTAGTACCTTTATACCCAGGAGCCATCCCAAAGCTACGTAGTCTGCAGCAGCCACCACCAACACCAAACTCAACGCCAGACCTGGATGCCCCTACACATAACCCGCTTAGCTGGGCAGAAGCAGCCAGAAATGAAGATGCCCTAGAAGATGTGTTAACCCTTAGCACTTCAGAAATAAGCGAGGACGAAGCTGACGTGGATCTGTTTCAAGGGATCAATATTGAAAATATTGGCACAAACAACCGGACCTGGGTAGTATATCCAAAAGGAAGACCGAAGGTCCAAATAAGAGTGCGCAGTGGGGTCACACGAATGCGATGCAGAGGCAAAACAAAAACATTTGCTGTTGGGGACAAGAAAAATTAAAAAAAAGGGAGAGGAAATAAGTTGATATACATATGTATATACATACATACATAATTATGTACATACATACACTTGGAGCCTTGCGGATTTGCAATTTTTTTTGTTATTATTATTAGTATTATCAATATGCCTATTGTTTTCACATTACTTTTGTTATTCTTGAAAAAAAAACAATCAAACAAAAAACGGAAAAAATCCAAACATATGTACATACATACCTACATACATACAAACGCTTGAAGCATTTATAGTTTGCATGTTAAATGAATTACTTTCTTGTCATGTTTTAGGTCTTTAAAGTGAATTGTTATTATTTTTTTAATTTTTTTTTGCTCATAAGACGAATAGCGGTTTTTTCCTCTTTATGAATAGTGATAAAATATTTTAGTTTAAGCCAAATAAGGTAGTTTTATAATTACTTACATACATATAGGTACATAAATATATATTGTATATGTAGACCCGCTGAAATATTTTTTATTTAGAATGATTTTTTTACACTGGCAACGAGCCGAAACTTTCCGCAGTTCGGTAAAGATTACCTTCGGGTAGTGTAGACCAGAACGGTCATAAACTCGTTTAGCGCCCTAATATAAAGAACTTTTTTTTTTGTTTGTTTTTGTTTTTTTGGAAAGAAAGAAGCGAATGTAACGTGACGTTACAAACGATAAAACATATAGTTACATACTACACAACGGATAGGTACATACCACCTCAATTAATGTAGGGTATAACATAATTGTTTAGTTTACATTGTTTATTACTAACTTTGAAGTTAAGAAATGTGCGTTGGAAGTCTCATACAGTTGTGGAGTGGAACTATATAAGAAGCAAAGTTTTAAAACTAATCGGGGAGCAAGTCACGACACCGTACGAATGGTAGTTACAAGAAGGCCACTTGAACTATCATCCACATATATTACCTAGTAGAGTTGATAATTGTATTTAGTTAATACACGAACTCCCGAATCTTTCGTGTATTGTAGTTAGTAAAGCATACGAACTTCCGAATCTTTCGTGTGTTTGGTAGCTAGTAAACATAACTCGTATTTTAGCCGACTACACGAACTCCCGAATCTTTCGTGTATTCGTAAATCGTATTTAGTAAATACACGAACTTCCGAATCTTTCGTGTGTTCGTAAATTTGTATTTAGTTAATACACGAACTTCCGAATCTTTCGTGTGTTCGTAAATTTGTATTTAGTTAATACACGAACTCCCGAATCTTTCGTGTATTGTAGTTAGTAAAGCATACGAACTTCCGAATCTTTCGTGTGTTTTGTAGCTAATCAAAATAACTCGTATTTTAGCCGACTACACGAACTCCCGAATCTTTCGTGTATTCGTAAATCGTATTTAGTAAATACACGAACTACCGAATCTTTCGTGTGTTTGGTAGCTAATAAATATAACTCGTATTTTACCCGACTACAGGAACTCTCGAACCTTTCGTGTACTCGTAAATCGTATTTAATTAATACACGAACAGCCGAATCTTTAGTTGTATTGTAGTTAGTAAAGCATACAAATTTCGAATATTTCGTCTATTTACAGGAGGTAACAATATTCTCCGAGGACTTGTACTATTATCAGGGCAAGGTACCCAGGAGTCACCCAGACGACAAGAGTGCCTTTTTTATAACCAAGGTATTTAGATATTGAGTTTTAAAGTAGCATAAGTTAAGTTAAGTTTCTTAAATAAAAGTATACTGTGTTCTCTGAATATTAAAACACAAACATCTTCGTGTTATTATTTGCAAAGGAAGCAGACCTTTGGTAAGGACCTGGACAGGCTGACGCCTACCCCAGCTGGAAACAAAAAATGCGTTACAAATGGCGCCCGAGTAGGGACCCGATTGTAATGAAGCATCATGTGGGAAAACACAGCCTCCAACCACCAACGAACTTGGATCGGGTCAAGAACACAATAACGAAACAACACTTAACCAAAATATGCTACAAGTCGATTCTCTGGGGTGGTTATATCTCCTGCGGAAGGATAAACTAGTTGAAGTGTGTCGACAACATGGCATTACCATTTCCGAAAAGGCAACTGTAGACCAGCTACGTCGTCAGTTAGGCGAACTAATTCGTACCAAACGGCATAGGGTATCGTCAGAAAATATACTTCGGTCACTGGAGGAAGAAGTCTTGATCGAAGAGAAAACTCCGGTGCTCCCTGAACCCTATGAGAACCTTTCGTTGCCATCGGAGAAAATTACCACCCGAAGCTTAACCAGTAGTTTAATCGACACCGAAGTAATGCCGACAATATGAAGATGGAATTTGACATATGAAGGAAATGATAACCTAATGGAATTCATCGAACGGCTAGAAGAGCTCGATCGAGGACGCCTGCTTTTTTCATTATTAGAAATACAGAAAGATCGAGCATTACAGTGGTATAGAGTAAAACGACAACAGATTCACACGTTGGAAGAATTTAAACAGGAAGCCACCCGATTCTTCCTGCCTAAGCGGCATTTAGCTCATTTGGAAGAAAGAATCTACCATCGTAAACAGTGACTAAAAGAACGGGCCAAAGACTATATGATGACTTTACAAAGCCTCATTCGGCAACACCCTGAGTTACGAAATTTGGACCACACAGATCGCATATACGATGGACTTCGTTGTGAATACAAGTTATATGTTCATCGTTGCGATTTTCGAACAGTGGATGAGCTGATGGAACTAACCGAAGAATACGAGTTTCTGCGAAGAGAAGAAACAAAACAAGGACGTACGCAGCCAAACCACTGCATACGGAAAAAGGGACGTCGGCTAAACTGCTGGACTTGTAAAAAAGTAGGTCACCTTAGGAGACAGTGCCCCATCGTCAAAACACCACCTCACCCACCTCCCGACTCTACTAATAAAACTAGCAATTATTGTTCAAATGGTACAGGACATACCACGGATGGCCGATACTACACGACTGTAAGTGTCGTCAACACTTCCGTCCGGGCTCTCATAGACACTGGCGCGACACTCACATACATAGGTAAGACCGTTCGGGAGCTCTTGGAAGGACATGGAGTTACTGCCCGCAAATATCAACGCACTATTCAATTGGCGGACGGATCATGTATTTCGAGCGTAAAAGTTTATCCCATAAGCGTAATGCTAAATGGAAAGTCTACAAAACTATTAACATCGGCACTTGATAGTTTAGCTGAACCGATGATCCTAGGAATGGAGTTCTTACACCGTAGGCAAGCCCAACTGATTGTTAATAGCGTAACACTGTCACCTGATACACCTCAAAGCAGAAATCCGACCAATAATAGCCTCTACTCAATCGTAGAAAGAGGATTTCTAACATCAGAAGAAGAAGACCGGCTACAGTTACTTCTAGCCAATTCCCGAGATGCGTTTGAAAACATAAAAGGACCATGTACAGTAGGACAACATATGATTCACATGAGACATGACCGCCCGATAAAACAGAGATATTACCCACGCAACCCTGCTATGCAGTCTATTATAAACGAGGAAGTAGACGAGCTTTTAAAGATGGGTCGCATAGAACCGTCCCACAGTCCGTATAGCTCCCCGGTAGTTTTGGTGCGAAAAAAACAAGGAAGCTGGCGAATGTGCATCGATTTCAGACAAATAGATGCCGCAGCCGAACCAGACGCATATCCTTTGCCACAAATAAATTCGATCCTCAACCAGCTTAAGGAAGCGAAATACATCTCTACCATAAGTTTGAAAAACGGATATTGGCAGATACCTCTGGCCGCTGAGTCTCGTCAATTTACAGCATTTACCATGCCTGGTCGTGGGTTTTATCAGTGGAGGGTCATGCCATTTGGCCTTCATTCCGCACCCGCTACATTCCAAAGGATACTAGACGAAATCATCGGCCTCGACCTATACCCAAAAGTTTTTGCCTACCTAGACGACATTATCATATTAGGGAAGACATTTGAGGAGCATTTAAACACCCTGCAGGAGATATTTAAACGGTTGTTAACTGCAAACCTCCAAATCAATTTTGAGAAATGTGAATTCGTACGTACAAGTCACACCGACCCTGCCAAAATCGAAGCAATTCAGCAATTAGAATCCCCAAAGTCCGTTCGTGAATTGCGGCGCGTCCTAGGCATCACTTCATGGTATCGTCGATTTATTCCAGACTTTTCAACAATAGGTAAACCCCTGACCCGGCTGCTCAAAAAGAATACGTTATTTCACTGGGGAAGTGAGCAGGAAGACGCTTTCAAGGCGTTAAAACAACGTATAATAGAGGCCCCCATATTAAGCTGCCCAGATTACGAACTACCTTTTTTCCTGCAAACTGATGCCAGTAAAGAAGGACTAGTTCTTTTCCAACGTCAAGGTGACCAGGAGAAGGTGGTGGCATACGCTAGTCGTACGCTAAGTGAATTAGAACGTAACTGTTCTGCTACCGAGCAAGAATGCTTGGCAGTATTATGGGGCATTCGTAAAATGAGACTGTACTTGGAGGGTTACTACTTCACCGTCATAACCGACCATCAGTCCTTAAAATGGTTACATACCATCCAGAACCCATCGGGGCGTTTAGCCCGCTGGGCCCTAGAAATACAACAGTATGATTTTGACATCGAATACCGCGAGGAAAATTTAATATAGTGGCCAATGCCTTATCCAGAACCCGTTACCTTATGACACCCAAACCGAACAACTCTGGGCAGTGACCACCAGCCAAACGAATTGGTACCAGAAAAAACTAAATAAAGTCCGCGCATCAAGTTCCTCCTACCCAGACTACCAAGAAATAGATGGACGTCTCTTCCGACATATCAAGCCCAGACCCATAGTTTCCGGTTTCCAATGGAAGCTCTGTATAAGACCTGACGACATCCCTCAAGTATTGTTCGAAGTGCATGACGCCCTTACGGCAGGACATATGGGAGTATATAAAACGCTGAAAAGAGCACAGGAAAACTATTATTAGCCCGTGATATCCGACGTTATGTACGGACTTGTATGACATGTGGCCGGTATAAAGTAGAGCAAAATAGAAAAGCGGGGCTGATGTCCACTATGATGAATTCGCAACCATGGGAAACGGTTTGCATGGATTTCATCGGACCACTTCCTCGTTCGTCGTCGGGGAAGAGTTGGCTTCTAGTTCTAATGGACAAGTTTAGTCGATGGGTAGAATTAGTATCCCTGCGATGTGCCACCGCGAGTGCTGTAGTAACGGCACTAAAAGAACGAATCATATACCGCTTCGGGTGTCCAAATATTATTATATCAGACAACGGCCCACAATTCACAGGAAAGATGGTAAAAAATTTTTTGGAAGACTGTGGGGTTGAACACCGATGCACTGCCCCCTATACACCACAGGAAAATCCTACTGCACGAGCTAACCGAGTAATAAAAACTCTGATGGCACACAATTCTGAAAACAACCATAGACACTGGGATCACGCCCTAAGTGAGATTGCTTTTGCCATAAATACGGCAAACCACGAATCCACGAAACACTCACCAGCTGAAATTTTGTTCGGAAGGAATCTAAAAACACCAAACCAACTAAGGAATAAGGGAGACACCCCAAAGGACCATGAAAGGAATACTCCCGGCCCCAACGAATAGACAGAAATAACAAAAGTTGTAACTGCAGCGTCTGAAAAACAAAAACATTACTATGACCTACGCCGAAGGGATTGGCAGCCCAAAATAGGTGACTTGGTTTTTAAACGAGAACATGTGTTATCATCGGCAGCTGACCACTTTGTCAGTAAACCAGCACCAAAGTATGCAGGTCCATACAAAATTGGGGATAAAATCTCCCGAAATATATATCTCCTCGAGACAGAAGGAGTAAAACAACAAAGAGTACACATACACGATTTAAAACCATATCATCCTCGAAACTAATAAACAACACAGCAAAGAGTAATAATAAGAGAAAGGGAGAGCAAGTCACGACACCGTACGAATAGTAGTTACAAGAAGGCGACTTGGACTATCATCCAAAAGCTTTGCCGATTCTTGTTTCGATATACATATATTTCCTAGTTGAGTTGATAATTGTATTTAGTTAATACACGAACTTCCGAATCTTTCGTGTGCCAGAAAATTTGTATTTAGTTAATACACGGCCTCCCGAATCTTTCGTGTATTGTAGTTAGTAAAGCATACGAACTTCCGAATCTTTCGTGTGTTTGGTAGCTAGTAAACATAACTCGTATTTTAGCCGACTACATGAACTCCCGAATCTTTCGTGTATTCGTAAATCATATTTAGTAAATACACGAACTTCCGAATCTTTTGTGTGTTCGTAAATTTGTATTTAGTTTATACACGAACTTCCGAATCTTTCGTGTGTTCGTAAATTTGTATTTAGTTAATACACGAACTCCCGAATCTTTCGTGTATTGTAGTTAGTAAAGCATGCGAACTTCCGAATCTTTCGTGTGTTTTGTAGCTGATAAAAATAACTCGTATTTTAGCCGACTACACGAACTCCCGAATCTTTCGTGTATTCGTAAATCGTATTTAGTAAATACACGAACTTCTGAATCTTTCGTGTGTTTGGTAGCTAATAAATATAACTCGTATTTTAGTCGACTACACGAACCCCCGAATCCTTCGTGTACTCGTAAATCGTATTTAATTAATACACGAACAGCCGAATCTTTAGTTGTATTGTAGTTAGTAAAGCATACAAATTTCGTATATTTCGTCTATTTACAGGAGGTAACAATATTCTCCGAGGACTTGTACTATTATCAAGGCAAGGTACCCAGGAGTCACCCAGACGACAAGAGTGCTTTTTTTTATAACCAACGTATCTAGATATTGAGTTTTAAAGTAGCATAAGTTAAGTTAAGTTTCTTAAATAAAAGTATACTGTGTTCTCTGAATATTAAAACACAAACATCTTCGTGTTATTATTTGCAAAGGAAGCAGACCTTTGGTAAGGACCTGGACAGGCTGACGCCTACCCCAGCTGGAAACAAAAACTGCGTTATCCCTCGGTTGGTTTGGTGTTTTAAGATTCCTTCTGAACAAAATTTCAGCTGGTGAGTGTTTCGAGATTGCTTTTGCCATAAATACGGCAAACCACGAATCCACGAAACACTCACCAGCTGAAATTTTGTTCGGAAGGAATCTTAAAACACCAAACCAACTAAGGAATAAGGGAGACACCCCAAAGGACCACGAAAGGAATACTCCCGGCCCCAACGAATGGACAGAAATAACAAATAAAAAAAGCTGCAGCGTCTGAAAAACAAAAACATTACTATGACCTACGCCGAAGGGATTGGCAGCCCAAAATAGGTGACTTGGTTTTTAAACGAGAAAATGTGTTATCATCGGCAGCTGACCACTTTGTCAGTAAACAAGCACCAAACTATGCAGGTCCATACAAAATTGGGGATAAAATCTCCCGAAATATATATCTCCTCGAGACAGAAGGAAGAAAACAACAAAGAGTACACATACACGATTTAAAACCATATCATCCTCGAAACTAATAAACAACACACCAAAGAGTAATAAAAAGAGAAAGGGAGCAAGCAATATACGAAAAGCAAAATGTGTACACTATACTACAAGCATATAAGAGGCAATATAAAAAATTTTTTTTCTTAAAGTAATCAGTAATATAATGGAACGCCATTACACCAGACCTCTAGCTCCTGGCAAAATAAAGTCATATTTGCGTAACATATCTATGCTTCGGCACAAAAATCCGTTCATCCCGCCATTTGAGGCTAGACCAAAAATACGGTCTGTCGAAACAGCAAAAATTGCTGAGTCAGGAGATAAAAAAGTGGACGAGTTAGCGAAAAAGTTCTGGGAAAAGGGAACAAAAACCTCCCTCAGCACAATTGCTAGCGAACCACCCACTAGTACCTTTATACCCAGGAGCCATCCCAAAGCTACGTAGTCTGCAGCAGCCACCACCAACACCAAACTCAATGCCAGACCTGGATGCCCCTACACATAACCCGCTTAGCTGGGCAGAAGCAGCCAGAAATGAAGATGCCCTAGAAGATGTGTTAACCCTTAGCACTTCAGAAATAAGCGAGGACGAAGCTGACGTGGATCTGTTTCAAGGGATCAATATTGAAAATATTGGCACAAACAACCGGACCTGGGTAGTATATCCAAAAGGAAGACCGAAGGTCCAAATAAGAGTGCGCAGTGGGGTCACACGAATGCGATGCAGAGGCAAAACAAAAACATTTGCTGTTGGGGACAAGCAAAATTAAAAAAAAGGGAGAGGAAATAAGTTGATATACATATGTATGTACATACATACATAATTATGTACATACATACACTTGGAGCCTTGCGGATTTGCAATTTTTTTTGTTATTATTATTAGTATTATCAATATGCCTATTGTTTTCACATTACTTTTGTTATTCTTGAAAAAAAAAACAATCAAACAAAAAACGGAAAAAATCCAAACATATGTACATACATACCTACATACATACAAACGCTTGAAGCATTTATAGTTTGCATTTAAAATGAATTACTTTCTTGTCATGTTTTAGGTCTTTAAAGTGAATTGTTATTATTTTTTTAATTTTTTTTTGCTCATAAGACGAATAGCGGTTTTTTCCTCTTTAGGAATAGTGATAAAATATTTTAGTTTAAGCCAAATAAGGTAGTTTTATAATTACTTACATACATATAGGTACATAAATATATATTGTATATGTAGACCCGCTGAAATATTTTTTATTTAGAATGATTTTTTTTACACTGGCAACGAGCCGAAACTTTCCGCAGTTCGGTAAAGATTACCTTCGGGTAGTGTAGACCAGAACGGTCATAAACTCGTTTAGCGCCCTAATATAAAGAACTTTTTTTTTGTTTGTTTTTGTTTTTTTGGAAAGAAAGAAGGGAATGTAACGTGACGTTACAAACGATAAAACATATAGTTACATACTACACAACGGATAGGTACATACCACCTCAATTAATGTAGGGTATAACATAATTGTTTAGTTTACATTGTTTATTACTAACTTTGAAGTTAAGAAATGTGCGTTGGAAGTCTCATACAGTTGTGGAGTGGAACTATATAAGAAGCAAAGTTTTAAAACTAATCGGGGAGCAAGTCACGACACCGTACGAATGGTAGTTACAAGAAGGCCACTTGAACTATCATCCGAGAGCTTTGGCGATTCTTGTTTCGATATACATATATTACCTAGTAGAGTTGATAATTGTATTTAGTTAATATAGGAACTTCCGAATCTTTCGTGTGCTAGAAAATTTGTATTTAGTTAATACACGAACTCCCGAATCTTTCGTGTATTGTAGTTAGTAAAGCATACGAGCTTCCGAATCTTTCGTGTGTTTGGTAGCTAGTAAACATAACTCGTATTTTAGCCGACTACACGAACTCCCGAATCTTTCGTGTATTCGTAAATCGTATTTAGTAAATACACGAACTTCCGAATCTTTCGTGTGTTCGTAAATTTGTATTTAGTTAATACACGAACTTCCGAATCTTTCGTGTGTTCGTAAATTTGTATTTAGTTAATACACGAACTCCCGAATCTTTCGTGTATTGTAGTTAGTAAAGCATACGAACTTCCGAATCTTTCGTGTGTTTTGTAGCTAATCAAAATAACTCGTATTTTAGCCGACTACACGAACTCCCGAATCTTTCGTGTATTCGTAAATCGTATTTAGTAAATACACGAACTACCGAATCTTTCGTGTGTTTGGTAGCTAATAAATATAACTCGTATTTTACCCGACTACAGGAACTCTCGAACCTTTCGTGTACTCGTAAATCGTATTTAATTAATACACGAACAGCCGAATCTTTAGTTGTATTGTAGTTAGTAAAGCATACAAATTTCGAATATTTCGTCTATTTACAGGAGGTAACAATATTCTCTGAGGACTTGTACTATTATCAGGGCAAGGTACCCAGGAGTCACCCAGACGACAAGAGTGCTTTTTTTATAACCAAGGTATTTAGATATTGAGTTTTAAAGTAGCATAAGTTAAGTTAAGTTTCTTAAATAAAAGTATACTGTGTTCTCTGAATATTAAAACACAAACATCTTCATGTTATTATTTGCAACGGAAGCGGACCTTTGGTAAGGACCTGGACAGGCTGACGCCTACCCCAGCTGGAAACAAAAACTGCGTTATCCCTCGGTTGGTTTGGTGTTTTAAGATTCCTTCCGAACAAAATTTCAGCTGGTGAGTGTTTCGAGATTGCTTTTGCCATAAATACGGCAAACCACGAATCCACGAAACACTCACCAGCTGAAATTTTGTTCGGAAGGAATCTTAAAACACCAAACCAACTGAGGGATAAGGGAGACACCCCAAAGGACCACGAAAGGAATACTCCCGGCCCCAACGAATGGACAGAAATAACAAAAGTGGTAGCTGCAGCTTCTGAAAAACAAAAGCATTACTATGACCTACGCCGAAGGGATTGGCAGCCAAAAATAGGTGACTTGGTTTTTAAACGAGAAAATGTGTTATCATCGGCAGCTGACCACTTTGTCAGTAAACTAGCACCAAACTATGCAGGTCCATACAAAATTGGGGATAAAATCTCCCGAAATATATATCTCCTCGAGACAGAAGAAAGAAAACAACAAAGAGTACACATACACGATTTAAAACCATATCATCCTCGAAACTAATAAACAACACACCAAAGAGTAATAAAAAGAGAAAGGGAGAGCAAGCAAAATACGAAAAGCAAAATGTGTACACTATACTACAAGCATATAAGAGGCTATATAAAAATTTTTTTTTTCTAAAAGTAATCAGTAATATAATGGAACGCCAACACACCAGACCTCTAGCTCCTGGCAAAATAAAGTCATATTTGCGTAACACATCTATGCTTCGGCACATAACACCGTTCATCCCGCCATTTGAGGCTAGACCAAAAATACGGTCTGTCGAAACAGCAAAAATTGCTGAGTCAGGAGATAAAAAAGTGGACGAGTTGGCGAAAAAGTTCTGGGAAAAGGGAACAAAAACATCCCTCAGCACAATTGCTAGCAAACCACCCACTAGTACCTTTATACCCAGGAGCCATCCCAAAGCTACGTAGTCTGCAGCAGCCACCACCAACACCAAACTCAATGCCAGACCTGGATGCCCCTACATATAACCCGCTTAGCTGGGCAGAAGCA
Organism: Tachina fera; assembly: GCA_905220375.1. NCBI lineage: Eukaryota > Metazoa > Arthropoda > Insecta > Diptera > Tachinidae > Tachina > Tachina fera. The sequence continues at coordinate 105,172,298 of LR999963.1, forward strand.
GCCAGAAATGAAGATGCCCTAGAAGATGTGTTAACCCTTAGCACTTCAGAAATAAGCGAGGACGAATCTGACGTGGATCTGTTTCAAGGGATTAATATTGAAAATATTGGCACAAACAACCGGACCTGAGTAGTATATCCAAAAGGAAGACCGAAGGTCCAAATAAGAGTGCGCAATGGGGTCACACGAATGCGATGCAGAGGCAAAACAAAAATGATTGCTGTTGGGGACAAGCAAAATTAAAAAAAAGGGAGATGAAATCAGTTGATATACATATGTATATACATACAAACATAATTATGTACATACATACACTTGGAGCCTTGCGGATTTGCAATTTTTTTGTTATTATTATTAGTATTATCAATATGCCTATTGTTTTCACATTACTTTTGTTATTCTTGAGAAAAAAACAATCAAACAAAAAAAGGAAAAAATCCAAACATATGTACATACATACCTATATACATACAAACGCTTGAAGCATTTATAGTTTGCATTTAAAATGAATTACTTTCTTGTCATGTTTTAGGTCTTTAAAGTGAATTGTTATTATTTTTTTTAATTTTTTTTTGCTCATAAGACGAATAGCGGTTTTTTTCCTCTTTATGAATAGTGATAAAATATTTTAGTTTAAGCCAAATAAGGTAGTTTTATAATTACTTACATACATATAGGTACATAAATATATATTGTATATGTAGACCCGCTGAAATATTTTTTATTTAGAATGATTTTTTTTACACTGGCAACGAGCCAAAACTTTCCGCAGTTCGGTAAAGATTACCTTCGGGTAGTGTAGACCAGAACGGTCATAGACTCGTTTAGCGCCCTAATATAAAGAACTTTTTTTTTTGTTTGTTTTTGTTTTTTTGGAAAGAAAGAAGGGAATGTAACGTGACGTTACAAACCATAAAACATATAGTTACATACTACACAACGGATAGGTACATACCACCTCAATTAATGTAGGGTATAACATAATTGTTTAGTTTACATTGTTTATTATTAACTTTGAAGTTAAGAAATGTGCGTTGGAAGTCTCATACAGTTGTGGAGTGGAACTATATAAGAAGCCAAGTTTTAAAAGCAATCGGGGAGCAAGTCACGACACCGTATGGATGGTAGTTACAAGAACGCCACTTGAACTACCATCCGAGAGCTTTGCCGATTCTTGTTTCGATATACATATATTACCTAGTAGAGTTGATAATTGTATTTAGTTAATACACGAACTTCCGAATCTTTCGTGTGCTAGAAAATTTGTATTTAGTTAATACACGAACTCCCGAATCTTTCGTGTATTGTAGTTAGTAAAGCATACGAACTTCCGAATCTTTCGTGTGTTTGGTAGCTAGTAAACATAACTCGTATTTTAGCCGACTACACGAACTCCCGAATCTTGCGTGTATTCGTAAATCGTATTTAGTAAATACACGAACTCCCGAATCTTTCGTGTATTCGTAAATCGTATTTAGTAAATACACGAACTTCGGAATCTTTCGTGTGTTCGTAAATTTGTATTTAGTTAATACACGAACTCCCGAATCTTTCGTGTATTGTAGTTAGTAAAGCATACGAACTTCCGAATCTTTCGTGTGTTTTGTAGCTAATAAAAATAACTCGTATTTTAGCCGACTACACGAACTCCCGAATCTTTCGTGTACTCGTAAATCGTATTTAATTAATACACGAACAGCCGAATCTTTAGTTGTATTGTAGTTAGTAAAGCATACAAATTTCGAATATTTCGTCTATTTAAAGGAGGTAACAATATTCTCCGAGGACTTGTACTATTATCAGGGCAAGGTACCCAGGAGTCACCCAGACGACAAGAGTGCTTTTTTTATAACCAACGTATCTAGATTTTGAGTTTTAAAGTAGCATAAGTTAAGTTAAGTTTCTTAAATAAAAGTATACTTTGTTCTCTGAATATTAAAACACAAACATCTTCGTGTTATTATTTGCAAAGGAAGCAGACCTTTGGTAAGCACCTGGACAGGCTGACGCCTACCCCAGCTGGAAACAAAAACTGCGTTACAAGCTTAGCAACAAGGCTTGCGTAGTGTGAACGGGGACTAAGTATGTAGTTCAAGGAATATAGCAGCATTTAAATTTTTTTCTGGGGGAGCATCTATTCTAGCACGAGAAAAAATTAATCCAAACATAGAATATTAAAAATAACAAATACGTATGAACACATACAACTAAGCGCTATCAATTATGAATAAGTTCCCGCAAAATCCAGCTCTTTCTAATACTATATCTATACCTCTTTGATACGGGCATACATACATACATAGATCCAACTCTAAATATGTACACACCCACTACATAATTTTTTGTAGTAGGAGAGTGATCATGTATCCCAAATGAAGAGCCAACCCCTCTGATACCAGCACACACATACATACATATTTATTTATTTATTTATTTATTTGTTTATTTATTTGTATAGTTGTAACCTAGCACAACAAGATATATACATCTTATAAATGAAAGTGCTGGTTAATCAATCAAAATAATAACAAACAATTATCAAGATAATGATAAAAAATTAATAAAAATAAAACGTACATATTAAAAACATGGAATAATTTTGCAGAAAAATATAACATAGTGAAAATGTAGAAAAATAGGATAAAATAAATAGAGCAAAAAGAAAAAAAAATTCATTCATAAATTTTCAATAAGTACTGATTCAAAAAATTGATAATCTGAACATAAATTAAGAAAAATTTTTATATAACTCCTTTTTAAACGCATATGCATTGCCTAAGGTTTGAATATTATTTGGCAGATAATTCCAGAGACTTCTGGCATTAATAAAAAACTGACGTTGTGACAGAAGAGTCTTATACCTATGTTTAATGATTTTTCTTCCGCGATTAGATCTAGCAAATTGTATTCTACAAAACAAGTACATAGGTTTCTTCGATGTAATTATTTTATGTAGGAACATTAGGCATTTAATTTTTAAGAGGTTTTCAAACTCAACTTGAAATATCTGCTACGAGAAAAATGAAATGTGATCACGACGCCCTTTTAAGAAAATGTATCTCGCTAAGTTGTTGTAAGCGACTTTGAGTTTCCGTTGATCATGGCTGTCACTATTCGCAAAAATTTCACAACGGTATAATAACACCGGAATTAAATAGCTTTTTGCCAGCTGCACACGTATGGTTAATGGGGTTGAATCTATAACAGCCCATAAGTTGCGAAGCATACTGTATACTCTACCCACAACGACATTAATGTGATTTGACCACGTAAGGCGATTATTAAAAATAACACCCAGATTGGATGCTGATGTCACATAGTCAATTTTGTTTCCTTTTATTTTGAGTTCAGATACATCAAACACTCTATTAGATTTTGAAATCAAAATACACTTTGACTTGGAGGGATTAATACATAACCCATTAGCATTAGCCCAATTATTTATTGCGTTTAAATCATTACTGATATTGTTCACACTCGAGCTTAAATTTTCAACACATGAACTTATGTATAGCTGCACATCATCTGCATACATATGAATTTTGCAGTTGGTTAAAAGATTAGGTAAATCATTAATATATATGCAGAATAAAAGAGGTCCCAGTATTGAACCTTGAGGAATTCCTCTCCTAACATTGAGTGCGTTTGATATCTTGTTATTTAGATGAACACGCTGGGTCCTGTTCATAAGATAGGAATGAATAAGATTGCATGCTGAACTTGAAAAGTAAAACAATTTCTGGAGCTTTAATATTAAGGTTTTATGATCAACTGTATTAAATGCTTTACTGTGGTCCAGAAGTACTAAAAACGACACCAAGTTATTATCCAAATTGAATCTTAGGTCTTCAACCACATCCACAAGAGCAGTAGTACAGCTTCTTGCTTTCGTAAAACCCGATTGCATATCAGACAGAAAATTGTTGTGCTCTAAGTAGATATTGATTTGTTTGGCAATAAGAGTTTCCATAACTTTGGATAAGAATGGCAATAGGCCTGAATTCGCTGTTGGTTTTTGGGATAGGAAGGAGTTTAGATAGCTTCCATCCATCAGGAAAGGTAGACTTAAGAAGAATAGTATTAAACAAATGTGTGTAGTAAGGCAATAGCTTAGGTGTAAGTGCTTTTAAAAATCTGGGATCTAAATTATCTGAACCGATTGCATTTGATTTGACTGATAATAGACACTCTAAAACTTCTGACTGATTAACACCACGAAAACTGAGGGGGTTCTGTATGGAAACACTACAAAGATCATCATAAATGTTACAATTTGGAAATGGTATATTGATATTTGCAAACTGTTAGTTCATGGTGTTAACATCAACATCCAAGTTATTTGCTTTATAAGAGTTCTGACCTATACCAATTTTACGGATTTCCTTCCATTTCGATTCATTGTCTATTGCAGAAGAAAATTTACTACGATAAAACATGATCTTGGCCTGTTTAATGCGTTTTTGAACCTCCCTTCGAGCAGATTTGTAAACTACATTCAGATCATCCGTTCTATATCTCTTCCACCTATTATAAGCATTATCACGTTTCTCAATTAACAGTTTTATTTCATGACAAAACCATGGTGGTTGATTGGCTTTAATAATTTTTGTTTTAATTGGAATACTCATGTCATACATCATTCGAATATTTTCTTGTAACAAAGAAAGTTGATTATTTACATTATCAATTGCATAGATCTGGTCCCAACGGACACTATTAATGAATTGATTTAGTATTGTATAATCAATGTTATGATAATCCCGATAAGTAACATATTTATCCGTAGCTGCTAAAGGCAGGTCATAACTCGAAAAAATAATATCGTGGTTGGAAAACACTGAAGCCGAGATTTGATCATAGATGAGTACTTTAGGTTTATGGTCAAGAAATACTAGATCAATCAGACTACTGGAAGTACTGTGAAAATGAGTAGGTGTAGAAACATTCACAGGTAAAAGATTAAGAGATTGCATGGGTTCATTAAGCGGATTTTCAACTAAAAGATTATTATTAAAATCACCAAGGACAATAATATCATCATACTCAATGGAGATTTCCTCTAAAATAGAAATAAAAGGATTGACAATCATGCTACTGTTAGGTCTGTAAACACTACCTAGTAAAAGCTTCTTCTTATCATTTGTCGAAATTTCTAGAAATAAATATTCAATTGCACTGCCAATTTGATTTAATATTTTTTTACAGTGAATGTCATTGCGTACGTATACTGCTACTCCGCCACCTTTGGCTTTAGTTTCTACAATATTGATAAAAATTGTTCTGTCAGACCTGAATAGCTTAACGCCCTGCAGGTTGTATACAAAATCTTGAACATCCACTGGGAACCATGCTTCAGATATGCAAATGATATCAATACCTGCTGATTCAAATAAATATCTAAATTCATCAATTTTTTTATTTAAGCTTTGTGCATTTAAGTGTATGATATTAAGGCCAGACATTTGTTTGGCAAGAATTCTAATCATGTTGTACACACAGTCTTTAGAATTTGTACCATTAATGTTTAACATATTTATATTTAAAGTTGGCAATGCCTTCAAAAGTACAGTGAGCGATATTTTATAAAATTTAAATTCGAGCGATAAAAGGAGTTATATAGGATGTATTTGGTTGAATATGGGTACCCTGATAAAGGCAAATAAATAAATGTAAAATTAAATGGAATAAATGAAAAAAAATTTAAAACATGAAAGCACCTAAGACAAAACTTAATACCAACAAGTAAGAGTGCTATATTCGGCTGTGCCGAATCTTATATACCCTTTACCGAAGTGCGTTTATGTAGTACAGAGATACATACATACATAAGCACAGGGACATGTAGGTACATATTAATTTTGTGAAAAAATTCATACTTTTTTCTCTAGTGCAATTTTTAGGTTTTTGGCATTATGTTTAATTTGGTGCTTTTTAAATTTTGGCGATTTATATTATTTCGCTGATTTTTTTAGTTTTGTCGATTTTTTTTTCATATAGGCATTTTTTTTTTGGTTTTGGCGATTTTTTTCGGTTTTTAGCGTTTTATTTTTTATTTTGGGCGACTTTTTTCCTTCTGGCAATTTTTTTGATTTTGGCGATTTTTTTTTATTTAGGCGATTTTTTTATTTTTTATATATATATATAATTTTTTTTTGTGGCAATTTTTTTTAGTTTTGATACTTTTTTTCTCGTTTTGGCGACTTTTTTCGGTTTTTGGCGTTTTTTTTATTTTTGGCGACTTTTTCTTCCTTCTGGCAATTTTTTTGATTTTGAAAATTTTTTTCATTTAGGCGATTTTTATATTTTTTGGCGATTTTTTTTCATATAGGCAATTTTTTTTTTGTTCTGGCGATTTTTTCGGTTTTTGGCGTTTGTATTTCTTTTTGAAAATTTTTTTAGTTTTGACACTTATTTCTCGTTTTGGCGATTTTTTTTCGTTTTGGCGGATTTGTTTGATTTTGGCGATTTTTTTTCGTTTTGGCGATTTTTTTTATTTTATATATATATATATATATAATTTTTTTTGGGGCAATTTTTTTTAGTTTTGATACTTTTTTTCTCGTTTTGGCGACTTTTTTCGGTTTTTGGCAACTTTTTCTTCCTTCTGGCAATTTTTTTGATTTTGAAAATTTTTTTTCATTTAGGCGATTTTTATATTTTTTGGCAAATTTTTTTCATATAGGCAATTTTTTTTTGTTCTGCCGATTTTTTCGGTTTTTGGCGTTTGTATTTCTTTTTGACAATTTTTTTTTAGTTTTGACACTTATTTCTCGTTTTGGCGATTTTTTTCGGTTTTTGGCGTTTTTTTAATTTTGGCGATTTTTTTTCGTTTTGGCGGATTTGTTTGGTTTTGACGATTTTTTTTATCTAAGCGATTTTTTTAATTTTTGGCGATTTTTTTATATAGGCAATTTTTTTGTTTTGGCGAATTTTTTCGATTTTTGGCGTTTTTTTATAATTTTGACGATATATTTTCGTTTTGACGATTTTTTTGATTTTGGCGATTTATTTTCATTTATGCGATTTTTTTTTTAATTTTTGGCAATTTTAGTTCATATAAGAATTTTTTTTGTTTTGACAATTTTAGCGGATTTTTGTCATTGAGGGAATTTTTTTTTGTTTAAACAATTTTTTCTCGTTATGGCGATTTTTTTCCTATTTATGGCGTTTTTTTAATTTTGGTGATTTTTGGATTTTGCCGTTTTTTTCATATAAGCGATTTTTTTTAATTTATGGCGTTTTTTTTAATTTTTGGCGATTTTTTTTCATATAGGCCATTATTTTTTGTTTTGGCGATTTATTTCGGTGTTTGGCGTTTTTTTAATTTTGGCGATTTATTTTCGTTTTGGCGATTTTTTTGTTTTGGGCGATTTTTTTTAATTTTAGGTGATTTTTGTTCATATAAGCATTTTTTTTTGTTTTGGCGATTTTTGCGGTTTTTTGTCATTGAGGGAATTTTTTTTGTTTAAACACTTTTTTCTCGTTTTGGCGATTTTTTCCTATTTATGGCGTTTTTTTTAATTTTGGCGATTTTTTTTTCGTTTTGGCGGATTTGTTTGATTTTGACGATTTTTTTTCATCTAAGCGATTATTTTAATTTTTGGCGATGTTTTTTATATAGGCAACTTTTTTGTTTTGGCGAATTTTTTCGATTTTTTACGTTATGGCAATTTTTTTTACCTATTTATGGCGTTTTTTTAATTTTGGCGATTTTTTGATTGTGCCGATTTTTTTCATATAAGCGATTTTTTTAATTTTTGGCGATTTTTTTTCATATAGTCTATTTTTTTTTTGTTTTGGCGATTTTTTTCGGTGTTTGGCGTTTTTTTTTTAATTTTAGCGATTTATTTTCGTTTTGGCGATTTTTTTTTTATCTTGGCGATTTTTTTTATTTAGGCGATTTTTTTTAATTTTTGGCGATTTTTGTTCATATAAGCAATTTTTTTTGTTTTGGCAATTTTTGCGGTTTTTTGTCATTGAGGGAATTTTTTTTCTCGTTTTGGAGATTTTTTTCTCATTTATGGCGATTTGTAATTTTTGGCGATTTTTTTTGTTTTGGCGATTTTTTTGATTTTGCCGATTTTTTTCATATAAGCAATTTTTTAATATATGGCGACTTTTTTAATTTTTGGCGATTTTTTTTCATACAGGCCTTTTTTTTTGTTTTGGCGATTTTTTCAGTTTTTGGCGTTTTTTTAATTATGGCGACTTTTTTTCGTTTTGGCGATTTTTTTGATTTTGCCGATTTTTTTTCATTTAAGTGATTTTTTTTTAATTTTGGCGATTTTTTTTCATATAGGCAATTTTTTTTTGTTTTGGAGATTTTTTTCGGTGTTTGGCGTTTTTTTTAATTTTGGCGATTTATTTTCATTTTGGCGACTTTTTTTCATTTGGACGTTTTTTTTTCATTTTGGCGATTTTTTAAAATTTTTGGCGATTTTATAATTTTCGGATTTTTTGACCGTTTTTGAAAATGTCAAGAGTTTAACTCTTACGGTTTCCAACATATAGCAATTTGTCAAAATTACATAGTCAAAATTTAATTAACTGATGGACCACCCTTTAATATAAATTTTTTTAATTTTAGTGTTAATTGTTATAGCCTATATAAAAATATCAATATACATATGTATATAAATACATCCAATTATATGTATATTACATGGGATTTTAAAAGTTTTCGTCACTCGTTTTGGACCACCTTTTAATATTTATCTTCTATATATTTGTTGGTGTAGCGACCAAAGTTCTACATACACTGTCCAAATTTCAGACCCGTAGCTTTTACCATTCCTGATAAAATAGCCTTCTTCCTAAAACATGATATATGTTTAATTATTAGGAAAAAAGTTAAAGTTTTCCAACCCTGGAAACGTTTTTTTTATTTTGTTAAATTTTTTAATTTTTTTTTAATTATAAATACCAATTTTATTCATACCGAAGTATAAAATAAGTTAATTTAATAAAAAAGTAATAAAAACTTGTTTTCGGTAGTTATTTTCTATGAGAAAATAGAGTTTGAGTTTTCCAGCTCTGAAACGGTCTGCCCGATTTTGCACATCATCTGCATACATATGAATTTTGCAGTTGGTTAAAAGATTAGGTAAATCATTAATATATATGCAGAATAAAAGAGGTCCCAGTATTGAACCTTGAGGAATTCCTCTCCTAACATTGAGTGCGTTTGATATCTTGTTATTTAGATGAACACGCTGGGTCCTGTTCATAAGATAGGAATGAATAAGATTGCATGCTGAACTTGAAAAGTAAAACAATTTCTGGAGCTTTAATATTAAGGTTTTATGATCAACTGTATTAAATGCTTTACTGTGGTCCAGAAGTACTAAAAACGACACCAAGTTATTATCCAAATTGAATCTTAGGTCTTCAACCACATCCACAAGAGCAGTAGTACAGCTTCTTGCTTTCGTAAAACCCGATTGCATATCAGACAGAAAATTGTTGTGCTCTAAGTAGATATTGATTTGTTTGGCAATAAGAGTTTCCATAACTTTGGATAAGAATGGCAATAGGCCTGAATTCGCTGTTGGTTTTTGGGATAGGAAGGAGTTTAGATAGCTTCCATCCATCAGGAAAGGTAGACTTAAGAAGAATAGTATTAAACAAATGTGTGTAGTAAGGCAATAGCTTAGGTGTAAGTGCTTTTAAAAATCTGGGATCTAAATTATCTGAACCGATTGCATTTTATTTGACTGATAATAGGCACTCTAAAACTTCTGACTGATTAACACCACGAAAACTGAGGGGGTTCTGTATGGAAACACTACAAAGATCATCATAAATGTTACAATTTGGAAATGGTATATTGATATTTGCAAACTGTTAGTTCATGGTGTTAACATCAACATCCAAGTTATTTGCTTTATAAGAGTTCTGACCTATACCAATTTTACGGATTTCCTTCCATTTCGATTCATTGTCTATTGCAGAAGAAAATTTACTACGATAAAACATGATCTTGGCCTGTTTAATGCGTTTTTGAACCTCCCTTCGAGCAGATTTGTAAACTACATTCAGATCATCCGTTCTATATCTCTTCCACCTATTATAAGCATTATCACGTTTCTCAATTAAAAGTTTTATTTCATGACAAAACCATGGTGGTTGATTGGCTTTAATAATTTTTGTTTTAATTGGAATACTCATGTCATACATCATTCGAATATTTTCTTGTAACAAAGAAAGTTGATTATTTACATTATCAATTGCATAGATCTGGTCCCAACGGACACTATTAATGAATTGATTTAGTATTGTATAATCAATGTTATGATAATCCCGATAAGTAACATATTTATCCGTAGCTGCTAAAGGCAGGTCATAACTCGAAAAAATAATATCGTGGTTGGAAAACACTGAAGCCGAGATTTGATCATAGATGAGTACTTTAGGTTTATGGTCAAGAAATACTAGATCAATCAGACTACTGGAAGTACTGTGAAAATGAGTAGGTGTAGAAACATTCACAGGTAAAAGATTAAGAGATTGCATGGGTTCATTAAGCGGATTTTCAACTAAAAGATTATTATTAAAATCACCAAGGACAATAATATCATCATACTCAATGGAGATTTCCTCTAAAATAGAAATAAAAGGATTGACAATCATGCTACTGTTAGGTCTGTAAACACTACCTAGTAAAAGCTTCTTCTTATCATTTGTCGAAATTTCTAGAAATAAATATTCAATTGCACTGCCAATTTGATTTAATATTTTTTTACAGTGAATGTCATTGCGTACGTATACTGCTACTCCGCCACCTTTGGCTTTAGTTTCTACAATATTGATAAAAATTGTTCTGTCAGACCTGAATAGCTTAACGCCCTGCAGGTTGTATACAAAATCTTGAACATCCACTGGGAACCATGCTTCAGATATGCAAATGATATCAATACCTGCTGATTCAAATAAATATCTAAATTCATCAATTTTTTTATTTAAGCTTTGTGCATTTAAGTGTATGATATTAAGGCCAGACATTTGTTTGGCAAGAATTCTAATCATGTTGTACACACAGTCTTTAGAATTTGTACCATTAATGTTTAACATATTTATATTTAAAGTTGGCAATGCCTTCAAAAGTACAGTGAGCGACGGTATTTTATAAAATTTAAATTCGAGCGATAAAAGGAGTTATATAGGATGTATTTGGTTGAATATGGGTACCCTGATAAAGGCAAATAAATAAATGTAAAATTAAATGGAATAAATGAAAAAAAATTTAAAACATGAAAGCACCTAAGACAAAACTTAATACCAACAAGTAAGAGTGCTATATTCGGCTGTGCCGAATCTTATATACCCTTTACCGAAGTGCGTTTATGTAGTACAGAGATACATACATAAGCACAGGGACATGTAGGTACATATTAATTTTGTGAAAAAATTCATACTTTTTTCTCTAGTGCAATTTTTAGGTTTTTGGCATTATGTTTAATTTGGTGCTTTTTAAATTTTGGCGATTTATTTTATTTCGCTGATTTTTTTAGTTTTGTCGATTTTTTTTTCATATAGGCATTTTTTTTTGGTTTTGGCGATTTTTTTCGGTTTTTAGCGTTTTATTTTTTATTTTGGGCGACTTTTTTTCCTTCTGGCAATTTTTTTGATTTTGACGATTTTTTTTTATTTAGGCGATTTTTTTATTTTTTATATATATATATATATAATTTTTTTTGTGGCAATTTTTTTTAGTTTTGATACTTTTTTTTCTCGTTTTGGCGACTTTTTTCGGTTTTTGGCGTTTTTTTATTTTTGGCGACTTTTTCTTCCTTCTGGCAATTTTTTTGATTTTGAACATTTTTTTCATTTAGGCGATTTTTATATTTTTTGGCGATTTTTTTTCATATAGGCAATTTTTTTTTGTTCTGGCGATTTTTTCGGTTTTTGGCGTTTGTATTTCTTTTTGACAATTTTTTTAGTTTTGACACTTATTTCTCGTTTTGGCGATTTTTTTTCGTTTTGGCGGATTTGTTTGATTTTGGCGATTTTTTTTCGTTTTGGCGATTTTTTTTTTATATATATATATAATTTTTTTTGTGGCAATTTTTTTTAGTTTTGATACTTTTTTTCTCGTTTTGGCGACTTTTTTCGGTTTTTGGCGACTTTTTCTTCCTTCTGGCAATTTTTTTGATTTTGAAAATTTTTTTTCATTTAGGCGATTTTTATATTTTTTGGCAATTTTTTTTTGTTCTGGCGATTTTTTCGGTTTTTTGGCGTTTGTATTTCTTTTTGACAATTTTTTTTTAGTTTTGACACTTATTTCTCGTTTTGGCGATTTTTTTCGGTTTTTGGCGTTTTTTTTTAATTTTGGCAATTTTTTTTCGTTTTGGCGGATTTGTTTGGTTTTGACGATTTTTTTTATCTAAGCGATTTTTTTAATTTTTGGCGATTTTTTTTACATAGGCAATTTTTTTGTTTTGGCGAATTTTTTCGATTTTTGGCGTTTTTTTATAATTTTGACGATATATTTTCGTTTTGACGATTTTTTTGATTTTGGCGATTTATTTTCATTTATGCGATTTTTTTTTTAATTTTTGGCAATTTTAGTTCATATAAGAATTTTTTTTGTTTTGACAATTTTAGCGGATTTTTGTCATTGAGGGAATTTTTTTTTGTTTAAACACTTTTTTCTCGTTATGGCGATTTTTTTCCTATTTATGGCGTTTTTTTAATTTTGGTGATTTTTGGATTTTGCCGTTTTTTTCATATAAGCGATTTTTTTTAATTTATGGCGTTTTTTTTTAATTTTTGGCGATTTTTTTTCATATAGGCCATTATTTTTTGTTTTGGCGATTTATTTCGGTGTTTGGCGTTTTTTTTAATTTTGGCGATTTATTTTCGTTTTGGCGATTTTTTTGTTTTGGGCGATTTTTTTTAATTTTGGGCGATTTTTGTTCATATAAGCAATTTTTTTTTGTTTTGGCGATTTTTGCGGTTTTTTGTCATTGAGGGAATTTTTTTAGTTTTGACACTTATTTCTCGTTTTGGCGATTTTTTCCTATTTATGGCGTTTTTTTTAATTTTGGCGATTTTTTTTTCGTTTTGGCGGATTTGTTTGATTTTGACGATTTTTTTTCATCTAAGCGATTATTTTAATTTTTGGCGATGTTTTTTATATAGGCAACTTTTTTTGTTTTGGCGAATTTTTTCGATTTTTTACGTTATGGCAATTTTTTTACCTATTTATGGCGTTTTTTTAATTTTGGCGATTTTTTGATTGTGCCGATTTTTTCATATAAGCGATTTTTTTAATTTTTGGCGATTTTTTTTCATATAGTCCATTTTTTTTTGTTTTGGCGATTTTTTTCGGTGTTTGGCGTTTTTTTTTTAATTTTAGCGATTTATTTTCGTTTTGGCGATTTTTTTTTTATCTTGGCGATTTTTTTTCATTTAGGCGATTTTTTTTAATTTTTGGCGATTTTTGTTCATATAAGCAATTTTTTTTGTTTTGGCAATTTTTGCGGTTTTTTGTCATTGAGGGAATTTTTTTTTTTTCGTTTTGGAGATTTTTTTCTCATTTATGGCGATTTGTAATTTTTGGCGATTTTTTTTGTTTTGGCGATTTTTTTGATTTTGCCGATTTTTTTCATATAAGCAATTTTTTAATATATGGCGATTTTTTTAATTTTTGGCGATTTTTTTTCATACAGGCCTTTTTTTTTTGTTTTGGCGATTTTTTCAGTTTTTGGCGTTTTTTTAATTATGGCGACTTTTTTTCGTTTTGGCGATTTTTTTGATTTTGCCGATTTTTTTTCATTTAAGTGATTTTTTTTTAATTTTGGCGATTTTTTTTCATATAGGCAATTTTTTTTTGTTTTGGAGATTTTTTTCGGTGGTTGGCGTTTTTTTTTAATTTTTGGCGATTTATTTTCATTTTGGCGACTTTTTTTCATTTGGACGTTTTTTTTTCATTTTGGCGATTTTTTAAAATTTTTGGCGATTTTATAATTTTCGGATTTTTTGACCGTTTTTGAAAATGTCAAGAGTTTAACTCTTACGGTTTCCAACATATAGCAATTTGTCAAAATTACATAGTCAAAATTTAATTAACTGATGGACCACCCTTTAATATAAATTTTTTTAATTTTAGTGTTAATTGTTATAGCCTATATAAAAATATCAATATACATATGTATATAAATACATCCAATTATATGTATATTACATGGGATTTTAAAAGTTTTCGTCACTCGTTTTGGACCACCTTTTAATATTTATCTTCTATATATTTGTTGGTGTAGCGACCAAAGTTCTACATACACTGTCCAAATTTCAGACCCGTAGCTTTTACCATTCCTGATAAAATAGCCTTCTTCCTAAAACATGATATATGTTTAATTATTAGGAAAAAAGTTAAAGTTTTCCAACCCTGGAAACGTTTTTTTTATTTTGTTAAATTTTTTAATTTTTTTTTAATTATAAATACCAATTTTATTCATACCGAAGTATAAAATAAGTTAATTTAATAAAAAAGTAATAAAAACTTGTTTTCGGTAGTTATTTTCTATGAGAAAATAGAGTTTGAGTTTTCCAGCTCTGAAACGGTCTGCCCGATTTTGCAAAATTTTTCGGAAAATTTCTGACACCCCAGTCCAAGAACGAAGTCTCTAGCTGTTCTGGGAGCTTGGGAAACCCGATTTCACGTACAGGCAGACGGACAGACGGACATCGCTTGTTCGTCTTCCCTATGCATAAGGATCCAGAATATATATACTTTATGTGTCGCTTATTAATATTGTAGAAATTACAAACGGAATGACAAACCTACAATAAGCATTAACGTATTTGGATATGATGAGGGGGCAAATCAGATCATTGGTCCCTATTATTTGAATAAGGACGAGAAAATTAACTATGTAAACTTGCTTCTTATGGAGAATGGTAAAGTTCATGACTTTATTTTTATAAAGGACATATCAAGGTAAGTTAAAAAAATTATACTACACTTTAATTTAATGATACATATAGTTGTTTTATATATTTTATAGAATATCTATATTTAACTTATAAATTTTTATTTCTTTTTTATCATTCACAGACTTTTACGGAATCAGCTAACGCAGGATGGACATAACTTAATTGTCTGCAATACCTGTCTCCAGTACACTCATAGGAAAAACGTTATGAATAATCATAAGGCTGAATGCGGCAAAATCGTTACAACTATACCATCAGGTCCTTATAAAATTCTCAGCTTTAAGGGACATCAAAGGAAAATGGATGTCCCCTTTGTGGTTTACGCGGACTTCGAATGCATCCTGGAAAATATTAGTGATAATGTAAGTAATAAAACTAGTGTAGTCAAAAAGCACACTCCTTGTGCATTTAGTTATTATATTAAGTGTCTCCATAGCAGTAAGTTAGATCAGTTAAGGGTTTATACTGGAAAAGATGCCTCAAAAAAATTCGTGTCATATTTAGTTAAAGATTGTGAAGATATTTATAATAATTATTTAGTAAATAATAGGCAAATTGATACTTTATCCCCTTCTGATGTTTTTAATTATTATAATGCGGTGAATTGTTATATTTGTCAAAAAATTTTAGGTAAAGATCGCGTTAGAGATCATTGCCACATTAGTAATATAATATAATTTTTTTTAACTTTTCATCACAACTATTATATTGTTTGCTCTTTTTAAACAATACACAACGATCGCACTGATCTTTTTTTGGTACAAAAAATCCGAGATTGAATTATTTTTTAAAAATATCTGTAAACGTCGATAATGATGTGGAATGCTCAGGAAACTTTTGTTGAAAAAAACGAAACATTTTACTAATCATTAATCCTTCCTACAAATACTGACGTGATGTACTGGCTCTGCAATAATACGAATCAACTACTGGGAAACTTTTTATATGTTCCTTTATTATTTCCTTCGTTTCGTTTGAAATATCATGCTTAACATGCTTGCCCTTTCGTAATTCATTCACAACTCCTGTATTTTGATCGCAAAGGTGATTGAAATGATAATTTATTCTATTTTTTGACATACTTAGAGTATTTAAAAAAGTCTTTGAAGTAGTACGCAAAACTTCTCTGTTTTTTGCTAGAATGTTTCTCAACTCTTCTTTTGATGTTGTGGACCAACACAAATTTGCTATAAAAATGATTCTTCTGGCTGTCTGTGAGCGACCAGAATTCTTTAAAAATTTGTAGTCGCCTAGGCAGAAAAAGACAATCAGCACGACGTTACTACGATTGTCTACGGGTACAACTAACATCAGTACAACATTCATTTACCAAAATTTTAATGTACTCATATCATTAATATGATAACGCCGAATGACCGTCCTCCGACTTTTGTTTTCAATGTTGTCACAATACTCTAAATACAAATTTATAAGGTCGTCACAATGTAAATTTCCCAACTTAAGTAAAATTTTTGTATTTATGGTGTTGAAGCGGTATAGAATTATTGTAAACGGGGTATTGGGAAACCAACGTCGGATTTTTGTAAATACAGTATTGTAGTGGTACAGCATTATTAAGAACGTGGTATTTGTAAACGTTAAGTCATATTTTTGTGTTTACAGTACTGTGGTGCTACAAAAATTTTGAAAAAGTCGTAATTTTGGATTTGCAGTGTTGTGGTGGTACATATTTTTTGGACAAAGTCACAATTTCTGCCTGGGCGGTCATTTCCAGAAAATAATTCACTACATGAAAAATAACATTCAGATGTGCATGTACATAGGTTTAATTTATTTTCTTTGTTGTAGTACTCCTTTTATTGAAACATATTCCTCGCCATACTGTCTAAGTTTTTACGCATGTACTGCTTCGGCTGTGAACTATTTGGAATGACGAAATCGTCGGAGTCAATATATATATAAATAAATAATTTTTTAGACATTCTAATAGAAATATGCGTTTCTTGGCCTTACCCTTCAGGTTAGTATGATTATAATTCCGTTCCTTTTTTATTGTTTTCTGTTTTATGCAATGTTAAGCAAATGAATTTAAGTATTACAAATAATAATAAACAAAAATAAAGCAGACTGGAACAAATTTTTTCGCTAGAAATTTTATATTTTGACACAGCACATTAACTTTCGGCTAAGTCGAGCAACTGATAAAGAAAATATTAAGAAATCAGTAATTGCTAAGTGAAGGTTAATTAACAACTATCCTATTTAGCAACACAACAAGACTACTTACTTACATAGCAACAATAACATTAACAATAATTAAAAATTAACGGCTTTTGCATACTGATTGTCATTGTTCATTTCTTTTTTTCTTCTTTCATTTTGGTTACCAAGAGCAATATAAAGTCACAAAAATAAAAATAAAACAACAAAAGGTATCGCAAAGAGTTCCAAATTACTAAAAACTTTCATATGGAACAAAATAAAAAATTATTTTTTTATTTAGTATTTTTGGTACGTTTTTGTTCTATATGCACGGTTTTTTGCATATAGAACACAGTAGGTTACGAAGCTTGTCACTAAAGAGTTGTATAGCACAAACGATAAGAACAAACTGATTACACAGATCGACAAATCTCTAATTAGCATGCTTGTAGATGCTCTTCACAAATGTTGTCAAAAGTATAATGCTTGAGTCTTGCCTTTATTAAAATTGCTGATCCCCCGCAAGCTATTTCTCTTGGGTCCTTTGAATCATATAAAATGTAGCCATTAATTTTGAATAGACTTCTTGAAGTCAAATAAGTCTCAGAAACCAATATTATATCAATATTTTTTCAGTGAGGAAGTGCTCAAATTCATTTTTATGTTGGCGAATGCCGTTTGCGTTCCAAAAACGTATCTTTAACGTGTTCATGGCTTGTTAACTAATGCTTGAAGCCGTGTAGACTGCATTCGTAGCATTTCTTGCATCATGCTAGTCATATTTTTTGTAAAATTATTTATAGTCAGCACCAGATTATCAATGTTATCTTCAAGGCGATTAAAACTAAAGTTTGAGTTTGTATTTGTTGAAATATTTGGCGTGGAAACATTTTGTGCGGGAATAGAATTTGTTTTAGCAGCATCGTCAGACGACACACGGGAAGAAAATGGTTGGCTCATTTGCGCAAACGTTGCGGAGTAAGCGTTTGCTGATTAAGATGGAGCTAATTTAGGTTTTTGCACCATAGTCTGTTTGACAAAAGAGTAGACAGGACAACCTCTGTAGTTAGCGGTGTGATTACATCCACAATTACTGCATTTTTTTATCACTTTGATCTTTTGGGTTATTGCAACTAGCAGTTCCGTGTAATTCGCCGCACACTACATAAACAGTGGGTAATTTACAGTATGTTTTTGTATGGCCATACTCTTGGTAATTATGGCACTGTACAGGACTTGATCGCTTATGTGGCTCTTAAGCTGTGATTTTTCGGTAGAAGAGGTATTTTGGGCTATAATTTGGGTGTGTCTCATTTTTTTCAGCTGTATGTCATTCGGCTCCAGTTCAACACGAAATAGAGGCTGGGGTATCTTCTCCCTATTGATTATGTTGGAAACATTTTTTACTTTAAATCATTGTATGATGACCGCATCTTTTACTTCTTCGGGATTAACATAAGAGTCAACACCCTTCAATACGATCTGCATACCTTTGGCACTCTTAAGCTGGTACGTATAAAAACTTGTTTTTTTTCGAATTCAGTCACTATTTTACGGAAATCTTTTTCTTCGTTTATTGAATTGAATTTCGTCAATGTTAAAACGCTTAATTGGAATAACATGAAATGCGTTTTCAACAATGGCCAAGTCTAATTTTTTAATAAGGGCGTTAGAATTTTTCTCTCTCAAATATAAAGGTGGTGGTTTAAAGAACTTTTGCGATGATGCAGTGGGTTTGCCGTCGGTGACTGCAATAAAGAAAAACGATTTTGACGATTGGAGCAGATTAAATTTTTGAAGAATTCGGGCTTCGACCATGCTTTACCACGGTTATGTATCTATCCATTCCGACTTGTACCTTGGGTTTGTTATCTGTAGTGATAACTTTATTAAGTGATGAACACGAGCCTGAAGAGGATTATATTACTGACTTAAATATATGAAAAAGTACTAGGCAACTGTAATGGTAATGAATCATTAATTGGCATTCGACAAAGCAAAGTTGATCGCTGACGAAAAATTGGGTTTGCCGTTAAAAAAAATTTCATTGGATTTATTACTTCTATTGTTTTCATTAAAATACTCACAGTAAGATAAGAATTTCTGCCATTAGAACCCACTTCACAACTTTTTGTATTTGAGGTACTGATATAGAGTATTCCTCAAGGGCACTTTTTTTTGTTTTTGTTATTTCTACTATGGAAAAATATTAGCAAAGCTCTTAAAGCTTATTTATTAAAGTCAGTATGTACTAGAGTTGGGCATAGTTTGTTTCTTTTGCGGATTGTTCTTTTTGATCCCAACAACAAAAAGAACTAGTTCGTTCTTTTCGTTCAGTTGTTCTTTTCGGTCAGTTGTGCAGTGAACAACAGAGCAGAGATTACACGTACATGCATACATTGAATCCTCTTCAATGTTTTATTCGTTTGTTAATATTCTAAAGTAATTTCATTTCATACTTAACGACCTTATTTAATTAATAATTTTTGATTGGAAATGCTTAGAATGAAGTTTGATCATTTGAAAACAAATTTTAATCACTTTTTTAATACTGATTTATATTCCACAACAAATTATTTCTTTTAATTGAGTAAAAATTTTCTTTGCTTAGACGTATTTTCATTTGTGCTTTGTAGTCTTATTTGTTGTATGCTTTTAGTAAGTAAAAGGTAAAAATTAATATTTTTGAAATTTTAAAAATTAAATCCGTTTTCAGTTTAAAACAAATTATAATCACTTTTTTAATTCTAATATTCTTTTTCAAAATCTGTTTTTTAGTTCAATACTACAAATTATTTCTATTAATTTTGTAAAACTCACTTGTATATTTCACTAAGTATACATTTTCTTTTGTTTGTGTTGATTATTGTGCTGAAAATTTAATAGGCACACTACATTTGTTTTTTTTTAACATTATGCAAACGAGAAACTATAATATTTTACTTGAAATCTTTTGCATGTGCATTGGTCAGGAACAGAGAATAAGATAAACAAAACAAAATAAAGACCAAAAATTAACGAACGAACAAAAAACGAACAATACCAAGATATCTAAAAGTACCATGAGAATAATAAAGACCAAAAGAACAAGAAAGACTAAAATAACAACAAAGACCAAAAAGGAACAGCTAGTCTGAACTAGTTCACATCGTTCACTTATGGGAATAGTTCAATTGAACTAGTTCATTCTTTTTGAGCCCAACCCTAGTATGTACCTATTATGAATAATATGTACTACGAATATTTTTTTGTTCGTTTAGTAAGAAAAAATTCCGCTAATCGACTATTCACTATGAATGTACAACGAGAACTTTGATGATAAATAAATTTCCGCAAGAAATTTTTTCCCAGGGAACAATTTCAACTAATAGCAAATTATAGGGAAAACAAAATATTCTAATTGGAAAAGGGAGAAATTTCACGGAATTTTATTCATAATTGCTTTGATTATATATTTCAATTATATATTACAAGTTATAAGTAACACAGTGTGACAAAAAATAATACCTTCGAAGTGTTACTATTTTTCTGGTAGGTATTGGTTGCATTGGGCGCATTCATAAGACGTAGCTGTTGAGGTCAACTGTTGCGAAACTGTTGGCCGCAACAGTTACTTCTTAGAAACGGCTTGATGGATGTACTGCAAAATGAACAGCTGATGAATGTAAACAATTGAAAATGAATAAAAGATGAACAATAACAATTATTTAAATTGGCTAAATTAATTAGTTTAGCCAAAACATGTGGACAACAGAGAATTTGTAATGAAGTCAGCAGCATTTTTACAAAAAAATAACGGCCCTATGTATAAGCAAAAATTAGCATGAAGTTAGCATAAGTGACGAAATTTAATTATGTTTTAACGAGTTCCTCCATACAATTTGAAATAAAAAACGGTAGCATTACCTAATTTTAACCCACCTCTAAGTCCTAGCATGATTTTTAATGTGAAGTTTCATCGCAAAACTCTTTAAGATCATGTTCAATTGTGCCACTTATGCTAACTTCATGTCAATTTTTGATTATACATTGGGCCGTAAATATTTTGTGTTTGCACAACACTGCAATAACAATAAAGACCTGCACCTATAGTATTTAAATTTTAACGCTAAGCCGCCATGTTATCAAAAATCTTTCAACGCAATAATGAATTAAATATGTAATAAATAATGATCTTTGAACTTTTATTTTACCTTTTTATTTTGAAAAATAGTAAGGTCTTTTTTAAATTAAATTAATTAATTTATTATTTCATATTTCGACACGCCTTTGTGTGTCTTTTTCAGGTGAAAGTTTTTTGATTTGAAAAATTACTTGTCATACATTATTTTTCAAATCAAAAAATTTTCACCTGAAGAAGACACACAAAGGCGTGTCGAAATATTGAATAATAAATTAATTAATTTAATTTAAAAAAGACCTCAACCTTAATAAAATAGTAACTATTTTTTATGTAATAAATAATAAATATACATATGTTTGATGAAATTATTAATTTAATTCCTTTATTTCGTTCCTTTATCGCATTTTAAATGTAAAATTTAAAAAATATTTGCAGCCGCCATCTAACAAAGCGGCGTTCCATTATAGTATAAACGGCATAAGTGTTTTTGTTCAGCTGTTCACTCAACTGTTGAGTAATTGCTGCCATTTTTTCTATCGTAAAATTTTTTGGCTACCTGTGCTCAGACTGAACAGCTGGTCGAAAAGACTTCTGCCGTTTATACTATAATGCAACGCCCCTTTGTTAGGTGGCGGCTGCATATATACATTAAATTTTACATTTAAAATGCGATAAAGGAACGAAATAAAGTACTTAATTAATTTACTAATTGCATTAAACATATAGTCGTTCGCAAGTTATTGTGTTCTATACCGCAAAATAGGAAAAATTGAGATAAGATTGATTTTTAGTAAAACTTTTAGAGATTTGTCGATCTGTGTAATCAGTTTGTTCTTATCGTTTATAGTTCTCGAAATATGAGACATTGACTTTGTGCTATACAACTCTTTAGTAACAAGCTTCGTAACCTACTGTGTTCTATATGCAAAAACCCGTGCATATAGAACAAAAACGTACCAAAAATACTAAATAAAAAAATAATTTTTTATTTTGTTCCATATGAAAGTTTTTAGTAATTTGGAACTCTTTGCGATACCTGTGGTTGTTTTATTTTTATTTTTGTGACTTTATATTGCTCTTGGTAAATAAAATGAACGAAGAAAAAAAGAAATGAACAATGACAATCAGTATGCAAAAGCCGTTAATTTTTAATTATTGTTAATGTTATTGTTGCTATGTAAGTAAGTAGTCTTGTTGTGTTGCTAAATAGGATAGTTGTTAATTAACCTTCACTTAGCAATTACTGATTTCTTAATATTTTCTTTACCAGTTGCTCGACTTAGCCAAAAGTTAATGTGCTGTGTCAAAATATAAAATTTCTAGCGAAAAAATTTGTTCCAGTCTGTTTTATTTTTGTTTATTATTATTTGTAATACTTAAATTCATTTGTTTAACATTGCATAAAACAGAAAACAATAAAAAAGGAACGGAATTATAAACATATTAGCCTGATGGGTAAGGCCAGGAAACGCATATTTCTATTAGAATGTCTAAAAAATTATTTATTTATATATATTGACTCCGACGATTTCGTCATTCCAAATAGTTCACAGCCGAAGCAGTACATGCGTAAAAACTTAGACAGTATGGCGAGGAATATGTTTCAATAAAAGGAGTACTACAACAAAGAAAATAAATTAAACCTATGTACATGCACATCTGAACGTTATTTTTCATGTAGTGAATTATTTTCTGGAAATGACCGACTACAACTTTTTAAAGAATTCTGATCGCTCACAGACAGCCAAAAGAATCATTTTTATAGCAAATTTGTGTTGGTCCACAACATCAAAAGAAGAGTTGAGAAACATTCTAGCAAAAAACAGAGAAGTTTTGCGTACTACTTCAAAGACTTAAAAGAAAATTTAATGCAACGTGTGTGTCAAACATTTTTTTAAATACTCTAAGTATGTCAAAAAATAGAATAAATTATCATTTCAATCACCTTTGCGATCCAAATACAGGAGTTGTGAATGAATTACGAAAGGGCAAGCATGTTAAGCATGGTATTTCAAACGAAACGAAGGAAATAATAAAGGAACATATAAAAAGTTTCCCAGTAGTTGATTCGTATTATTGCAGAGCCAGTACATCACGTCAGTATTTGGAGGAAGGATTAATGATTAGTAAAATTTAAAAAATAATTCAATCTCGGATTTTTTGTACCGTTGTGTATTGTTTAAAAAGAGCAAACAATATAATAGTTTTGATGAAAAGTTAAAAAAAATTATAAAGAACATTGTCGTGAAAAAAGGAATCGCAAAGTCGAGTGAAAAAGACAGAACGATTAAATCCAAGGACACAATAGTAATTTGTTTCGACTTTCAAAGTGTGTTTAAATTGCCAAAGGGGCTTTAGTCTATTTATATTATTTTATTATGATTCAATATGACGGTAACAGTGTGTTCACAAAACAAAAAAGAATCAAACATAACTTACTGCGCTATTTGTAGGAAAAAGTTTACAGCAAATTGTTATGGATTTTAAAAATGCTAAGCTTTTCATCTTATGGAGCGACTCTGGTGTGCCTCAAAATAAAAATCAGATTTTCTCAACTGCTCTTCTGCAACTCATGCACAACCATAAAAAAGTTCAATCAATCACCTAAAAATTTTCTGAACCGGGTCATTCCCAAATACAAGAAGTGGATGCCGTTCATAGCAGTAGTAGGGAACTACCAATCCGGCCGCAATTAAACTTGCAAAATTGTGGGTGAAATTGTTAAATTTGTGTAATTAAAAGTTCAAAATTGTTAAATATTTGGAAATTTGTGAAATTTGATACCTACGAGGGTGGTTCAATAAGCGCATCTTATTTTTTGGTTGCATAAAGAGTTTTTGGTTTACATTAACTTTGTGGGAACGGGTAATTTTTTTGGGTTATATTAATTATGATAACGGGTGATGAAACCCCTTAGGGTTTCATAAGATTAAGATTTCATAAGTGTATATGCCGACGGGAAAATCATGAAAATGATTTTTCCTAATACCAATGGTGAAATAGTGATTATTAATTTTTCCTAATGCCTACGGCAATGCATGAAAATTTTTCCTAATGCCTACGGCAATGCATGATAAATTTTCCTTATGCCGACGGCAAAACATGATTATTATTTTTTTCAAATGCCGACGGCAAAACATTATTATAATTTTTTTCAAATGCCGACGGCAAAACACATAATTATTTTTTTGTCCAATGCCGACGGCAAAACATGATTATTATTTTCTAATACCAAATGGAAAATTGCCAGTGTTGCCACTTTTTTTTTTATCGTAATACTATATCAGTAAAATCAGAGAAAATAGATTTGATGACCACTACGCGATTCTCATATGAATCGGGAGAATTTGTGTATGATTTCCTCACGCTAATAAATTATTTATAAATAAAATAATTAAATAAATTAATAAACAATTTATTTAATAATTTTATATATGTATAAAATGTTCTTTTGTATATGAACACCCTAATACTTGTGTGTGGGTGGTCCAGCTTCTTTGTCGCTGGTATTTATTTATTTGTTTAAGAAATATATTTGTATGTATGTATGTATATGTGTATGTATATGTGTATGTATATGTGTATGTATATGTGTATGTATATGTGTATGTATGTATGTATGACAGAGGTGCTTGTGCGTAAAATGTTTTGTAGAATACATTTATATTTTGCAACGTAATGATTTTCTTTGTCTACGATTATTTTAAAGAAGCAAAGTTTCAATTAAGTACACTCATCAGCAGAGAAATAAAAAGTAAATATGCTGCAAGGATACTGCTACTAATTTTCGTATAAATACGCCAACTTTTCTAACCAACAGATCAGTACTTTATTGTATTTACAACCATCATCAGCAATTGTGTTGAAGTGAAATAATAATAATAAAATAATTAAAAATGAGTTCTTCACGTTATCAGTGTAAAAGATGACATAAGGTATATAAATACCAAAAGTCCTTTTTGGATCATGTCAAAAATCATAGTGTGCAGGATCCAGTGGTCGTAAGCCGTGACAGAAATCATGAACAACTGCAAACATCTCTTGAAAATTATCAACAGCACCTAAATATGTCTCATCATCAGCAACATCCTTCTCCACATTACCCCCAATATCAGGTACCAATGAATTATCAACAATACGGCATGCCATGGAATAATCAGTTTTTGGGATCAGGAGTGCCAATGCAATATGAGTATCCAAGTTACAATTATAATCCCGTCACACCAGATAATCAAACGCAGCAGTATTCCAATTTGATGCAATAGCAACCTCTTAATTATCATCAACAATAGCAGCAGCAACAACAACAAGCTCAATAACAAGGTGTGGATATCCATGGAGGGAATTTGTACAACGATGCTATGGACATAAGTTTAACGGAAAGTGATGGGGAAGAAGAAGAAAGAAGAGAAGAATCTCTGCCAACTCCAATGAATGTTTCACATTCTAGAAGAAGTAGCAGAGAATGTGAGATGTTTCAAAATATCGAAAGCCTTCAAAAATCATATCGCCACATATGCTATTCTAAATAAAAAAGACTAACTTCTTCTGGAAGAATTTATTAAGGAAAACATAAATTTTTTATTTTAACAAACACAACCCGCAAAGCGATTAGCTTGTCTGCAGAAAACACCCAGAGTCTATGGTGGGAATCGAACCCACGACCTCTGGACTGAGAGGCTAGCATCGCTACCACTCAGCCACAGGGACACCAATATTTTTATTGAGAGACTTCACATGAATTTGTGTAAGCATACAATTATTAAATTTCATGTGAGTATTGTGGTGGAGTACATCAAAATTGTTGAAGAAGATTTGGAGTTGTGTGTTATAACACATGTAGCTAAAATGAGTTTGGTGACGAAGGCAGGCAACATAAAAGAAATATTACGTAAACAGATTAAAGAGATTTCAACCAAAATGTCCGAATTTGAAGAGCGCGATTCTGGTTGGACTTTGTCACGCATAGTCCGAGCAGAAATTAATATCAACAAATCGTCGCTCGTCAAAGGATCAAGTTGGATATCCGCACCTCAAAAACTAGTAAGAAAATTTACTTGCATCAATATTGAAAATGATGATGATTACTGCTTCAAGTGGTGTTTGATTGCTGCCATGGATACAACGAAAGATCACGATGCAAGACGTTGTAATAGTTATAGCATCCCTGACATTTCTAAGGACATTATTTCTGCGCGAAATGGTGTGGCGTTAAATTTAAAAATTTTAAGCTTCCCATTAGCACTAAACAAAATTAAAGAGTTTGAGGTGAACAATCCTACAATAAGCATTAACGTATTTAGATATGATGAGGGGGCAAATAAGATCATTGGTCCCTATTATTTGAATAAGGAGGAGAAAATTAACTATGTAAACTTGCTTCTTATGGAGAATGGTGAACTTCATCACTATATTTTAATAAAGGCCATATCAAGGTAAGTTAAAAAAATTATACTACACTTTAATTTAATGATACATATAGTTGTTTTATATATTTTATAGAATATCTGTATTTAACTTATAAATTTTTATTTCTTTTTTATCATTCACAGACTTTTACGGAATCAGCTAACGCAGGATGGACATAACTTAATTGTCTGCAATATCTGTCTCCAGTACACTCATAGGAAAAACGTTATGAATAATCATAAGGCTGAATGCGGCAAAATCGTTACAACTATGCCATCAGGTCCTTATAAAATTCTCAGCTTTAAGGGACATCAAAGGAAAATGGATGTCCCCTTTGTGGTTTACGCGGACTTCGAATGCATCCTGGAAAATATTAGTGATAATGTAAGTAATAAAACTAGTGTAGTCAAAAAGCACACTCCTTGTGCATTTAGTTATTATATTAAGTGTCTCCATAGCAGTAAGTTAGATCAGTTAAGGGTTTATACTGGAAAAGATGCCTCAAAAAAATTCGTGTCATATTTAGTTAAAGATTGTGAAGATATTTATAATAATTATTTAGTAAATAATAGGCAAATTGATACTTTATCCCCTTCTGATGTTTTTAATTATTATAATGCGGTGAATTGTTATATTTTTCAAAAAAATTTTAGGTAAAGATCGCGTTAGAAATCATTGCCACATTAGTGGTAAATATAGAGGTGCAGCCCACAATAAGTGTAATTTAAATTACCAAATTCCCAAGTTTATACCAGTTTAATTTCACAATTACTCAAATTATGACTCACATCTCTTTATTAAAGAACTAGATGAAATTTCAATGCACCTAAAAGTACTCCCTCTCAATAAGGAGCTTTATGTAGCCCTCTTTCAATTTTCAGAAATGAGTGATTGTCTTAAGCTTGAAATAAGATTTCTTGATACAATACGTTTTATGGCTGAGATTTTGGAATCATTAGAATGCAATTTGTCGGATAATGATTTCAGCACTATAAGGTCATTATTTCAGTCAGAAAAAGAATTTCAGCGTATTAAGAAAAAAGGTATTTTTCCCTATGAGTACCTAAATTCATTTCAAAAATTAGATGAGTGTCAGCTTCCTCCACGCAGTGATTTCTTTAATAAGTTGAACAATAAAGAGTGTTCTTTAGAGGAATACTCACATGCTGTAGAGGTATGGAATACTTTTGGTTGCAAAACTATGAAAGACTACATGGAACTTTACTTAAAAACAGATGTCCTCTTGCTGACAGATATTTTCGAGAACTTTAGAAAAGTTTGCAAGGGTATTAATGATCTCGCTCCATGTTATCGCAAGACGAGCTGAATCTGGATCCAAACAGAAAAGCTGATAATGGAACAGACGGTTATGTTTATGAGGTCACGTTGGATTATCCCTCTCATTTACACGACTTGCATAATGATCTTCCTTTTTGCGCTGAAAATAAGAAACCAATGCAAGCGAAGTTGATAACCGATTTATCTACAAAGCAATCATATGTAATACACTTTAGAGTTCTAAAACAGTGCTTAGAATATGGCTTAGTTTTAAAGAAAACTCATCGTATTCTAGCATTTAAACAATACACATGGTTAAAAGACTACATTGTCTTAAATACCAGACATAGAGCCACTGCTAAAAATGCTTTTGAAAAAATTTTTTTCAAACTACTCAATAATGCAGTGTATGGTAAAACCATGGAAAATGTGGACAAGAGGAGAGATGTTAAAATTGTCAATAGTTGGGAGAGAATGAATTGTAATCATTTGGATGCCCAAGATTGGATATCAAATCCAATTTTTCATAGTTTATCTATATTTTCCGAGGACCTGGTAGCAATTGAAATGACAAGAGTCAAAACCTGCTACAATAAACCAATTTACTTAGGATTTTGTGTACTCGAGCTGTCCAAAGGGAAAATGTATAATTTACATTGCGGACATTTAAGACAAAACTCTCCTTCAACTATATGGACACGGACTATTTTATATATTCAATAAAGACTGACGACTTTTATGACATGCAAGAACAATTTGATACATCGGGCTATCCTACAGACAACATTTATAATTTTCCACTACTTAATAAAAATGTGCTAGGTATGATGAAAGACGAAAATTGTGGAAAAATAATGAACGAGTTTGTTGGGTTGTGATCTAAAATGTATTCATTTAGAGTTCAAGATCAAAATGATGTAAAGAAATCGAAGGGGGTAAAGAGAGCCATATTAGATAAATATAGTTTAGCTACTTATAAAAATTGTTTATTCAATAAGACCAATGTATATGATAATATTTTAACATCTAAATCTAAGCTGCATCAAATATATACTAGTGAATTAAATAAGGTAGTATTAAGTTATGGAAATGATAAGAGAAAAATTAGCGCAAATAATATTAACACATATGCATGGTATAATTTTCGTATTAAGAAAACTAACCCTGAATACGAACTTGACATGGTGCTAGATGAGATTGCTAGAATGCAAGAAAATGGTTAAAATTAATTAATTTTTAGTTAATTAGTTGATTTTTAAATGATTATAAAATCTTAGTTATTAAGAAAAGTTGATGTATATAAAATCCTATTTATTTATTAAGAAAAATGGTTGCACATATGTAAATGAATTTTTAAGAAAAAATTTGAAATAAAATATTGAAAAAAGAATGAACTATGTGACTGGTATTTATTTCTTTATTGGCTTTAGTTAGTTGGATCAAAAATTTTTTCGTTTTTGCTTATTTGCAAGTTCTTGTTTTCATATCGCTTAACCATGCACAGTTTTGTTTTTATATCATTTAAACATGCACAATCTTGTTTTCCTTGAGATATACTGTACAAGAGAAATTTAATTTCACAATATTATAAAACTCCATTAAATTTCATAAAGAGAAACAACCAAGACAATGGAAAAAATTTTTCAATGGAGGTGGTGAATAGCCAAAAAACCTACAAACAGATGATTCCTAATTTTCCTTTAAAAAAAAATAATACAAAACAAGGAATATTTTATTAATAGAATTTTATTTTGTATTTATTTCTTTTAATAATATAATTTTATTTAATATTAATTTCTTTTGTTTCTTTTAATACTACAATTGAATTTAATTTTTATTTATTTTATTTATAATGATGGAAACATTTCGAAGTATCCAATTATTAGATGTTCTAATATACTTTTTCGTAAAAAATATATTGTACATCTACAAGTATCGGGTCCTTCCTCACACTCAGGATCATACCAAGGACAGCTTTTGAAGTGCCCTTCTGTGTTGTCTTCATCTTCCATAGCTCCATACTCTTCGTTCTCATCCAGCATATTTTGGAAAAATTTTATCGTTTCCCAATGATCAGAAAGCCTGAAGCATTCAAAATCTGTTATAAATTGGTTTGGAGTACGTCTAATTTGGCTCATTTTATTTGCTGATAAACGAATGATGATGAATGTTTAAAGGTTCCTTAAAGACTAATTTTCTCTGTAAATTTTTAAAGTAATATCTCCTAATCTTTATAAAATCTATACCATCATCTCTATTCCATATTTCTTTTTAGCACTCTATCTCTTTCTATCCCTTTTTTCTCTATAACTATCTCTTTCTGTCTATCACTATCCCCCACTTATTCACTATTTCACCATAATTACTTTTGATTAGCCTTTTTGAAGTCATCATTGCTTCTTTTAAGATCATTTCCAGTTAAACATTCAAAGTGAGAAGAACTAAGTAAAAAAAATGGACTCCACAACAAATCTAATTTCAAAATATAATGATCTAAACAGCAAAACTTTAATCCACATAAAGCAGCTTGAATCATCAACGAAGTATACTATTAGAAATATGGACCAACACTAAAAGTTGAAATGAATAAACACTTAATGTTCCTGCCTAAACGGTATACTATTTTAACAGATGACGATATTAAAGATCTATACAGTGGATCTTATTGCTTAAGTAGAGAAGGTTAAGAAAATCTAATCGTTGAGAGTGAGCTGAGTGAATTTCTAATTCAAAATTCCCAATTTCCTATTTGGCAATAAAATATATTAACTATATATTTTAAATTATGAATAAAAAGACATTAAAGAGTTTTGTAAGATATAAATGTTTGCGCTTTTAGTTAATAATTTCAGTTATTTCATAAGGAAATTTAAGACATAAGTGTCCACAGGTAAATGCATTAAAATTCTGATGTTTATTATAGTTGTATTTTACATTTGCACCAAGATATTTGACTACTTCTGAAGGAGGTTCTAAATTTCCAAAGCTGTCGAAATATTCTTTGTCATTGTTATTTTTATAATATGCTACCCAATGTGTACCAGGTCCTGTTGATACATCTAAGTTGATTATTCCACATTCAATTTTCTTTGCTCGTTTTGGTAGAGTATTCAACATGAAAACTCCTCTATAATATTTAATATTTATGGAGAAACGGTTTAGGCCCACATCAGATATTGGTCTGTTGGGTAGCATCTCTAAGAGTTTTTTGATTCCTCTTTGTGAACTAAACCATAACCTTTTTTATATGGTTTTAAGTAAAATCCTTTGCCAACTGCTATATATTCCATCGCTCTATTATGTCTAGTTGCTTCATCAAAATGATTTTTGGCATTCTTTGTTGCATTTACAGCTTTAGCTATGGCAGCACCTCCAGTTGTTAGACTACCAATTGCACCCAGAGCAGTTAAAATCGGTATTAGAGGCAAAAATCCACCAATTTTTGTGACACGTATTACACGTGGTACTATAATTTGAGATTTTTTTCCTTTTAATGATTTGTTGATAGTTTTTCGAGCAATTTTAATAGCTGAGTTAATATCTAATGGCTTTTCCTTATTTAGTATTTTTGTTGCAACTCTAATTGATGTTCTAAACAGTTTTTTATCATTTAGCTTGTTCTTTCCAACATTTTTCTTTTTCTCTACACCCATACCAAATTTTGTTTTGGCTTTCATTGCGTTAGTAACCATATATGCAAATGATTTTTCAGCAAGACTACTATCTTTTGATAAAACTCGATTCCAAGTTGAATTTTCCAGTATTTTATCAGCTTTATGTCTAGTACTTAAATCCTTATTTTTTGAATACGCAATATCGTGATTTTTACAAGCAGAGTCCAATAAATTAATTCCTTTGTCACCTCGATTTAAACGTTTTTGTAGTTTTGTTCCAGGTCCATAGTACTGATATCCAGGAAGATGAAGTTCAACAGGTAGAGCGTTATTTATTTTATCTAATATACCTCCTCCAACGAAGGTCTTTTTATGACTAAACGTTTTCTGATATCGTATAACCATATTATATAAATTTTTTCTATAATAAGAGGTAACAGTTATGAAATGTATTTAGTTACAAAAATGCAGTTAGTGAAACAACATAAAAAAATTTAGTTCGTAATATTGATCGAACATTACTTCAAAAATGAAGCATAGCCCCCTCTTACCAAATTCTATTCGTGCTCTAATAGTCGGACTATCAAATTGTGGAAAGACTAATGTTATGATTGGCTTACTAGAAAGTCCTAATGGGCTCAGGTTTAAAAACATCTATTTATACTCAAAATCTTTATATCAGCCCAAATATGAATACCTGAACAAACTAGTTTCACCAATTAAAGGAATGGCTTATTATACATTTACAGATAATGAATCAGTTATTTCACCTGACGAAGCTAAAACAAATTCAATTATGATATTTGATGATGTTGCATGTGAAAAGCAGAATAATATACGTACATATTTTTGTATGGGGCGACATAAGGATGTTGATTCATTCTACTTGCGTCAAACTTATACTAGAATTCCCAAGCATTTAATAAGAGACAATGCAAATGTTTAAGCAAGATGAGAAAAAATTTGGAGCATGTTTATAGCAATCATGTTGGCAGCGATATGAGCAGAAGGAACAATATTTGATAATATTATCTCATTAAATGATGCTAATACTGTAAATGATGATGACGATGATGATGATGATGATGATGATTTTTACTCACAGATTTCCAATACAGAAGATACTTATACTGACTTATCAGTCTTGGAAGGAAGAAATGAACTAGATACAAACTATGGTTCACATAAATATTTCAATAATGAATGGAAATTTGGTGATAGTAAGCTTAAACTTAATGAAGATAAAATACAAGTTGGTGGTCAAATATAAAAAAAAAGATTTTAATTACTACTAATGCATATAGAAGAGACTATACACCTGATGGTCACATAAAGGGTACTAGAGGATGTAAATATAAATATATTATTAAGAAATTTATTGACGAGAAAAACCAGAAGAATTAACCCCAATCAACAGGATCTAAGCCAAAAGGTAGCTATTTAGGTGATAGAATGATGAAATTTAATAATCATAAGCCCAACTATATATACTGGGATGATCCTTAGTAGTTAGTTAGAGTTAGTAGATCGACTTCGACTACTGCTCGCATCACAAGGTGCAGATCATACTAATCAAAATAACGAGATTGTATCAATTATCGAAGAGCTTCGTGGAGCGAATATAATTAAGTAACTTTAATAAAGTATATACAGCATGCCTGTTGATAAATTTGGACACTATTAAAACGATACTAGCAACATAATTTCTTTGAAAAATTCACCTAAACTGTTTGGGTTATTTGTGGATACGAACAACAACATTGATGTCCAAAACAAAAGGATACAAAATGTTGCAAAAGCTCTGGAGGAAAACGATGTTATCAATAAATTGTTTCTGCAAACTCAAATCGAAAAACTAGGAGAGAAATTATAAACATACTTTAAGGCAGACAATACTGTAATTCAAGACGATCTTCAAATGCAAATCGAAGAACTACAACGTGAAATAAAATTAGAGATAGAAAAAAACTATAAAATTAAAAAGATATTCAATAAATTAAAACATCCTTTGAAGAACAAATTGAACAGCTTAGTGAGAAAATTGACAGGTTGGAAAATTACATATTTTATCAATAGCTGAAAGTTCTTCAAGTAGATCACACCACTCTTCAAAAATCTGTAAAAACAATTTGATGTCTTCAAAAAGAAATTTAGTTAACGAACTCTATAAGCAAGCACGAAAACATTTTGTGCGTCGCAGAGTTGTAATGAAAGGAATAGATGATCTTTGGCAAGATGATTTAGTTGAAATGGGTAACTACTCTAAAGAAAATAAAAATTATGGATTTTTGTTGACTGTAATCGACACATTTCCAAAATTTGCATGGGCAGTACCGCACTCGAAACAACCAAAGCAATGGCAGTTATTTTAAAATTGGGGCGAGTACAAACTGATTATGGTAAAGAATTTTTCAAAAAAAACTTTGAAAAATTAATGCATAAATACAACATTAATCACTACACAGAAAAAAATATCATCAAAATGCAACCAGCAAAACAAATTGTTAATAGTTAATTTAAATTTAAATATATATTTAGTTAATATAAAAAATTAAGTTGTTGATATGAGAAAGACAGAAATTTTTTTCAATAAACTGTACTAACCAAAAATTCATGGTTGATATGCCAAATTAAAATTTTTCTAGTCAATTAAATTACTCAACAAAATTATTTGTTAAATTATATCATAACGGAGTACACACATGTAGAACAAACAGATGAACTCGCATTTTGTGTATATTCATTATTTGATTATCTAATAACGATTTGCTCCTTAGCTGAGTGGTGAGTACATTAGACTATTAATCAAGAGATTGCCAGTTTGACTCATCCAAACATCTTTAAAATTTAACAAAAACAAAATTCAAAAGAATATAAACAAAAAAACAACACATTAGAATTTGAAAAACAAATTCATTAAACAAATTATTTTTTTCTGTTAACAACTCAATTGTTAATAACACAATAATTTTAATTGGAAGTAATTGAGTTGATTTTGTTTTTTTATGTTACAAATGTGTGTTTGTATTTACAAAAATCGTTGTAGGTGCCTTTTTAAATAATATTTTAATTATATTCACAAATAAATTATTTGTATTTACAAATCTTTTTTTTCTGTGTACTCAACATATAACAGTATGAAAGCATCAATAGTAGAACGATTTAATAGAACATTGAAAGGAATGATGTGGAAAGAATTTAGCTATAATGGTTCATATAAGTGGATTGATATATACAAAGATTTAGTTAATGCATACAATAAAAAATTTCACCGCTCAATTAAAATGTCTCCTATTAAAGTCAACTCAACAAATGAGCAAAAGCTGCTAAATACAGTATACAGTCATTTGAAGATGTATAAAATGTCGAAATTTAATGTAGGAGATCATGTTCGCATAACCAAATATAAGCATATCCTTGAAAAAGGTTATACTCCAAATTGGACCACAGAAATATTAACAATTACTAAATTTCAAATCCTGCAACATACATATTAGAAGATTATCTTGGTAATCCTATTAAAGGTGGATTCTATACTGATGAACTTTCAAAGACTAGATTTCCAAATACATATCTAGTTGAAAAGGTTCTCAAAACTAAAGCGAAGGAAGTATATGTTAAATGGCTAGGATTTTCAGATCAACACAATTCTTGGATAAGTAAAGATGAAATATTATAGTTGAAAAAAAAATTAAATCACCAACAACATCATATCAAGAACAATAATATAATTAATATTAAGAAACTAATGTTAATTTTAAAATATGAAAATGAAATAAATATGTAAATTATGCTTATAAACCATACTGTGTACACTTAGTCTGAGCTCTAACTCATCAGAATTATCTGCTAGTTACTTTCCTCCTATTGAATTACATGGTGCATATGAGTGTGCTGTAACTGATTTTCATTCATACAAAAGTATTCCAAATGTAGACACTAACAACAATATGTTCCATATAGGAGAACATAAAATTGAAATACCAATTAGATCTTACGAATAAAATGATATAGTTGATTTTATAGAAGAGCAACACAAACGACTTTGTCCGGCAAATAAGATTTATTGAAGCCAATAACAAGACAATGCAAGTTAAAGTTAATAGTTCCAAGGATCCTGTATATTTTAATAAGGCAACACAATTGGAAAACTTTTAGGATTCAATAGCAAAATCCTAACACCAAACAAATATTATTACTCAGATCTTCCAGTTAATATTTTTAAAGTGAATCTCTTGCGAATTGAAAGTAGTATCGCTATTAACACATATATGAATAACTCCAAATCGCATACACTTCATGAATTTCCGATAAATGTGGCTGCAGGCTATAAAATAGATGAGGTTCCAAGAAATCTCATCTATTTACCTGTGAATATTAGAGAGATTAGTTCACTAGCGCTGCGCGTACTTGATCAATACGGTGATTTAATTTCCGAGGAGAGGAAATTACAAAACGAATACATTTGAGGTCAACGAAATAATGTTAATATACAACACAAATACATTTAAAAATATAGCAGCAAGAACAACAACAACATTAAAGCGAACAGCTCAACAAAAAGCTTGTTAGATCAAATAAAAATTTTCTGAAGTCATTGAATTTGAAATTAAAGACAAAATGAGTTCAATAATAGATGTCTTAGATAAACCCTTGTCTGATGAAAATATAATCGAAAAAGACTATCATACATATGTACCATACTTACAATCTTACAACAATAATGATGAAATTAGAATTTCAATACAAAACCAAGATTTGTTCCTACTACCCAGTGAGAGCTACATTTACGTAGAGGGGTTCGTTGCCAATGATAATAAGGCCAAATCTTTGCCCTCTTCGGAGAAGTTTATATTAAAAAACAAGTTTGTGGCATATCTGTTTGAGCTCAATGGAATTGAAATTGATCACACAAGATATTTAGGAGCCACAAGCACCATAAAAAATTTGGTTTCTATGTCACCAACTTAAAGCAACGTGATGCAAATTGCTGGATGGAACAAAATTGACGATGTCACTCTTGTACATTCATAGTGAACAGTCGATTTAGCGGAGTTTTTATTTCATACTAAACCAAAAAAATTGCACGAAAAAATATTCGGAATACATATTGTTATTGTTAGCTTTATTTGCATTGCTAATATTTTTTACATAGTCATAATTAACAAAAACAAAAAAAACCGTAATAAAAAAACAAACAAAAGTGCCCTTGAGGAATACTCTATATGAGTACCTCAAAAACAAATAACTGTGAAGTGAGTTCTAATGGCAGAAATGCCTATTTTACTGTGAGTTCTGAAGCTCTTAATGAAAATAATAAAAATAAAAAATCTAATGATAGACTTACTGAGAGCTCTGAAGCTCTTAATGATAACAAATTAAATAAGAAATCTGATAGTAGACTTTTTTTAACGGCGAGGCCACTTTTTCGTCAGCGATCAACTTCGCTTTGTCCAATGCCAACTAGTGATTCGTTAACATTACCGTTGCCTAGTACTTCTACATTTAACTCAGCGATATCATCCGCTTCGGGCTCGTGGTCATCACTTAACCAAGTTTTTACTGAAGTTAAGAGCAGCCCAAAACCCAAGGTCCAAGTGGGAATGGACAGATATATTACAGTGGTAAAGCGCGGGCGAAGCCCAAAGTCTTCGAAAATTTCATCTGCTCCAAAAATGTCTAGGGATAACAGCGTATCCTCTATTAACTGCCAAAATCGTTTTCAAATATTACAAGTTGACAACAACGAACCCTATGTATCTACGAACAAAACATCCAAGCCGCCTCCAATCTATTTGAGAGAAAAAAATTTAAAAGCTCTTATAAAAAATTTAATTTCAGTCATTGGTGAGAATAAATTTCACATCGTTCCAATAAAACGTGCTAACATTGATGAAACCAAAATTCAAATTTATGAAGAAAAAGATTTTCGCAAACTGATTACTGAATTTGAAAAAAGTAAGAAAAGTTTCTACACATATCAGCTTAAAAGTGCTAAAGGCCTGCAGATCGTATTGAAGGGCATCGATTCCTATGGTGCTCCCGAAGAAATAAAAGATGCACTCGTCCTCCAGGGATTTAAGGTAAAAAATGTATCTAACATAATAAATAGGGAGAAGATTCCTCAACCTCTATTTCGCGTCGAACTTGAGCCAAATGATATAAAATTGAAAAAAAGCGAGATTCATCCAATTTACAATTTAAAATATCTCTTATACCGAAAAATAACAGTTGAAGAACCACACAAGCGTTCTGGACCCGTACAGTGCCATAATTGTCAAGAATATGGTCACACAAAAACTTACTGCAAGTTACCTTCAGTTTGTGTTATCTGCGGTGAATTGCACGGTACTGCTGGTTGTACTAAACCTAAAGATCTAGCAGAAAAAAATTTAGCAATTATGGAGGTAATCACACCGCTAACTACAGAGGATGTCCTGTCTATTCTTTCGTTAAACAGACTATGGGGCAAAAACCTAAATTAGCTCCAGCACAAACAGCAAACGCTTACTCCGCCACTTTTGCTCAAATGAGCCAACCTGTCACTTCACGTGTATCGTATGCCGATGCAGCTAAGACTAGTTATACTCCAACACAAAATATTCCGCCTCAAAATAATTCAACGAATGCAAACTCAAGCTTTAATTTAAAGCTACTATTGAGAATCTAGCGCTGACTATAAATAATTTTACAACAAATATGACTAGCATGATGCAAGAAATGCTGCGAATGCAGTCTACACTGCTTCAAGCATTAGTTAACAAGCCATGAACACGTTAAAGATAAGTTTCTGGAACGCAAACGGCATTCGCCAACATAAAAATGAACTTGAGCACTTCCTCACGGAAAAAAATATTGAAATAATGTTGGTTTCTGAGACTCATTTGACTTCAAGAAGCCTATTCAAAATGAATGGCTACATTTTATATGATTCAAAGGACCCAAGAGGAAGATCTTGCGGGGGATCAAAAATTTTAATAAAGTCAAGACTCAAGCATTATATTCTTGACAACATTTGTGAAGAACATCTACAAGCAACGAATATTTGTATCGAAAATTTTTGCACAAATTTTGTCATATCATCAATTTACTCCCCTCCTAGATTCGCAATTACTGAGGATCAATACGAGGATTTCTACAAATCTCTTGGCCCTTGTTTCGTAGCAGCAGGAGACTATAATGCAAAACATACTTTCTGGGGTTCGCGTCTTATCACACCTAGAGGACGAGCGTTGTTCAACACAATTTCAAAAATGGGCTTGGACGTCATTTCGAGTGGGGAGCCCACTTACTGGCCTACTGACATACATAAAATTCCGAATATTATAGATTTTGGCGTCATGAAAAATATTTCTAGGGAATTAATTCACGTCGAAGCTTCCCTAGATCTATCGTCCGATCACTCTCCCACGATCGTTACAATCTGTAGCCCACTGAGAAGTGCTCTACCTCACCCATATGTAAAAATGGTCAGTCGTATTAATTGGCTGCGATTCAAAAAATATCTTAGTAGTCATTAAGCTAAGAACTCATGACGATATTGAATCTAATATTGCTAACCTTAACGAAAATATTAAGCAGGCAGCTGAACATGCCACTTCCTCCCATCCGCAGACTGGGTTTAACAGAATATATTCTACAGATATTGAACTTCTCGTATGTGCAAAAAGAAGAGCTAGAAGAGAATGGCAACAGCACAGATCACCCCAAAATAAAATTAGATTAAAAGAGTGCACCAAAAAACTCCAAGAACTGCTTGCATATGAAAAAACTGCTTCTCTTAAAAACTATCTGGAAAATCTCGATGTCACACCAGCATCTAATTATTTTTTGTGGCACGCTGCGAAAAGAATTAAAACACCCGTTGAGTTTAAACCACCTCTGCGCACTTCTACCGGAGTTTGGGCCAGGAGTGATATTGAAAAAGGTAACTTGTTTGCAAAGCATTTAAAATCCGTATTTACCCCAAACACATGTACTCTTGTTGTTGATTTCCCGAGTGTAGTTGCGCTACCCCGTCGACCCATAAAATTTAAAATTTCTGATGTACAAAATCTAATTGCTGAACTCAACCCGAAGAAAGCACCGGGTATTGATGGAATTAGTAACCAAATGCTAATAAAATTGCCTCGTATTGCATTTAGAATCATGTTATTCATTTTTAATGCCATTTTACGACTAGAGTATTATCCACACAGCTGGAAGTTTGCCAAAGTTAAAATGATTCCAAGGCCGGGCAAAGATCTGACCAAGGCAGAATCATACAGGCCAATAAGCCTGCTATCAACAATGTCAAAACTTTTCGAAAAACTGCTCATGTCAAAATTGTCCCCAATTCTAATTGGTAGTGGGTGCATCCCAGACCATCAATTTGGTTTTAGAAGTCAGCATAGCACCATTGAACAAACGCATAGATTGGTTCAATGTATAAGAAGAACATTTGAAGAAAAGAAGTACTGTTCTGCACTGTTTATTGACGTTTCGCAGGCATTTGATAAAGTGTGGCATGAAGGTCTAATTTTAAAATTAAAATCATATCTACCAATAAATTTGGTGAATTTATTATAAAGTTACATTACTACCCGGATGTTTACGGTTCTGGAAGGAGAATTCATGAGTGTGCCCGAAACTATATCATCCGGTGTGCCACAGGGGAGCATACTGGGGCCAGTTTTGTATTTAATTTATACTTGTGATATGCCTTTGAGCAGCAATATCCATACATCTACGTTTGCCGATGATACAGCCTGCCTAAGTATGCACGAAAATCCTCATGAGGCTTTCCGATATCTACAAGAACATATAACACAACTGGAACTATGGTTAAAATTATGGAGAATTAAGGTAAACGAGCAAAAGTGTGTTCAGGTAACATTTACCCTGCGAAGAGATACTTGTTCCCAATTCGAATCAACAATCAAGTTGTTCCTCAGCATTCACATGTAAAATACCTTGGTATACACCTTGATCGACGACTTACATGGAAACACCATATTGACTCAAAGCAAGTACAAATGAAACTTAAACTAACTCAGATATATTGGCTGATTGGTAGAAACTCAACACTCAGCCTAGACTGCAAACTTTTATTATACAAGTCGCTCTTGAAGCCAATATGGTGCTACGGAATTCAGTTATGGGGCACTGCTTCAGCTTCTAACGTCGAGAGAATCCAACGAAGGCAAAATAAAATTTTACGTTTGATAACATCGGCTCCATGGTACATTAAAAACTCAAATATACATCTTGATTTGAATATGCCACTAGTGATTGAAGAAATAGCAAAATACGCAGGCAAATATTTAACAAAACTCGAGTCACATCCTAATCCGCTTGCTTGTAACATCTTTAATTTTACTGGCCACATTCGCTTGAAAAAGAAGGACACAAGGGCTTTTATACTCAACACTCCAGATGGGATTGCTTGAAAATATTTTTTTTATCTTTTTTTTTTTTTTTGATTATCACTACTTATGTATTATTTATAACTATCACTAAGTTTATGTCCGACAGTGGTCGGGCCTAATACTTATATTTTAGATTTGAATACTTATTGTTAGTTCATAATTGAAGATACAATAAATAAACAAATGTATTAAAAAAAAAAAACTTGTAAATGGATTTTTCAATTTCTATGTACCTCTAAAAATGCTTCTAGGATTTGCTGAAGACTACAACAAAGTTATACTACATGGAAAACATGAATTAATACTCTTGCGCAATAAGAACGATGATGATCTTGTACGCTCGAGTGTTTCTACTGAAAAAGCTAAATTTACAATTTCACTCATCTCATGGAGAATCCCACATGTACAATTATCGGACTTTAGCAAACTGAATATTATAAAAATTATGGTGCTTCTATACCTATGGCAGTTCGCAATTGGGATTGTCATATTAATGCGCAATTAAACATAGGAACTAGACATATTTGGAATGTTAAACTGGCTGCAAATAGAGGACGCCCACGTTTTGTATTGATTGCTTTTCAACAAGAAAATAAGTTTGTTCATTGTGATTTGACTAATTTAAAAGTACATTTAAATTCAGTCTCATATCCATATGATGATCTTAACATAAAGTTTAAAAATGAACGATATGCAATTCTATATGATATGTATATAAGATTTCAACAAAGTTATTATATGAAAGAATCTCAACCGCTTCTAACTGCACCAGAGTTTAAGACAAAAGCTCCTATTATTGTAGTAGATGTCAGTCATCAGAATGAATCACTCAATAATGGACCGATTGATATAAAAATAGAATTTGAAACAGCAACTAATATTGCAGCAAAAACAACAGCTTACTGCATTCTTATTCATGATCGTATAATAGAATATATACCTATCAAAGGACAAGTTCGAAAAGTCTTATAAATTGAGTAATATGGATAACAACATAATTTTTATAGACGTACAAGGTTTCAAGAGTAATTCAAATGATTTCATCGCAAAAGAAGTAGCGATTGTTTTCAACAATTATGAATATAACCATTTTATTATAAAATCCCCATTTGGTTTTAAATGGTTATCAATAAAAAAGCAAAGTGGCTAACAAAAAACTATCATCAGCTAAACTGGACTGCTGTATCAGTTTCATTTCAAAGCGTTTGCAATTTTTTAAAAGCCAACGCAAGATGTTAAAAAATGTATGTAAAAGGTGAAGAAAAAAGACGATGGTTGAAAAAAATGTTACACTGAAAAATTTCTCACGTTGAATATATAGGCTGCATCAACTTTAAACAAATGAAAATCAAGTATCCAGAATATCTTCATTGTAGTTATCATACTGTTGGTGTTTGCGCATTAAAAAATGCTAGTTTACTAACAAAAAAAATGTCTTGCTTTAAATGAACTTTTTTACTTCTTTAAATATGAATTTACATATGTATGTATTATTATAAAATTTAAAACAATGTTAAACAATAAATGAATACAAAATAAAAGAATGTACTAGGATTTTCTTATTTCAAATACAAACTACATAAATGAAAGAGAAGGAAATGGGGGGAAGAGAGTTAAATTTATTGCTGATGATTGTACTTAATTGAAACTTTGCTGCTTTAAAATAATCGTAGACAAAGAAAATGATGTCGTTGCAAAATATAAATGTATTCTACAAAATATTTTACGCACAAGCATCCTCAGTCATACATACAAATACACATACATGCATACACATATACATACATTCAAATATACATGCATACAAATTTATTTCTTAAACAAATA
Source organism: Tachina fera (assembly GCA_905220375.1). Taxonomy (NCBI): domain Eukaryota; kingdom Metazoa; phylum Arthropoda; class Insecta; order Diptera; family Tachinidae; genus Tachina; species Tachina fera. The sequence goes on from LR999963.1 coordinate 105,215,056, forward strand.
AATAAATACCAGTGACAAACAAGATGGACCACCCACACAAAAGTATTAGGGGGTTCATATACAAGAGAACATTTTATGCATAAATAAAATAATTAAATAAATTGTTTATTGATATATTTAATTATTTTATTTATTTTTAGCGTGAGAAAATCACACACACATTTTCCCGATTCATATGACAATCGCGTAGTGGTCATCAAATCTATTTCTCTGATATTACTGATATAGTATTACGATAGCAAATTTCTACAGTCTGGCGACACTGGCAATTTTCCCTTTGGTATTAGAAAATAATAATCATGTTTTGCCGTCGGCATTGGACAAAAAAAAATAATTATGTGTTTTGTCGTCGGCATTTGAAAAAAATAATAATCATGTTTTGCCGTCGCCATTTGAAAAAACCAATAATCATGTTTTGCCGTCGGCATTAGGAAAAATTATCATGCATTGCCGTAGGCATTAGGAAAAATTATCATTATTATTATCATTATCAAAAATTAATAGTCACTATTTCACCATTGGTATTAGGAAAAATCATTTTCATGATTTTCCCGTCGGTATATACACTTGAGAAATCTTAATCTTATAAAACCCCTTAATCCACACCCACAAAAAAATCACCCGTTTCCACAATTAATACTACCAAAAAAATCACCCGTTCCCACAAAGTTAATGTAAACAAAAAACTCCTTATGTAAACAAAAATTTGGACGGACTTATTGAACCACCCTCGTAGGTATCAAATTTCCAAGAATTTAACAATTTTGAAATTTTAATTACCCAAATTTAACAATTTCACCTACAATTTTGCAAGTTTAATTGCGGCCGGATTGGTAGTTCCCTACTACTCATAGCGCCATTGACCGTCATTTAAAATTAAGAGAAATTCACGGCCCTTTAGATTTAGTTAAACTATTATAAACATATAAATCACCGAAAGTTAAGCTTTTTGTGCTACAAATGACAAATAAAGACTCAGTAAAAATCCAAAAAATATGATTTTCAAAATGTCCCTTTTGCACGTATTAAATTGTTGCAATATGAAAAAAATAAGCTATTCACAATATTATATAAAACATCGTTGTGCCAAAAAGAATATACGAAGGTATATATTAAAAAGAAAGGTCGAAAAGGGGTTCTTTTAATTCCAAACAATTTATTTGATGAACATCTTAAAAATTCAGTAATCAAAAAGATATCATCGGAAAAAATTAATGATGTAAGAAGTTTATATAACTTTTTATGGCTAGATACAGTGATATACTATAATAGCTTGTTGAATACTACTTAAAATATATTTACAACTTTTGCCCCATATTCATAAAATTTTAAATGAATTTGAAATGTATTTTATTTGAAATTTTTCATACAAAATTTTCCTAAAATGGATTTCAAATTCAGTTTATTTTTTATGAATATGGGGGAAACCCATATGAAGGTTTTTGTATATGTTTTTTTAACAAGCTTAAATTAAAAATTCTCAAAAATTTTTGTAAATCAACTACGTGACATAGAAGTCTAATAAATTTGATTAATTTTTTTCCCGTATTTATAAAGTAACAAGTATTATCTTAAGTGGACTTATAAAACCATAACTATAAGATTTAGTTTAAAATGAAGCCAACATTAAATGAAATAAAGTTTTTGTTGTGAATATACATTTCTCACAACACTTTTTTACATTTTGTTCTATATGCTCTTATTGTTTTATAGCATAGTTTCATAAATAAGTGCATATAGAACAAAGTGGGGTTTTTTAAAACGCTTATTAATCTTAAAATATTTTCCAAGGACGAATTTTTTTTCACAGCAAAACTCGGAAACTCTAATAGTTTTCTTGGTAAAAAGGTTGCGACAAGTTTTTCCGTTCAGTTTTTTGTAACTAATAAAGTTAACAGTGATTTCCCAAAAAAATTATCTAGAAATTATATGACACTCTTACGATTACAAATTTATATAATACATAACATATTTCTGTGTTAGGTATTGTGGCAAACAAGAAATTGGTCAAAATTTATATCTCACTACTTTTAATGGCCGAAATTTTGGACAGGAACTTGGCCTTTTTTCACATTTATGTTTTTGTGAGTATCTGACTACTTATTGAAAAATTTTCTATAATAATACGGGTTGCTAGTGTGAACGCAATCTGGTAAGAGTCATCTGGAAAGAAACATGTTAAATACAGCGTACATTTTAGTGGACGTGACGCCGTCTATTTTCTCAATATACTTACATATTAAAGTCTGCTTGGCCAAAATACATAAATCAAAAGGATTTTCTCAATGCGCATGCAAAGTTTCAATAGGGCAGATGGTGCTTTAAGTTTTGGATTTTCCGATTGAGTACATCAATTACTATTTGTGTACAAAATGTCAACTCTCTATAGTATGATATTATGTAAAATATTTATGGGCCTTGCCCGGCCGACTTTTATATCTGCTGGTTCTCATGGGTCCTGCAAAGTTTGGTATTAAAAAGTTAATGAGAAATATATGAGTAGTAAATTTAAAACTGCTAAACCGAAGTACATGAAAGAAAAAACTACTATTTATGGGTGAAGTCACTGCTACTTTTCAAAATAGGAAACTTTTATTTTGGATAAGTGCAACGTGTATGAAAAGTTTTAATAAAATGTATCTTAATTTTGAATTTGAAGTGCTTATTTCCACCATGTGGTAGCAACTTCTGGTTTTTCAGGTTTTTATTAGTGACCTCTGATCTTAATTTATTTGTGTATCAAATTAAAGCTCGCTAGTGCGAATTAGAGTTTTAACATCGTGGCGCCATATACCGGGTAAAACTTTTTTTGTTTTAAGATTTTCCCCTTGGCTTACGCAGCAACACTTATATGCATGTGTATAAAATTTCAGCTCTCCAGCGTGAATTATACTTTTAATTTTATCAGCATTACCTCTCCCTCTATTTCTTACTCAAAATTTTGTTGCGAGCAGCGCTTATAATTCATGCTAATTTTCTTCTAAAATATGGAAGACCAAAGTAGATTAAACACAAGGCTAACATTTTATGGGAATAATCACGCCCACTTTTTAAGGTGATAGTTTAAAGTATTGTGCACGTGCAAAGCGTATGCAAGATTTCACTAAATTGGCTTGAATTAAAAGATGTATATTAAGTTTTTAGTTCAAAATAATATTAGCGTGGCCCCACCCATTCTGATAACATGTTTTGGGTTGTCAGATTTTTTTAGTTTGTTTCTCACCTAGACCTACTTGTGATCAAATTTCAGCTCATAAGCGCAAGTATTGATTTTTAATTTTTATGGGTGCAGCCCCGCCCCTCTTACCAATATTTCCAGGTTTTCAGATTTTTTTAGTTGATTTCTCACCTAGACCTACTTGTAAATAAAATTTTATATCCCTGGCGCAACTTTTAATTTTTAATTTTTTGGGCGTAACCCTGCCCACTTTCCAAACTCAAAATTTTTTTTGGAGTGCTTAGTATTCGTGTCAAGTTTCGTTGCAAACAGATAATAATAATTACATAAATAGTATATCTAAATATGCTGAGCCGCAGGGTATTAAAATGAGGTTTAAATTGTATGGGCGTGTCACCGCCCACTTTTTTAATAACAAATTTATAGTCTTGCATTACCGCAGTATATATGGCAAATATAAATAATATAGCTTCCATTAAGCGCCTTATATTAGCTTTTTTAATTCTGACTTTCGTGGGCATAGCCCCGCCCATCTGGCCAAAAGTTTCCAAGTTTTCAGATTTTTTTATTTTATTTCTTACATAGAACTAGCTCTATATCGCATTTCAGCTCAATAGCAAACATTTTTATTTTTGTGGGCGTAGCCTCGCCCTCCTGGTTAAAATTTTCGGGTTTTCAGATTTTTATGGTTCATTGCTCACCTAGATCTTTTCGTGTACCAAATGTTAGCTCTCTAGCAATAGCGGAAGTACTTCATCAATTTGATGAGTATGTCAGTGGTCAGTGGTCAGTGAGTATGTCTTAAAATATGCACTTTTTGCAACTCTATATCTCCGGAACCTTTCATTGTAAAACTTTCAAACTTCGCATATGAATTTATTCTAATTATGGTTTAAATATCATAATTTTACAATTGCGGGGAACAAAGTTATGAGGCGGGTAAAAACAGCTCGAATGGCTTCCTGTTAATATACACACTGCGTGCATTGGCTAGAACTTGGCATGGCGCACTACCGTGCGCCTAGATTTATTACATATTTAATTCACTATTTCGTTTAAAGATTTTTTGAGTATATGGCGGCCTAGCGTTAAAATATAAATACTATAGGCGCAGGTCATTTTTTTTATTGCAGTGTTGTGCAAACACAGAATATTTATTTAGCGGAGCAAATTTTATTGTAAAAATGGAAGATTCCTGGGCTGCTGACTTCATTACATATTCTGTATTGTGCATACCTTTTAGCTAAACTGATTAAATTACCCAATCTAAATTATTTTCTCTGTTCCTCTTTTATTCCTTTTCATTTGTTTACATTCATCAGCTCTTAATTTTGCGGCACATTCACCAAGCCGTTTCTAAGAAGTAACTGTTGGGGTCAAAAGTTGGCAACAGTTGAGCTCAACAGCTACGTCTTATGAAGGCGCCCATTGTCGAATATAACAACAATCTGTATTTCAAAATTTTCAAACACCTCCAAAATCTTGAGTTACGGGTAAAAACCCGGGTTTCCGTACCCGTAGGCACTTATCAACCTCTAACTAAGTTAAATAACAAACGATTTTGAAGTTATAAACGGATTTAGAAAAAAGATACTACGACATTTCAAACTACATATCTGTATTTTTTCACCAAGTACATTTTTTTAGAAATTTTTCTACTTTGGACTCGTTCTTAGACAGTATTTTTTGTACTGGAACCATAAAGTTTATAACTTCATTTAAAAAAATATAAATGATTAAGAGTAATTCGCAAGTTTGTTTTAAAAAATTCCCTCGAAATTGACTGTTATTAAACATTTTATTAGAAAAAAAAGTACCTGTATGATATATTTCTCGCTCTATTTATACGCTTTCTGTATATTTAGGCTTTAAGAATGATGAAAGTATAATTTAATAGACATATATCAACAAAGAATACAATATTCATACAACAGTGGTCTCCAATACCGGTTACAAAAACCCAGGTTTTTACCCGTAACTCAGGATTTTGGAGGTGTTTGGAAAATTTCAAATACAGATTGTTGTTATACTCGACAATACCTACGAGAAAAACAGTAACACGTCACAGGTATTTCGACTTTAGTAAAATTTGTCACATAGTTTAATTTATTATAGGATAAGAGCAGTAAATAATGTTCACGGTTAATAACAATAATTCAATCCTTGGTTTAAAAGAAGTAAATTTTATGGTGATTGTATATTAAATTATTTTTTCAGCGACACCTAAAGTATTTAAAAACATAAAAACACTTACAGCCTGTTTTTCGAAAATGAATAAGTGTATACGTTCTTTAAAATAACGAAAAAAACTATGTTTTTAAAACATTTATTTATTTTCATGTGAGTGACAACAAAAGAGCTTTCAGTTTTGTACACTCATAAAATTTTGTATGTAAAATTAATTAAAATTCGATCTACATATTTTTCATTTGATTTTAACGAAAATCCTGTTTTTAAAATGTTTACTGACTTAAAACTCTAAGAAAAATTGTTTTCTTTTATTTTTCACTTTAACTTACTTACAAAAATAAATAAATAAACGAGAAAATGTGAAAGACTTTCTCCGCTGTGCAAAATAAAATTACGAGTGCTTGAAGTGAAATGTCCATACAAAAACCGGTTTTAACGTACACTTGATGCATACGTTAGTTTTTTTTTGCACAATTGGGGTTTTCTTTGATCGGATTAACACAACTTTTAAGAGAACGAATCTCGACTTCCATATAAAGAAAAAAAATTTCTCTTGTTTCTGTAATATTTCTGTTACTAAATTCAGTACAACAAAATAATATTTACATTATTTTCATAATTTAACTGCCAAACAAATCACAAGAATTTTTAGCATTGAGTCTAAAAATTGCTTACCCCCTTGTTCATAAAATTTGATATTTTTCTTTTTTACATTTATTTATTTATTGTATCTTCAAATATGAACTAACAATGAGTTTTCAAATCTTAAATCTAAAATATAAGTATAAGGCCCGACCACTGTCGGGCATAAACTTAGTGATAATTACAAATAATACATAATAGTGATAATGAAAAAAAAGAAAAAAATATATATATTTTTAAGAAATCCCATCTGGAGTGTTGAGTATAAGATCCCTTGTGTCCCTCTTTTTTAGGCGGATGTGACCAGTAAAATTCAAGATGTTACGAGTAAGTAAATTAGGATCTGACTCGAGTTTTGTTAAATATTTGCCTGCGTATTTTGCAAGTTCATCAATCACTAGTGGCATATTTAAATCACGATGTGTATTTGAGTTTTTGATGTACCATGGAGCCGATGTTATCAAACGTAAAATTTTGTTTTGCCTTCGTTGGATTCTCTCGACGTTAGAAGCTGAAGCAGTGCCCCATAACTGAATTCCGTAGCACCATATTGGCTTCAAAAGCGACTTGTATAGTAAAAGTTTGCAGTCTAGGCTGAGTGTTGAATTTCTACCATTCAGCCAATATATCTGAGTTAGTTTAAGTTTCATTTGTATTAGTTTTGAGTCAATATGGTGTTTCCATGTAAGTCGTCGATCAAGGTGTATACCAAGGTATTTTACATGTGAATGTTGAGGAACAACTTGATTGTTGATTCGAATTGGGGAACAAGTATCTCTTCGCATGGTAAATGTTACCTGAACACACTTTTGCTCGTTTAACTTAATTCTCCATAATTTTAACCATAGTTCCAGTTGTGTAATATGTTCTTGTAGGTACAGGGAAGGCTCGTGAGGGTTTTCGTGCATACTTAAGCAGGCTGTATCATCGGCAAACGTAGATGTATGGATATTACTGCTCAAAGGCATATCAGAAGTATAAATCAAATACAAAACTGGCCCCCAGTATGCTCCCCTGTGGCACATCGGATGATATAGATTCGAGCACACTCATGAATTTCCCTTCCACAACCGTGAACTTCCGGGTAGTAATGTAACTTTCTAATAAATTCACCAAATTTATTGGTAGATATGATTTTAATTTTAAAATTAGGCCTTCATGCCACACTTTATCAAATGCCTGTGAAACGTCAATAAACAGTGCAGGACAGTACTTCTTTTCTTCAAATGTTCTTCTTATAAATTAAACCAATCTATGAGTTTATTCAATGGTGCTATGCTGACTTCTAAAACCAAATTCATGGTCTGGGATGCACCCACTACCAATTAGAATTGGGGACAATTTTGACATGAGCAGTTTTTCGAAAAGTTTTGACATTGTTGATAGCAGGCTTATTGGCCTGTATGATTCTGCCTTGGTCAGATCTTTGCCCGGCTTTGGAATCATTTTAACTTTGGCAAGCTTCCAGCTGTGTGGATAATACTCTAGTCGTAAAATGGCATTAAAAGTGAATAACATGATTCTAAATGCAATACGAGGCAATTTTATTAGCATTTGGTTACTAATTCCATCAATACCCGGTGCTTTCTTCGGATTGAGTTCAGCAATTAGATTTTGTACATCAGAAAATTTAAATTTTATGGGTCGACGGGGTAGCGCAACTACACTCGGGAAATCAACAACAACAGTACATGTGTTTGGGGTAAGTACGGATTTTAAATGCTTTGCAAACAAGATACTTTTTCAATATCACTCCTGGCCTAAACTCCAGTAGAAGTGCGCAGAGGTGGTTTAAACTCAACGGGTGTTTTAATTTTTTTCGCAGCGCGGCACAAAGAGTAATTAGATGCTGGTGTTACATCGAGATTTTCCAGATAGTTTTTAAGAGATGCAGTGTTTTCATATGCAAGCAGCTCTTGGAGTCTTTTAGTGCATTCTTTTAATCTATTTTATTTTGGGGTGATCTGTGCAGTTGCCATTCTCTTCTAGCTCTTCTTTTTCACATACGAGATGTAAAATATCTGTGGAATATATTCCATTAAACCCAGTCTGCGGATGGGAGGAAGTGACATGTACAGCAGCCTGCTTAATATTTCCGTTAAGATTGGCAATATTAGATTCAATATCATAATGAGTTCTTAGCTTAATGACTACTAAGATATTTTTTGAATCGCAGCCAATTAACACGACTGACTATTTTCACATATGGGTGAGGCAGAGCACTTCTCAGTGGGCTACAGATTGTAACGATCGTGAGAGAGTGATCGGACGATAGATCTAGGGAAGCTTCGACGTGAATTAATTCCCTAGAAATATTTTTCATCACGCCAAAATCTATAACATCCGGAGTTTTATGTATATCAGTAGGCCCTAAGTGGGCTCCCCACTAGAAATGACGTCCAAGCCCATTTTTGAAATTGTGTTGAACAACGCTCGTCCTCTAAAAAAAAGTTTTTTTTAATAGATTTTCCGTTTTTTATTCCGTCACTGCTATAATTTTGTGAGTGTGATTTTTTGGTTATACCAAAAAAGCTCTTTTTATGACAAAACGAAAGCTTCTGAAAACGTTTTATAAAAAGCAAATTTTAAACGTTATTGTTTATAAACGAAACATAAAAACGAAAGGGCTTATGTTTTCGAAAAACCGTCTGTTAATTTCAAACCCCAAATTTGTGTATTTTTTACAATTTCAGATTTTCAATTAATTTCTAAGATTTACAAGTCTTCTTCCCGTTTTTTACTGTAGTGTGTGTTTATTTACTTTTGGTCACTATGTCCGCACACTTGTGTGTTTGACTGTACAAGTTATTTATCTGTTCACACACTTTTGTGTTTTACTAAATTGCTGCATGCCATCTGCATTCAGCATGTGTCACACGACACCATCGTTATTTTTGTAATCTTTTATACACACATGCACTGAATTTTTGTGTGGGAATATGCAACGTTTGCATATTCCCACCGCAATAAAATGTATTAGCTTAAGTTAGAATTAAGTTATTTTATTATAATAAGATCAGACAATAAAGAATTATCAAGAGGGACAGTTGCTTCGGCCGCTGTCCTCTTGGATTGAAACAACAAAACATAAATAATTTTTACAACCCCGAAAGAAACTCCAATGGGTATAGATTTTCAAACAATAATTTCCAATTTCAAAATAGAAACAATGGCAATTGGAACTATAATAATGGCTTCAGAAATAGGATCAATAATCCTCCTCACAACAACCACGGTAGTAGAGGAACAAATAATATACGATGTGTAACCGACAATGCTTCGGAAAACTAATAGTAGCCTCTAAATACTCTATACATACAATAAACCTAGGTCTATACAGTTATCTAAAAATTAGAACGTCTATGAACAATAATCCCTCAATGTTTTTGGTTGATACAGGGGCAGACATTTCAGTAATTAAACATAACCAAGTTCTACACGAACCAATAAATATAAATAAAAGAACCAATATAAATGGAATTGGACAAGGAACTTTAACTACACTGGGAAAAGTACAAAGTGATTTGAAAATTGAAGATCTCCTGATAGCGCATGAATTTCATGTTGTAATGGACGATTTTCCTATCCAAGTAGATGGAATAATAGGAATGGATTTCATCCGAAAATATCAATGTACTTTGGACTTCCAAACTGATAAAGATTTCATAATTTTAAAATCAATTGATGTTCCATATGATATAGCAATTCAACTTATGAACGCACCAAAAATTAATACTGTAACTATCCCAGCCAGATGTGAAGTGATTAGACTAGTTCAATTTGAATCGTCAGAAAACGATGTACTTATTCCACATCAAAAACTTCAGGATGGAGTATACATTGCCAACACAATTACTTCAAAATTACATCCTCTCGTAAAAATAATTAATACTACGGACAATGATGTGACTGTTAATAATGTTTTAGTTCAGGTTGAAAGTCTTAGTGATTACGAAATAGTAAAAAAAGGCTGTAACTCATCAAATAAAACAGAAAAACTTAACAAATTGTCAAAAAATTTTCCTCGCTTTGCAGAAAAAGAACTAAAAATATTATGTTCTGAGTTCATAGATGTGTTCGCACTAGAAACAGAAAAAATCTCTTCAAATAATTTTTACAAACAAAAACTAAAACTGCATGACAAACAACCTGTATATATTAAAAATTACAGAATACCACACTCTCAAAAAGAGGAAGTGAATAAACAGGTAGAAAGACTAATCAATGATGATATAGTTGAACCTTCAGTTTCTGACTACAATAGCCCTATACTTTTAGTACCTAAAAAACCTTTGCCAGGTACTGCTCAGAAAAGATGGAGATTGGTGGTTGACTACAGAGGTATCAATAAAAAATTAATAGCAGATAAGTTCCCATTGCCACGAATAGATGACATACTGGATCAATTGGGTAGGGCAAGATATTTTTCTTGTTTGGATTTAGTATCTGGATTTCATCAAATAGAGCTCGAAGAAGACTCTAGAGATGTTACGTCCTTTTCAACTGAGAAAGGATCCTATAGATTCAAGAGATTACCATATGGACTTAAAATAGCACCGAATTCATTTCAAAGAATGATGTCCTTAGCATTCTCTGGCTTATCACCAGCTAAAGCTTTCCTTTATATGGATGACTTAGTAGTAATTGGTTGCTCAACTTCACATATGTTGCGAAATTTAAAAGATGTATTTAGTCTTTGCAGACAGCATAATCTAAAGCTACACCCTGAAAAATGCTCATTTTTTCGTAGTGAAGTAACATTTTTGGGCCACAAATGCACAGATAAAGGCATTCTGCCTGATGACAGCAAATATTCCGTAATTAAAAACTACCCTACACCTAAAAATGGTGACGAGGCAAAACGCTTCGTGGCATTTTGTAACTACTACAGAAGATTCATTCCGAATTTCGCTGAGTCATCGCGCCATATCACTCGACTATCTAAGAAAAATGTACAGTTTGAATGGACCGATGAGTGTGAAAAATCATTTCAATACCTCAAAAGCCAATTATTAAGTCCAAGACTGCTACAATACCCAGACTTCAAAAAGCAATTCTGTATTACAACAGACGCTAGTAAACACGCCTGTGGAGCTGTCCTTAGCCAAGAGAAAAACGGTGTACAAATGCCTATTTCCTACGCATCTAGATCATTCACAAAAGGTGAATGTAATAAATCCACCATTGAACAGGAGTTAACTGCAATACACTGGGCAATACAACACTTCAGACCATACTTATATGGTACAAAATTTTTAATTAAAACTGATCATAGACCACTGACATATCTGTTCTCAATGAAAAACCCATCCTCAAAACTAACACGTATGAGGTTAGATCTGGAAGAGTATGACTTTGTAATAGAGTATATTAGGGGCCAAGAAAATAATGTGGCAGACGCACTGTCACGCATTGACTTTGAAGATATTAAAAATATCAACATAAATCATATACTGAAGGTAACAACAAGACTTCAGGGAAAAACAAGAAACAGTGACTCGGATGAAAGGACACGGGAAAAAGAATTGGTCAGTCTAAAAGTATACGAAACCATAAATGCCTATAAATATTTAAAAATGCCTCAGTTGCATTTCACAAAGGATACTTTAAATATCCTTGCCGGAAAGAAAAAACTTTTCGTGTATAAGCTGAATGACTTAGTTATTAATGGAAAGGTCGATTTAGATCACCTCTTTCCAAAGCTTGCAAAAATAGCTGATAACATAGGTTTTTCAACATTTAAATTATCACTAGATGATAATCAATTAAAAATCCTAGGAACAAATGTAGAAACATTAAAAGAAACAGGCAACCGCATTTTAAAGGATTATGAGCTAACCATTGTACTCATACCTAACATAACAAAAGTAACAACTAATCAAGAAAGACTAGATATAATGAAAAAGTGTCATGAAAACCCCATTAGTGGAGGACATCCAGGAATCACTCGCATGATAAAAAAAATTAGGCTTTATTATTATTGGAAAGGTATGACGAGAGATATTACCCGTTATGTGAAGAATTGCAAACAATGTCATTTAAATAAAGCAACAACAAAAATAAAACAACCATTTATTGTAACACCGACCCCTATTAAACCATTCGATGTGGTCATTATTGACACCATAGGACCACTTCCAAAATCTGAATCCCAAAATGTGTACGCAGTAACCTTAATGTGTGATCTTACGAAATATTTAATTGCCATACCGGTAGAGGACAAATCAGCAAAAAGTATTGCAAAAGCAATAGTGGAAGGATTTGTATTGACATATGGTCCCATGAAAAAAATAATAACTGACATGGGTACTGAATATATGAACCAAATACTACAAGAGCTTTGTTCAATGATGGGAGTGGAGAAAGCCAACTCTACACCCTATCATCATGAAACTCTAGGAACTGTGGAGAGATCTCACAGAACGTTTAATGAATACGTGAGGTCTTATATCGCATCTGATAAATCAGACTGGGACATATGGTTGAAATACTTCACGTATAGTTACAATACAACACCGTCAACTGCACATGATTATTGCCCTTTTGAACTTATTTATGGGAAAATCCCTCCTTTAATGGATTGCACCAGAGACAATATTATAGATCCATTGTACAATGTAGACTCATACGAAAAGGAAGTTAAATTCAGACTGCAAGTAGCTTGGCGCAGAGCCGCTAACCTCATCAATAATACTAAGTTACAAAGGCATTTAATTTCCCGAGAGAATGCAAATTCGCCAAATATTGCGATAAACGACCTTGTACTGGTTCAAAATGAAGCTGGTCACAAACTGGATCCTTTGTACAGGGGACCATATAGGGTCGTGGCCATTCATGAAAGCAACAATGTTGACTTAATGGACACAAATGATAAACCTTTTACTGTTCACAGAAACAGAATAAAGAAGATCAATTCTTGAATATCATTTTTTGTGTTTTGTTTTTTTTCTTCTCTACTTCATTTTTCAAGGTAGGGAACCTACGACGACTTTGATTGCTTTGTGATTGTAAGCTACCCAATATAATTGCAATTTTCTCTTTATCTTAAATTTTTCAATCTCAAATAATAATACATAATAAGATTATTCCTTCTGTTAAGGATCTAAAAACAAAAAAAAAAAGGTTTTTAAATAATTTTTGTATTCAAATAATAATTGGAATGATCTATCTAAGATTATTCCTTCTGTTAAATGGTGAAGGACCTAAATAAAAATATATATAAATATATATATCAATTATATAAAAATAAAAAATATATATAAATATATATATCAATTATATAAAAATAAAAAATATATATAAATATATATATCAATTATAAAAAAAAAATTTTTTAATTTTGTAATAGTGTTAGAAATCCCAAAATTTTATTGTAACTTAAGAATGATCAACTTAAATATATTGATCATTCTTTCCGAAAAAGGGAGGTGTAGTGTGTGTTTATTTACTTTTGGTCACTATGTCCGCACACTTGTGTGTTTGACTGTACAAGTTATTTATCTGTTCACACACTTTTGTGTTTTACTAAATTGCTGCATGCCATCTGCATTCAGCATATGTCACACGACACCATCGTTATTTTTGTAATCTTTTATACACACATGCACTGAATTTTTGTGTGGGAATATGCAACGTTTGCATATTCCCACCGCAATAAAATGTATTAGCTTAAGTTAGAATTAAGTTATTTTATTATAATAAGATCAGACAATAAAGAATTATCAAGAGGGACAGTTGCTTCGGCCGCTGTCCTCTTGGATTGAAACAACAAAACATAAATAATTTTTACATTATATAGAGATAGCAAATTTCTCTTAATGGGAATAAAAATTTCGCGGGAATAAAAATTTCACATATTATTCACGATAGGGGTGATTAATAACACTAAAATCCTAAACACATATCGATGGTGTTCTGTAAAAAGGGTCAATCTCTCACAATTTTACATAGAATATTGGATCTTTTTACCCAACACCCCAGTAAAAAAAGAGACTCCAAAAAAGTCATGAAAATGTAGAGTTTACGATGCGGAAGTAGTGCAAATTTCGATCCGATCTAATGATTTTTACATAGGGTTGTCATTGCAAGAAGTTCTCTTTTCCGATACCTGGTCACTGAATTGGAAGCGATATTAAGAAAAAAATTTTTTTGTATTCTATGATAATAATTTCATGTATGAAAAATGGTAAATAGTTACCTATTTTAACAATTGGTTTCTTTTTATACGAATTTAAGCCCGAAACAGTGTTTTCATGTAAATTTAAGCAAATAACTTTTAAATTTTAGACTAAAAATAGTTCATAAATTTCTTTAAAAAATAATTTTTTTTTTAAATTCTGGTGAGTATTTTCTAACACTATGGAGGAGTTACAAGGTTTTGTGTGACTAAAATAAGCTTCTACATGGTTTTTTGCTCACTCTCGGCAAATTAAAAATATCGATTTTTTCGAAGCAATGAAAATGTACTTCCGCTAGAATGACTTCCATTTTTTTTTCACTGGGACCATCAATATTTTTAAATTAAAGTGTACGTACTTACATAAATTTTTACACATTTATGAATATTTACATATATACATAAACGTACAGAAATAGCACTACAAATACCAAAGTGCAACCGATTACATATCAAATGATAGAGCAACTGACTTAAAATGTCTTGTTTGTTCATAAAATAAATATTTTGCACTCTCACTTAAAGCTACGTACTATATTATTCTAGCCATTTTTAATTAACTCCATCTATTTTTTAAATAAATCGTAATAATTCTGCATCTTAAAATAACATACCACAACATTCATGAACAGTGTTATTTATAAGATAAACTGGACATCCAATGCCAATTATTTTGCTTTTTAGTTTAGCTTTTAATAAATAAAATTTGTCAAGCAATGCAAAAAGCAAAAAAAAAATAATTTTTTCCGAGGACAGAGATCCAAAAAAGAGGACAGTGTCCGGGAAAAAGAGGATGGATAATAACCCTAGCTTAATATAAGAAAGACGGAACTAAAATTTTCGATATTTTATAGGAGAAACAAAATACTGAAGAAAAACTAAGGCATTTACATGAAGAAATAATTTTTGAAGTCGCCATAGGCCCTTGATTTCCAACTGTAACGTACTAAGATCTTCAAGGAGGATGCAATTATACGTTGTCTCCCAGAAAAGGTTAAAACGCGATTTCAGAAAAAATCAAGATGCGCCCTTTTTATACACTTTATTAAAAATGGAAAAGGGTATAAATATGTTTGTCATTCCGTGTGTAATTTCCACAATATGAATATGCCATCCATAAAGTATATACATATATTCTGGGTCCATATGAATAGGGAAGACGAATAAGCGATGTCCGTCTGTCCGTCCGTCTGATGTACTTGAAATCGGTTTTCCGAAGTTCCGAGAAAAGCTAGAGACTTCGGTCTTGGACTGGTGTATCAAAAGTGGTCCAACTTAGATTAAGATTGAAAATCAGCAAAATCGAGCAGACGGTTTCAGAGCTGAAAAACTTAAACTTTATTTTACCATATAAAAGTAACTACCGAAAACTAATTTTTATTTTTTTTTATTAAATAAACTTATTTTATACTTCAGTAAGAATAAAATTGGTATTTCAAATTAAACAAATTTAAAAAATTAAAATGACGATATCAGGGTTGGAAAACTTAAACTCTTTTTCTTATACAAAAGTAACTTACTAAAACAAATTTTCCCTTTTCGCTATAAATTAGACATATCTTATACTCTTAAAAGAAAGAGATTGGGAAACTTACACTTTTTATGATAATAAAAGTAAGAATGGCTAACTACTTTTTTCTTTTTCTTTATAAATTAACAAAATTTTATGTCATGGAAAGAAAAGTTTGGTATAGAAAAGTAGAAAAATAAAAACCACAGCTCCAGAGCTGGAAAATTTTAGCTTTTTTTAAATATTAAAATATTTAAATAAAACTAATTTTTTCCTTATTTCCTTTTTTCTTTGCTCGTTAAACATATTTTATATATTTCTTAAAGAACTAGATAGGTATAAGGAGTCAGATAAATATTATAGGATAATTGCAGGGTTGGAAAATTTAATTTTTTATATAAAAGTAACTACGTAAATTATTATTATATTTTGTTTGTGTACAAATTAAATGTACTTTATGTCTTACGGCCCTTTTCACAATGTACAATTAGAAGCTAACAATGACTTTAACGGCAAGTTTGGTATGAAGAACTGTCAGTTAAAGTTCACATTAACTCTTACTCTACTTTTCACAATGTATGGTTAAGAGTTAACGTGAACTTTAACTGACAGTTCTCCATACAAAACTTGCCGTTAAAGTCCCTGTTAGTTTTTAACCATACATTGTGAAAAGGTACGTTAATCATACATTATTAACAGGGACGTTAGAAAGAAATAGTTTGGAATTAAAAATTATAAAAATAAAAATCATTGCTCCACACCTGGAAAACTTAAACTTTTTCTGGTATATAAAACTAATTAAATCAAAATATATATTTACTTGGTAATTATATATATTCTATATTTTAGAAAGAACTAAATTACTATTAAAAACCAGAAAAATCAAAATTATGGTTCCAGGGTTGGAAATTAATAAACAAAATTAATTTGGTAAAATAAACCAAAAACTATTTTTTCCGTTAAACATATTTCATGTTTTAGGAAGATCTTTACTCAAGATTTTTTATCTATGTTAAATTTTTATGTGGATATCTCACTTAAGTATAAACGAGGGTTTGTACAATGTTGCTTATTATGCTCTCAGCACAGTTGTGTTCTAAATCGATAGTCTTTCATTTACAGCTTGTAACGAATTCTTATTAGTTTCTTAGTAAATGAAAATAGAAATAAAATTTATCGCTAAAATATATTGAAGGAAATATTCCTTTTCATTTGCCTGAAAACGTTCCTTCCTGCTGAACAAAACGGAAAATATTCTTTAGGAGTATGAATGGAATGGGATGTTTCAATTGAGACACTAAACAGTTTTGCAACATCAAAGATTACTAAATACGGGGAAAATCTAAAACAAGTTGGGCTACTTGCTATGGGGTATAATACTAACCTACTACTACTAATACTAGGGTTATTAAATAGTAGCAGGGTTTTGAACATCTCGAGCGCGAGTAACCAAGCCCAAATTTTTAGATATTGTATTAACGTGACGTCAATGTTGACAACTGGAATAAGGGTAAATAAATGTAACTTATTTTTTATATACAGAGTGTACAAAAAAATATTCAACTATTGCTAATATCAAAAATGAAATATTTGAATCAAATTATTTAGTCGAAAAATATCGATAGGTCACTTATTAAAAATTGCACTCTAACAAAAAATTATATAATTTTTTACAAAACAAATATGTATATTAGTGTTTCTAATTTCCCGGACTTTTCCAATTCAAGGGAATTGCAAAAATATATGAATTTAATTAAATGGCCTCAATAAAATATATAATTTTATGAAAAAACATACAACGTTTACACGTAATTCAAAGGTTGATTTTTTAATGATTTTTGAAACACGATTCTTGGAGTTTGTACGCGAACGGTATAGAAAAGCAAAAGCAGTAGAAAAATCAAATTTTTTTTGCATTCAATGTGACAACAGCTTTTTTAATACAAAACAGTGTTACCTCTAAATATTTTTGTCACTAATATAGGAGTATTCCCTTTTCGGACGAATATTTTATTTTGGCCAAAGTGTAGGTACTTTTTATTGTCAAATTGCATTTTTTGGGCATAAATTTTTAATTTACTATACTGAAAATTTATTTTTGCTGATAAGCCGTTTCAAGATTTGTTTTGGCTCGAAATAACATAGACTTTTATCTAATTATTTTGGTGTCGCAGTGCCCGCCTTTGGATCAGATCTACACTCTATTTTTCTAAGAAAATGAGCATCTATTAAACAATGATTTAATAATTAAAGATGTTACTAACAACTATTTAACTTATATCTTAATAAAGTCCATGAGTACAGAATTTCAATGAATGTTGAATTTGTATTATAAGATAATTTCTGAAAAACTGTCGAAGAGTATGTCTTAATTTCGAATGAAAAGTTGTTACTTTAAATAATTTAATACAAAAGAATTACATACATATGTCAAATTTTAAGTAACCTACTGTAGTTCCGATAAAATAATAACTGATGTTTTATTTTGAAGAAATAATTTTGATTTACAAAAGGTTTATAAAACAAACTTTTTATGGACATTTGCTTGCTAAACGTTTTGAAAGACAAAACTATTTTTTTCTGAATAAGGCCTTAAATGTTTTTAATTTATTTTCTTTAAATTAAATTAATAAAGTTGGTATGTTTTCGTATGGGAGAAATTTTTTAACATGTAGGGAAAACGGATTTCTTAAGAATCTATTGGCATTTTTGGATGAAAAAAAATCAAAACTAGAAACTAGAAAAAAATCATCGTATGAATGTAAAATGTTTTTGCAAGCAAATTTTAAAGAGAATAAAAAATAAAACAAGATTTTTAATTCTCGTATGAATTGGGCCTTAAATTAAAAACAAAAGAACTTTATTCGTTCATTTGATAAACAATATTTAAAAAACAAATAAATTCAAATGCTTTGAGTTATAGCATGGATGGAAATTTCATCTACATCTGCCAATCTAGATACTATACACACTTTTTATGTTGAAACTATTTCGCAAACCTCTTTACTTTTTAAGTAATAAAACAACGAAAAGCAATGTAAAAAAGCAAATTCCGAAAACGTAAATGTAAATTCCCAAAAATTCCCGTTGAAAGTTTCCCCGGGATTTTTAAAAAATAATTCCCGGGAATTCCCGGGATTTTTTTCCCGCTTAGAAACTCTAATGTGTATACATATGTACTTATGTATGAGTCTGTAAACTACATATGTATATATACATACGTACTTCGGTAAAGGGTATACAAGATTCATCACAGCCGAATATAGTAATCTTACTTGTTATATTAAGCCATTGATATTTATTTGTTAAACTCTAATTCGAGTCAATTTCTCGTGTTCAGAAAGAGATTAATGACACGTTTGATGTATTTTATATAGGTTATGATAACTAGGGAAATGATTTTCATGTAAATACATATTTTCTGTCGTTGGTAGTAGGTGAACGTAAATAAAATATCTTTGCAAATCAATAAATTTGCGACAAAATGGCATAGATTTGTTAGTGCATATTTTAGCATATATTATAATAAATACATATTTTTGCAGATTTCATTATAAATTTATATTTTTAATAATTTTTTTAGTTTTTTCATGCTAAAAATCAAATTTTGGTTTTTGATTAGTTGCAGTTTTTGCTACTGTGGAAGTACAATCGAATTTTTTTTTTGATATTATTCGACATTCAAAAACTCCCTAGGACTCTTTCAACGCATTTGAAAAGTTCAATACTTTGGTTTAAGTCAAGAATTCCACTGAAAACTAAAAAAAACAAGAGCATGGGATAATAGCCCTTTTAAGTCCAAAAATTGTTGTTAAATTTTTTTCAGCACTCTCTACTGGTTTCCCATCAATTTCATGTGGATACAAAGTGGTTTTGAAAGCTCCTTTGCATTTTGCAGCCTTTAATGCAAAATATTCAGTGATACGATACGAAACATCCCAATTAACTAGATGGGGAACGTGGCAGAAGGTGATATTATTTTGTACACATATTGCTTTCTTTTTCACACTATAGCCAATAAGAGGCTTTAGTTACTTTAACAGCTCAAGTTGCATTCACTGTTGCCAAATTTAAAAAATCATTTTAAAAAATCTGCAAAGAAACCTGAAACAATAAAAACACCTTCATTTTAAATTGTTTTTAATTTTGTTTTTGAATTCACATAAATTATATATTGCTATACAAAAACATATGCTAATATTACAAATTGTTTAATAAAAATAAAAAATTGCGTTCGCGTACTCAAAAGTTTTTACAAATTTTTACTGAACTTTACTGCATGTTACTAACACGCGTTCGCGTACCCAAAATACAGTAAATGAGAACATAAATTGAGAGAATAAAGTGACATTTCTTGACTGAATGCTTTGCAAATTTTTACTGCAGAAATTTGTCGTAGTAAAGTTTAGTAAGATAATAACATATGATTCAAAAAATAAACAAGCAAAAGTAAGCAAACGAAAAATTTAAAAATTTTACAAAAAATTAAACCAAAATTGTGAAAGTCGGTAAAAAATAATTAATTTATAAAGCATAACAAAAATAACTGTTAATATCATGTATATTTTTTTTAAATTTATTGTGTTAATGCTTTTGCTTTGCAAATTATTCTAATTAATCAGAGTTGTAAAACTATAAAGTATCTGGTTAGCTAGTATTGAACCTTCTTTTAAGGTAATCAGTAACATTAAAAAATAGTCATGTAATTTATATTAATTTAACTAACATTAAAACAAGAAAATCAAGAAGAAATTAATTACAAACATTATATGAAATAAATTACAAAATTTATTCTTAGACTGTTCGTCTTATAAAAATATTATATCGAGTACCAATAAGAAAAAAGAGTTGAATAGTCAAACTTTTATATATTTTTCAACACTATGTGGAGTTGGAGTCAGCTGTTTCTACAATCTTACTAATTTTTACTATTTTCGGCAACAGCTTTTTTTGAGAGTAAAATCTAAAATGTTTGTAGTAACTACTCATTTGCTGCATTTTACTACAAAAGTAAAAAACACACTGAAAGTTATTATTGAAATTTATTTGCTGGTGGCTTAGAATGTCTATATACGCATTTCATTGCTGCTTGAACGAAATCATCAGTAGACTTCAACCACAAATTCTGAACTGTCACAAACTTCTTAATTTATACACAGACTATATAAGATCTCATAAAAAAGTGTACTTACAATATTTGAAATTTATTTGATGGTAGTTTAGCATGTCTGGTGAACTTTTTTAATTTTTCTACATCCTTATACAATTAGAAATCAATCGGATAGCAAGAAAAGTATTTACAAAGCTATATGAAAAATAAATCAATAATGAAACTTTGAAGAAATTTATTATTTAACATTTTGTCAGAAGTGAACATACAATATTTGAAATATATGTATTTGCTGGTGGCTTAGCATGTCTATGTACGCATTTCATTGTCGCTTGAACCAAATAAATTTCAAATATTAGGTCTGTTCATTTACTTTCCCAGCAGAAACTATTAACGAGAGAGTAAGGCAGAAATTTACACAATTAATCTCCGAAATATGAAAAAGTAAATGAACGCTTTACTTGTAAAAACTTGCAAGAAAATTTTATTCATATCAGAACCATGGATGGAAATCATTATGCATTTCTACTTTTTCTGATGTATTATGTTTGATAATGTTTTAAATTGCAATTGTTTTAAAGAAATTGATATTTAAAATGAAATTCTTTACACAGTTTAATGTACATATATTTAAAATTTTTATGAATTTTTAAAACTTTTTTAATTTGATTCCATTACAAAATACAAGAATTCGACTTTCCATCTCTGATCATATATGCGAAACAAACAAAATTATTTGCCATTAAAATTGAATTTATGTGGCTTAATGAAAGGCAAATAATAAATTAAGAAAACATGCTTCCTTTTTTCATACGTATACATGTTTTTTAACAAAGAAATGCACATTTTGTCAGTTTTCCTTTTTCAAATATCTTTTAAATAATTTATTTGACAACAAAACCCACAACAGGTGGTTGGATAATTCTTGCAAGTAAATATTTTACTAGTAAACGTATTTAGGAATTTGTTTGTCTCTTAATTTTTTTCTCTCTTTTGATGCTCTCTGCTTGCAAACTTTTTGAGTTAATGAACACTTTGCAGTAACAATTGTTACAAATTCGTAATAATTTTCATTAAATGAACAAACCTATTGTATGTACACTTTTGACAATATGTCAAATAATAAATTTCTTGAAAGTTCAATTAATGTTTTATTTTTCATATACATAGCTTTGTAAATACTTTTATTGTTATCCGATGGATTTCTAATTGTTTAATGATGTAGAAAAATAAAATGAGTTCACCTGAATATAAATGATTTGCTGGGTTTTGTATCAGTTTCAAAGCCTAATAAGCTTATTTTTTCTTTGTGATTTTCAAAAATACTGATGATTTGGTTCAAGCGCCAACGAAATGCGTATAAAGACATGCTAAACCACCATCAAATAAATTTCAAATATTTTAAGTACACTTCTGACAATATGTCAAATAATACATTTCTTTAAAAATGCACAAATAACTATGCACAAATTATTTACATAAAACTTAAAAAATGGTACATAAATGTACATGAAAAGTTTGTGCAAATAGAGAAAACATACATACTAAAGACCTGCACAAGACGTCTTATAAGAACATGAAGGCAATTTCAAATGATTTACTACAGGGAAATCTTCTGAAACAAACAATACATTTGTTTAACTTATTGCAGGTATAAGAGTAAAAAAGAAAATAGTTAGTGACTGAAAAATTTGTGGTGTTTGAGCTTTTTTCTCTCATTCTCTCATTGGCGCGTATACAAACGTCATGGATGTACAACCATACATAGCTACATAATTTGTGTATGCTCTCTTATTTTTCTGCGCATATACAAACGCACACATGCATTTACATGAGTTGTGTGCGCTTGCTTTCAAAAACCTCCCTTAAACACAAACATAATAGCTTCTCATCTAAATCTTATACACACACCCAAACGTACAATATGCAAAATAACAAGCATACTTGTATCAACAGTACTTCTTTTTATTTTTTGTTATAAGCAAGACGTCTTGGCGACATCGCTTGTTAACAGTAATATACACGTACACCAATACATCCATCGTGCCTCGTATATAGTATAGTATAGCATTTATTATTGGCTTAGTATAATGCATGCCACGAGAATATATTTAAAAAACATAACGTATTTACATTTCAAGACCGCTTACGCAGGCCACTACTACATAGATGTCGCACACTAAATCGTAAACAGACACAACTCAAAAAATTCCAGATGTTCAGGAGTGGGAAATAACTGTTCAAGAAGACTTTGTGCAAAAGAAATTTTTGCGGTCCATGAAAAAACACAACCTTTTTTATAATTTTGGGTTGTGACTATTTATGGTTTAGTGTGCGTACTGTATATATATCTTTGCCACGGATTTGTTAGGCCGGGTTTACATCTGTGTGACAAATGCCACACAAGCGTAAAAAAGCGTAACCAACTAATTACTAATGAAAATCATCAAATAGACATATATTTATTAAGTTAAACAGTTTCATAAATAATTAATAGGCAATTTTATAGAATCCAAAATGATTGCAAACTGTTTAAATCAATAAATATATGTCTGAATCAAACAGTTTTTCATTAGTAATTAGTTGGTTACGTTTTCTTGGGCAAAAGACACACAAGAAATGCCAGATGTAAACTCAGCCTTAGTTAACGTTGTTATGTTGGTTTTATGGCAACTAGCGTTTCCGTTGTGCGACTAAAGTTGCATTTTGCCCCTTTTTCGAATGCCTTTCAACTTTTTATGCTCCTTAGTTTAAAATACACTTTAAGTATCATTTGCATTATTTTGTGCCGCTTTTGCCCTTTTTGATCAAAGTTCACTTTCGTTTTTAATTTTACAATAAATGTACAGATTCTACCACATTCGACAACAAGACTTTGTTTCCTATGTGTCAAACTTCATATAAGAACACACAAGAAGATAAAATTTTTTTTGGTAAATTGACAGTATGGCGGAATATTATTTGAGTAATATAACTCTAACTGTATTTTCCGCAGCAGTTATGAACGCCAAAGTTGATAAAACCCAGTACAAATAGACACTCCAAAAAAGTCATGAAAATGTAGAGTTTGCGATGCGAAAGTAGTGAAAATTTCGATCCGATCTAATGATTTTTACATAGGGTTGTCATTGCAAGAAGTTCTCTTTTTCGATGCCTGGTCACTGAATTGGAAGCGATATTAAGAAAAATTCCCTTTTTTGTGTTCTATGATAATATTTTCATCTAGGAAAAATTGTAAATAGTTACCAATTTAACAACTCGTTTCTTTTTATGCGAATTTAAGACCGAAACAGTGTTTTCATGTAAATTTAAGCAAATAACTTTTAAATTTTAGACTAAAATTAGTTCATAAATTTCGTTAAAATTTTTTTTTTAAAAATTCTGGTGAGTATTTTCCAACACTATGGAGGAGTTACAAATTTTGTATGACTAAAGTAAGCTTCTACATGGTTTTTTGCTCACTCTCGGCAAATTAAAAATATCGACTTTTTGGAAGCAATGAAAATGTAGTTCCACTAGAATGACTTCCATTTTTTTCACTGGGAAGTACATATTTTTAAAAAGTGAACAACTTTGTGATAATTGAAATAATATTGTATGAAACACACAACTGAATTGCTATCATCAAGAAATGCTTTTGATTTAAGTTCCAATGAAATTAGTTCATCGGCTGAGCCCATTATCTCTGAAAACCCAGCGAAAACGAAAAACGCAATACGAAAGTCTTCCATAATTGCGTTAAGATGGATACAGATACAAAAAAACCAATTTGCGTTTTCTGCACACTAACACCGATTTTCGGAAGAAAGTGGATATTGCTGAAATGAAGTTTGTTTTAAAAATTATAGGTTTCAACCACTCGTTTAAGTCAATGGACAAATTGGCCAAATTAATCGCAAAAAAATATCCAGATTTAGCAGTTGCAAAGTCGACAAGTTCCACCTTATTTCTTCATCTTTATAAAATAAAATAAAAAAAATCACACAAAGGATGAACATAAATTAACTGAAAGTAGACACTTGGCAGTCCGTGCTGTCTGCTTTATATTTATTTTAAAACGATTTGGAAGAATTGATTACAAGTGAAGAACTTATTAATAAATACAGATGTAAAATTCAAAAAGAATAGGTATTTAGGGTATTTAATAACTCTGTGGCAATAAGGAAAAAGTGCTTCAGTCATATTTTTCTGTTTTGCAGGAGAGCATTTTAAGCGTTTAAGTCGATTTTCAGAAATTTATTTCTTTTACAGTTAAATTAGGAAATTCTCTGTTAAACTTTATTTTTTTAAACAAGCATCGTTCTACAAATTATAAGTAATACATTTAAGTGAAAATATACCAAACTGTAACTTAAATTAAGCTATTATTCCAAATAAAATTAGAAGTCTAAAAAGATAAGTTACAAGTCATTGCGCTATACTTCCTGAAAAACCATATAAATTAATTTAGATTTTGACAAGGGGTACTTTCGAATATGCAGATAACGGAGTTGCCATTAACTCAAAATCAGATTATCTCGACTTAAGCACTTTTTCCTTTTTGCTACAGAACTATTCATAATGCGTAAAAAAAGTTTTAAAATTTTTATCAAAACTTTCAACGGTTAATTAAATGTATGTGTTTATATTGTTGTTTGACCAATGTGTTGTTTAAGTATTCTTGGGGATTTCCCTAGGCTAATCTTTGGTAATTTTTTTGTTTTAGATTTTTTAATAAAACAATTTTTCTTTCTGATGTGTAGTTGTTTTTACATCTTCATTTGCTCGACGTTTCGTTGGCTTTTTTCCAACTTCTTCAGGAGCTTTTCTTTATTCATATCTGACAAATAAATTTTACATTAATATTATATTACAATATGATTGTATGTATGAGTGTGTATGTATGTGTAGATTAAACTTACAAGGCTTATGACTTTTTACATATTAGTGTGAAACTTATATGCGGATAAGACTGGACATCACGGACATAATATAAAAAATTGTCATTTAATAAAATTAAAACTGGACATCACAATATTTGAAAAATAATTAATATAATTAAATTGTATAAATAAAATATAATCACGGCACAAATACAAATTATCACAGTTTATTTTTCTATCACAGACAGTGCTGCCACAACCAACAGATTTTTACAACCAAAATTCGCTTTAAAAGTTACCAAATGAGAAAAAATATAACCAAATTGCAATATGTAGTATTTTTATTAAATAACATCCCAGCAAAAAAAGACACTCCAAAAGTCATGAAAATGTAGAGTTTGCGATGTGGAAGTAGTGATAATTTCGATCCGTTCTAATAAGTTTTACATTGGATTATCATTGCAAGAAGTTCCCTTTTTCGATGCCTGGTCACTGAATTGGAAGCGATATTAAGAAAAATTCCCTTTTTTGTGTTCTATGATAATATTTTTACCTAGAAAAATGGTAAATAGTTACATATTTTAACTATTTTTTCTTCTTATACGAATTTAAGCCCGAAACAGTGATTTCATGTATATTTAAGCAAATAACTTTTAAATTTTAGACTAAAATTAGTTCATAAATTTCTTTAAAAATATATATTTTTTTTAATTCTGGTGAGTATGTTTTAACACTATGGAGGAGTTACAAGGTTTTGTATGACTAAAATAAGCTTATACATAGTTTTTTTCTCACAATGAAAATGTAGTTCCACTAGAATGACTTAAATTTTTTTACTGGGATTTAAAATGCATACGTAACGTGTAACGCATGTGATTTGAATACAGTTAATAATAATAACATCAAAACAAATACATATATTTGTATATATATATACATATGTATGTACGTAATAAGTTAACGCTTGTACATGTATGTATATAAAAAATAACAGTTTTTTTAACTATAAAGTAAACAATACTTGCAGTTCACAGTATAATATGTAGTTTGAATTGAAATTTTAAATTTAGTAGTTTAGTAGTTTGAATTTGAAATTTTAAAATTTATAACCCTTGACACAAGCCTTGTGCTTTAACAGAGCTCTGTTAGCGTGTTAAGAGACCTTTATTAAGTTATAAAAATTTGTATAAGGCTTTTACAAAGGACTTTTCCATTAAATGATGCAACCGAGACGGACAAAATTAATGCAAATTTATAGATAAGGTGTTTAAAACCCATGAATCTATTTCTGAAAAACATGAATTTGAACCAAACATCGTCAAGTTTTCAACTTGGAATTTTTTCAGGGTTACGCACTTTTCTTGGGAAGGAGGCGATGCGGGCGGACAAAAGTGGTCAAATATTATGGACCACATAGTACTCTAAAAACGTGTATTAAGCATTACTGGAAGTTCGAGTTTTCAGGAGACTTTCTAAAAACTATAAATTTGTCCAACTAATTAAGATTTTCCAAGATGTGATAAATTTTTTTTAGGAAGGAGGCAATACGGACGGACAAACGTGGTCACATCCTATGAACCACATAGTGTTCTGTAGTACAGAGTAGCGACCATTTAGTTAAATTAAAAGTTGTTGACAGTGTTGTAAAAGAAAAGTATTGTAAACAAGTGAGTAGCAATCAAGGCGAATTCATAACAGGTGGCTGCACAAGCGATTTTAGTCACAGCTGTTTTATTTTCAGTTGCCTTGGTAGCAATACTAAAAATTGAAGAACATAAAAGTTTAAAAGTATAACATAAAAAATATGTACATATGTATCATTATTTTGGCAAAAAAATAACCAAAATGAGAAAAATATTCACATCTCCACATTAAAAAAAAAATAACCATTTTGGTTAGAAATAACCAAAAAGGGCAGCCCTGATCACAGATTAATCAGACTGTATTGCAATTGAATATTGCAATTTAATGTTGTCTTTGTCTTCTTTGTTCTTCATCGTTTTATTGATCCGTTCCTGTATTCTTAAACTTTCAAGAGTGTATCTTTTATTATGTTTATTTTCTTTATCAAATATGTTGACGTTTTTAAAACATATATTGTGCCCACTCTCTTTTATATGTTGTTATAGAGCTGTGCTTTCTCTACCTTTTTTAATACTGCTGCATGTTCAGCTATTCTTGTTTCTAGTCTTCTCTTTGTTGTCCCTATATATATCTTATTGCACTGTTGATTTTTATTGCCTTCACATTTTATTTCGTAAAATACATTGTCCAATTTCATTTTGTTTATTTTTGTTTTTTGCGCGTGAATAGATGTCTAATAGTGTTGTTGGATTTGTGTGCTATTTTTGTTTTGTCATCCTTTATGATATTTTCCAAAAGTTTGCTTTCAGTGAGTTTCGGTACATATGGTACACTGTAAAAAATAACTTCATCCTTTTGTTGATTTATTTTTCTATTGTTTGTTCGAGCTGTTTTTATCAATTTATTTGTTAGACTTATAGGAAAGTTATTATTGGTCAGTAGTGTTTTGAGTTTTCTTATATTTTTTTTTTGAACTTTTCATGGCTTAAGTTCATTACTTTTTCTATTAAGTTATTCGCTGTGTTTATTTTCATTCGTGGGGGTTGTGTCGAGTAGTAGTTTATTATGCGTCCTGAAGATGTAGATTTTGTATACCAGTTTGTAATTAATTTATTATTATCCTTTATAATTTTTATGTCCAAATAAGGTAATTCCATGTTTGCTTCCTTCCCCATAGTAAATTGCAGTTTATTATGATATTTATTTAGTAGGGTTAGTATATTTTCTTCATCCTTTTTATTTATTACTGCAAACAGATCGTCAACGTATTTTGATGTAATTGAAATATTTTCAAAAAATTGTTGCTTGGATATATTAGTGTGTTTTTTTAACAGTTTCCCAGTTATTAAGTATGTTTTTATCGCTAAGTATATTGAAATATTCGTAAACAGTGATACAACATCAAATGATACCATAATGTCATCCTTTTCTATTGTTATATTTGATAATTTTTCTTTAAGCTGCGTTGAGTTTTTATACCCTTTACCAAAAAATGGTAAAAGGGTATATATAGGTTTGTCATTCCGTTTGTAATTTCTACAATATTAATAAGAGACACATAAAGTATATATATTCTGGATCCTTATGCATAGGGAAGACGAACAAGCGATGTCCGTCTGTCCGTGTGTCTGTACGTGAAATCGGTTTTCCCAAGCTCCGAGAACAGCTGGAGAAAATTGAAAATCAGCAAAATCGAGCAGACGGTTTCAGAGCTGGAAAACTCAAATTCTATTTTCCCATAGAAAATAACTACCGAAAACAAGTTTTTATTACTTTTTTATTAAATTAACTTATTTTATACTTCCGTATGAATAAAATTGGTATTTATAATTAAAAAACCAAATTTTAAAATTTAACAAAATAAAAAAAGTTTCCAGGGTTGGAAAACTTTAACTTTTTTCCTAATAATTAAACATATTTAATGTTTTAGGAAGAAGGCTATTTTCTCACGAACAGTAAAAGCTACGGGTCTGAAATTTGGACAGTGTGTGTAGAACTTTGGTCGCTACAACAACAAATATGTAAAAGTTAAATATTAAAGGGTGGTCCAAAACGAGTGACGAAAACTTTTAAAATCCCATGTAATATACATACAATTGTATGTACATATGTATATTGACACTTGAAATTTGTAAAATTAGTGTATTTTTATATAGGCTACAACAATTAAAGGATCACAAAGGACCACATCAGTTAATGAAATTTTGACTATGTAATTTATACAAATTGCTATATCTTGGACACCGTAATAGTTAAACTCTTGAAATTTTCAAAAACGGTCAAACTAAAAAATCCGAAAATTATAAAATCGCCAAAAATTTAAAAAAATCGACAAAACGAAAAAAATCGCCAAAATGAAAAAAACGCTAAAATAAAAAAAGCCAAAAACCGAAAAAAGTCGCCAAAACGAGAAAAACGTGTAAAAACTAAATATAAATTTCCACCATGACAAAAAAAAAACGCCAAAAACCGCAAAAATAGCTAAAAGAAAAAAATCCTTATATGAACAAAAACTGCCAAAAATAAAAAAAAATCGCCGAAACGAAAACAATTCGCCAAAATTAAAACAAAACGCCAAACTCCGAAATAAATAGCCAAAAAAATTGCCTATATGAAAAAAATCGCCAAAAATTAAAAAAATCGCTTATATGAAAAAAAAATCGGCAAAATCAAAAAAATCGCCAAAACGAAAAAAAATCGCCAAAATTAAAAAAAACGCCAAAAATAGGAAACAAATCGCCAAAACGAGAAAAAAGTGTTTAAACAAAAAAATTCCCACAATGACAAAAATCCGCAAAAATCGCCAAAGCAAAATTCTTATATGAACAAAAATCGCCAAAAATTAAAAAAAACGCCTAAATGAAAAAAATCGCCAAAATCAAAAAAATCGCCAAAACGAAAATAAATCGCCAAAACGAAAAAAATTGCCTATATGAAAAAAAATCGCCAAAAATTAAAAAAAAATCGCTTAAATGAAAAAAAATCGTCAAAAACAAAAAAATCCGCCAAAACGAAAAAAAAATCGCCAAAATTAAAAAAACGCCAAAACGAGAAAAAAGTTTCCAAACTAAAAAAATTGCAAAAAAGAAATAAAAACGCCAAAACCCGAAAAAATCGCCAGAACAAAAAAAATCCCTATATGAAAAAAATCGCCAAAAAATATAAAAATCGCCTAAATGAAAAAAAACGTCGAAATCAAAAAAATCGCCAGAACGAAAAAATCGCCAAATTAAAAAAACGCCAAAAAACGAAAAAAATCGCCAAAATCAAAATGAAAAACAAATCGACAAAACTAAAAAAATCAGCAAAATAAAATAAATCGCCAAAATTTAAAAAGCACCAAATTAAACATAATGTCAAAAACCTAAAAATTGCACTAGAGAAAAAATTATGATTTTTTTCACAAAATTAATATATTAATATATTCCTGTGCTTATGTATGTATCTCTATACTACATAAACGCACTTTGGTAAAGGGTATATAAGATTCGGCACAGCCGAATATAGCACTCTTACTTGTTTATGTTACATGTTGGCGAAATAATGTTTTTTAGAATACGTCCTATGTATTTTGATAATTGATAACAAGATAATTTGAGGGAAGAAGAAATTGGTCTTAAGGGGATATATTCTTTATGAATCTTCGGTAGTCCATATTGTTCGGGACCTGCAGCTATATATGTTGTCATCGACATTTTTTCATATTTTGAAATGTATCCATTTTTCATAATTCTGTGATTATTGTATTATTCTTACGTTGTAGTTTTTCTGTTGGATCTTCCCTTATTATTTTATATGTTTGTTTTTCACTCAAGAGACTCGCCATTTTCTTGGAATATTCGTCTTTGTACATTACTACTGTCCTGTTTCCTTTGTCTGCAGGTGTTATTAATATTTTATCTTTATTTTTATCTATTATGTATTTAGTTTCTTCATAAATACCAAGAATAAACTTTTCCCTTTAACTATTTTTCAAATTTCTTTTGTAATTTGCGATTCTGTGTGCTATTTTCGATTTTGTTATCTCTTTTTCCGTATCGTCTTTAATATTTTGTACCCACTGTTCCATGTCTGCGATTAGTGGTATTGTTTTGAAACTCTTTTTATCGCGAATTTGTTTCCTAATGACAGCAACCATTTACTTTCCATACTCAACTTAACATCTGTTTGATTTTTAAACCATTCTTCTTTGTAAATAAAATTTAGTTCTTCAAATTTGGTTCTTTTTAATGTTTTTATTTTTGAAAGATGTGTTTCTTTTATTTTTCGTCTGATATTATGAAATTCTTCCCATTGTTCTGTCTTAAATTGTGACCACTCATTTTCGTTGAGTGTATTACTTAATGTTGCGTTTATTTTGTTAATCTTTCTCTTTATGCATGTTATTGTTGTATGTGTCTCAATTATCTCAGTGTTCAAAAGTTTTGTTTGTAAATTTGTTTCTATATCTTTTATTTTACTTAACGCTGTTTTTGTTGTGAAAAGGTTTCTTAGTTGATAAGTTGAGTTTGTTATATGTGATGGCTTTATACCAAAACGTCTGCAGTCTAGTAAAAATTTCAATCTTTCTGTTTGTCTTGCTAATCTTTCTACTTCTACTGTATTCTTTGAGTAAACTGCTCGCCGATTTGTTGTATTGTGCCTTTATATATTGAAAAAGTTCTGCATTTTGACTAATTTTTGCTCAGATTTAAATAATTAAATATTTTGAATTATGCTGCTGGTTTTTATGTAAACTATGTAAAAGACGGCTCAGACTTGGTCTTTTATTTAAAATGAAATAACGTTGTCAGGAATAAAAACACTATATATATTCACATTTATTAAAAGTAAAACGAAAAATTAAAATATGTATGTTGATTGACGTATATAACAAATATGAGTATGTTTTTTTCTTCAATATATAAATTATGAAATCAAGGGTATTTATGTTAAAATAATAAAATGATATAATCATTGAGTTAAAAATGGAGTTTCCAACAGTCGGCTATCCTGCATTTAAAGCGACCTCGCTTTTTCCTCTTTGGCTATCGTCTTCAGAATTGTGTATAGCATCATCATCCTCAAATAAAGGTGGTAACACCCAACATGGTTTTAAACGGTCGGAAGCGTAAATTGATGAATAAATACGTGACTTTCATTTTGACTTTGGAATGTCTTCAATCATATATCGATCATTACCAATGACTTTTGTAATAATAAAAGGACCTTTATAGCGTGGTTCTAGTTTGCGTGAAGAACCAGTGCTTGAGGGCTAATTTTCGGCAAGTACAAGTTCACCAACTTCATATATGTGTGGTCTTGTATGTCGATCGTCAAATCGTTTCTTAGCAATTCTCCTTTGGTCATTAATACGTTGAGAGCCTTCTTTTCTTAACTTCTGGATCTCTTCCTCCGTTAGAGTAGTATCATTATGTACTGCTAGTAATATTTTGTTTTTTAAAATATCTCGAGGTGAATAACAAAACAATAGCTCGTGTGGACTTTTACCAGACGTTTTGTTTACCATAGTGTTCAAAGACCATTGAATGTTAATTAAATGATCATCCCAACGTTTATCATTTTGAGTTGTAGATAAAAGCATAGAAAGCAAAGTTATATTAGCTCGTTCTGCATGTCCGTTAGCACGTGGAGTTTTTACAGCGTTGAGAATATGTTTTATATCATTATCTGAACAATATTTTTCAAAATCTTTTGAGGTGAACTATGTTCCTCTATCAGTAATTATACGTACGGGTACCCCAAAATAGCTAGAAAATTCATTCAAAACATCTATAACATATTTAGTTTTAGTACTTCTCACAGCTTTTGTGATTGTGAATTTTGTAAACGAGTCAACTATAACCAAGATATACGCGTTACGCTTGCTACTTTTGGGAAATGGTCGCAAGTGATCCAAGTGAATTGTATTAAATGGTACTGGTTCTATATCACTGAAATGATATTCACCTTCAAGACGACCTCCTCTTTGTTTATTGTATGCACATTCAATACAAGCTCTAATATAAGACTTCACGAAATTTCTCATTCTTGGGAACCATACATAGCTTAAAAGTTTTGTAATCGTTTTTTCAGTACCAAGATGTCCTTGTTTGTCGTGACAGTCTTCAACAACTCTCCATCTTAACGACTTAGGAACCACCCATAACTTTTTTTCATTATATTTTCGAAATAATCTACCATTCTCAATACAATATTCTTTAGCCAGCATTTTATCTGTTGTTTCTAATTTCTTAATAATTTCTTTTATCGCATCGTCTTGTATCTGCATACCATACAACCAGTCATCATTGTGAAGATTTACTTTATCTACTCTAAGTGTGGCAACGTCAATATCACTTGGAGGTTCGTTCGGAGATCGACTAAGAGCATCAACATGTTCCATACGTTGGCTCTTTCGATGTTCGATATCTATATCAAAATCCTGAATTCTCAACCACCAGCGAGCTATGCGAGGTATTAGCTCCCGTTTTGACATTGCTGACTTTACTGCACTACAATCGGTCACTACCTTTACTGGTTTACCGTATATATAATAACGGAATCTTTCCAATGTTTCGACTATTGCAAGAGTTTCCAATTCA
Source organism: Tachina fera (assembly GCA_905220375.1). NCBI lineage: Eukaryota > Metazoa > Arthropoda > Insecta > Diptera > Tachinidae > Tachina > Tachina fera. Next base: position 105,248,892 of record LR999963.1, read on the forward strand.
TAACTGTGGAAATTTTTTATCAGAATCACTTGTTGAACGACTATAGTATGCCACAGGTTTCAATTCGTTTCCTTCTCGTTGTAGCAGTACACCCGCTAACCCTATAGAACTCGCATCAGTGTGTATTTCATGCTCAGCCTCCAAACAAAAAGCTGTCATAACAGGTCGAGTCGACAATTTAGATTTTCAGTTGTTGAATGCTTCTTCTTGCTGATCAGCCCAATAGAATTTTTGATCTTTGCGCAGTAGTCGTCTTATAGGTTCCGATATTAATGAATAACCAGGAATAAATCTACGAAAATATGAGCTTAACCCAAGGAATTTTCGCACTTCGGTAACATTAGTAGGGCATCGAAAATTTTCTACAGCATTTGCTTTTATTTCACCAGGCTGTATGCCTTCGGGAGTTAAGCGATGTCGAAGGAAATCAATTGTCGTTTTTAGGAATTCACATTTCTCTATATTCAAAATCAAATTTGCAACTTTAAGTACATTTAAAACTTTTTGTAATTTAATAAACATCTCATCTAACGTATTGCTACCAATCAAAATATCATCCATATAATGGATCATATTATCTTTACCAACACGTTCTTGGATTTTTGACATCACTCTCTGGAAGACCATTGGTGCGTTCTTCAAACCAAATGGCATGCGTTGAAATTCATAGAGACCATCCGTCGTTATGAAAGCTGTGTATTTGCGACTTTCAGGCTCAATAGGAATTTGATAATAACCACTATTAAGGTCCAATGTTGTGAAATATTTATATTTCATTGCTACATTTAGGCATTCTTCGATATTCTGTGATGGAAAATTCTCTTTTGGCATTAACTTGTTAATCTGCCTGTAATCAACAAATAATCGGTCACTTCCGTTTTTCTTTTTCTGTAGTACTACTGGACTAGCATACTCAGATTCTGACCATGTAATTATATAATTTTCTAAAAGTTCTTCAATTGCCCTTGAAATTACAACATTTTTCGGTTCGGCGACACGATATGGAGCCTGTCTAATGATTTTTGTATCTGTTAATCTTATCTTCATTTCTATCAAATCAGTCTTCCCAAGTTTTTGTAAATTTCTAGCAAATACATCTTCGTTATTTTGTACCAGTTGAATTAATCTTGTTCTAACCATTTCATCATTCGAATCGCATTTTATCATCTCACGAATTTCATTGCAATTCATTTTCTGATCAACACTTTCATATTTAATTTTATTAACTTCCAGTTGATTGACAGTCACTTTAATTTCATCATTGTTCTCAATTTTGACAGTACCATTCTGTATTATTAATTTTACATTACCATCTGCAAAGTTGTCTTGTCCAATCAAAATATCAGTTAATAAAAGTTCATCTTCAACCACATATTATTAATCTGCAAGTTGACAAAAATCTTTTCATTAGAAACACGTATTCCGCCACAAATACCAGAAATTCTCATGTTACAAAATTTTCGGTTGCAGCTAATTTGATCACAAACTGATTTCTTTATCAAGCTACATTGGCTACTTTACTTTACTTTATTACCAAGATTTACTTTTATTTTGAAATGTTCATCACCATAGAAAAACATATTGCGTACCTTAGTATTTTGTCTACACTCAGTTTCGTTCTTCGGATGAACTTTATTACATTTGGTACATCGTGGTCGTCGTTGAGGTTTCAAACAGTTTGAAGATATGTGTCCTACCTCGTTACAATTAAAACATTTTATATCTCTACCATTTTTTGTGTTTTTTTTTGTGGTAGTAGCTAGTGTGTTTGTATTTTTATTTACGGCATCAGTGTTGTCTGTTTTTGTTTTATTTTCGAAAGATTTTACTAAACATTTATCGGGTACATTTATTTCGTATTCATGTAAGATTTCGCGTAATTGTCTTACCGTATTAATTTTATGAGCAGCAGTAGCTATTTGAAGTTCACGACTTTGAAGTCCTTCTCTGGTGTATTTAACAATTGATGTTTCGCTTAATCCATACCGCTTACCAAGGGAACACATACGAAAACAATAGTCTGTTACTTTTTCTTCACACTTTCTTGTAGCATTAACCATCATAAAATGTACATCAGCTTCATCGTGACTACATCCAAATTCATTACGTAATTCTGCTGTGAAAGTACTCCACCTAGAATGTAAAATCTGTAAAGAATCCAACCATAGACGAGCAACACCTTTCATTCGACTATAAATTGCAAGCATTAAGCATTTCTCGTCCCATTTATAAGCCGGTATCGTTTCAGCAATCTCCCTCACAGAACAACTATTTGTTGAAAGTGCAACTTGAGGATAATATAAACTATTACTTACATTTGGATTTTCACTGCTACTTTGATCACGACCTATATTCTGCCTTTCTATTTCTACTGCTACTTGTTGTCTATTCATATTTTGTTCTTCATTATTTCGTTGTATGTTTGCTTGGAAAATTGTCATCGCATTTTGCATCATTTCCTTTAATTCAATTACCTGTCGTTGTAAATCCATAACGTTTACTTCATTTCGAGAAATATTTGCCATATCGTTTTCGTTTCGGCGTTGAATATTTGAAGAAGTGCTTGCTAAAGACGTTTCTTCAGAAGCATTGCTATTCTCATTACTCTCTTCAATTTCATCTGTACCAAGAACTTCTGTTAATCGCATAATTAATTCCGTTTTGGTGCCTGTCGTTGGTAATTCCCGCTCACGGAGTAGTTGCTTCAGCTCATCAACCTTTAAAGTAAAAAGTTTCCTCATTTTGTAATAATAATACTTATTTGATAGATGAACAAAAAAATCTTCGCTTTCGTAAGGGTGTGTACCAATTTAATGAATCTATCCCACTTCTGATCTAAAAGACGGCTCAGACTTGGTCTTTTATTTAAAATGAAATAACGTTGTCAGGAACAAAAAAACTATATATATTCACATTTATTTAAAGTAAAACGAAAAATTAAAATATATATGTTGATTGACGTATATAACAAATATGAGTATGTTTTTTTCTTCAACATATAAATTATGAAATCAAGGGTATTTATGTTAAAATAATAAAATGATATAATCATTGAGTTAAAAATGAAGTTTCCAACATATGTGTATACCAAGAAAGTGAAAGTCGGTAAAAAATAAATAATATACATGTTGTGTTAATGCTTTTTTTAAACCTTAAGAGAGAAATTTCCATTTATGTTCTATTGGAATTTCAATCGAAATCAAATGCCCCAATTTGACCACTGTTGTTATTATTATTTTATGATTTTTTTTTTATTTAGTAGCTACTTATATTACGTTTATACTTGTCTTATTTGCAAATAAAATATTCGTAAATACTCAACTAGCTGTTAAAACTGCCGGTATTATGTTATTTTTCTGTATACATATGTACATCTCATCCCCAGTAATCAGCATTTGTTGTGAGAGTTAAAGGGTTAGCGATTTTAGTTGCAAATAACACGTGCGTATAAACCTAGTATATGAGTTCTCAATAAATGAATGTTTTTGCACTTCTTTGAGAAATTGGTTTTTATTGCTTGTTTCAAATAAAAATTATTTTTATAATCAGGCTTGTTTCTTTAATGTTTCCTCATTTTGAAGTTGCCCCTTTTTTCTAGAAATCCCCTTTTTGTGCTACTTTTTTTTGAAAATCCCCTTTTTAAAATTTTTCAATGGTAACGCTGATGGTAACTGCAAAATTAACCCAGAAATCTACTTATTTCTTACTGTTTTTATACCCTTTACCAAAAAATGATAAAAGGGTATATATAGGTTTGTCATTCCGTTTGTAATTTCTATAATATTAATAAAGGGCCACTCAGACTATTATACTTTGTATTAATACATGTCAAAAATTCAAATAATACGTGCAAGTGCGATATTGTGAATGCAAAATGTCATAACGAATGGTAAATAATACGATAAAAATTTGACATCCCATAATACTTAACCATTTTATGAAAATTTTCTAAACGATAATACTTTTCATCTGACCAGAGTTGCATTATTAATAAATCCAAACTAACAAGTCGTCTGTTTCGACGCCGTTGCCGTGCCGTCATTTAAACTGTTATAAATATTGAATATGCTTATCCCCAGTAAAAAAAGAGACTCCAAAAAGTCATGAAAATGTAGAGTTTACGATGCGGAAGTAGTGCAAATCTATCTAATGATTTTTACATAGGGTTGTCATTTCAAGAAGTTCTCTTTTTCGATGCCTGGTCACTGAATTGGAAGCGATATTAAGAAAAATTCCCTTTTTTGTGTTCTATGATGATATTTTCATCTAGGAAAAAGGGTAAATAGTTGCCTTTTTTAACAATTCGTTTCTTTTTATACGAATTTAAGCCCGAAACAGTGTTTACATGTAAATTTCAGCAAATAACTTTTAAATTTTAGACTAAAAATAGTTCATAAATTTCTTTAAAAAAATAATTTTTTTTAAATTCTGGTGAGTATTTTCTAACACTATGGAGGAGTTACAAGGTTTTGTGTGACTAAAATAAGCTTCTACATGGTTTTTTGCTCACTCTCGGCAAATTAAAAATATCGATCTTTTGGAAGCAATGAAAATGTACTTCCGCTAGAATGACTTCCATTTCTTTTCACTGGGTCGTATTGAATTGCTTTTCTTGTAAGCTATGTCTGAAAGTTAACGAAATTATCCTATTTTCTTTTGCTTTATCTTATTTAAATCAACTATTTTAAACGCCGTCTATTTTCAAAGGCCGGCACGACCCCAGCGTGCATTTAACTGCTCTGCCGCCGGAAGTCAACGATTAATGTAGGCATGTTAATCCTCACAGCTGTTTGCTTTATACTTGTGCTTTTAATGTAATATCAGGTGTGATGGTGTGAACATAAAATTACACTTTACGTTAGATTTATTGACAGTCGAAACAAATGTATTTAGATTTCTTTTCCGTAAAGTGTGATGAAAGTCTTTATACAAGTATAATAGTCTGAGTGGCCCTTAAGAGACACATAAAGTATATATATTCTGGATCCTTATGCATAGAGAAGACGAACAAGCGATGTCCGTCTGTCTGTCTGTCTGTACGTGAAATCGGTTTTCCCAAGCTCCCAGAACAGCTAGAGACTTCGTTCTTGGACTGGTGTGTCAGAAATTTTCCGAACAATTTTGCTATTGAAAATCAGCATAATCGGGCAGACGGTTTCAGCGCTGGAAAACCAAAACTCTATTTTCCCATAGAAAATAACTACCGAAAACAAGTTTTTATTACTTTTTTATTAAATTAACTTATTTTATACTTCAGTATGAATAAAATTGGTATTTATAATTAAAAAACCAATTTTAAATTTTAACAAAATAAAAATATGTTTCCAGGGTTGGAAAACTAACTTTTTTCCTAATAATTAAACATATTTCATGTTTTAGGAAGAAGGCTATTTTCTCAGGAACGGTAAAAGCTACGGGTCTGAAATTTGGACAGTGTTACATACACTGTCGCTTTGGTCGCTACAACAACAAATATTGTTTTTTTTTTTTTTTAATACATTTATTTATTTATTGTATCTTCAATTATGAACTAACAATAAGTATTCAAATCTTAAATCTAAAATATAAGTATTAGGCCCGACCACTGTCGGACATAAACTTAGTGATAGTTATAAATAATACATAAGTAGTGATAATCAAAAAAAAAGAGAAAAAAAATATTTTCAAGCAATCCCATCTGGAGTGTTGAGTAAAAGAGCCCTTGTGTCCTTCTTTTTCAAGCGAATGTGGCCAGTAAAATTAAAGATGTTACGAGCAAGCGGATTAGGATGTGACTCGAGTTTTGTTAAATATTTGCCTGCGTATTTGCTATTTCTTCAATCACTAGTGGCATATTCAAATCACGATGTATATTTGAGTTTTTTATGTACCATGGAGCCGATGTTATCAAACGTAAAATTTTGTTTTGCCTTCGTTGGATTCTCTCGACGTTAGAAGCTGAAGCAGTGCCCCATAACTGAATTCCGTAGCACCATATTGGCTTCAAGAGCGACTTGTATAATAAAAGTTTGCAGTCTAGGCTGAGTGTTGAGTTTCTACCAATCACCCAATATATCTGAGTTAGTTTAAGTTTCATTTGTACTAGCTTTGAGTCAATATGGTGTTTCCATGTAAGTCGTCGATCAAGGTGTATACCAAGGTATTTTACATGTGAATACTGAGGAACAACTTGATTGTTGATTCGAATTGGGAAACAAGTATCTCTTCGCAGGGTAAATGTTACCTGAACACACTTTTGCTCGTTTACCTTAATTCTCCATAATTTTAACCATAGTTCCAGTTGTGTTATATGTTCTTGTAGATATCGGGAAGCCTCATGAGGATTTTCGTGCATACTTAGGCAGGCTGTATCATCGGCAAACGTAGATGTATGGATATTGCTGCTCAAAGGCATATCACAAGTATAAATTAAATACAAAACTGGCCCCAGTATGCTCCCCTGTGGCACACCGGATGATATAGTTTCGGGCACACTCATGAATTCTCCTTCCACAACCGTGAACTTCCGGGAAGTAATGTAACTTTCTAATAAATTCACCAAATTTATTGGTAGATATGATTTTAATTTTAAAATTAGGCCTCCATGCCACACTTTATCAAATGCCTGCGAAACGTCAATAAAGAGTGCAGAACAGTACTTCTTTTCTTCAAATGTTCTTCTTATACATTGAACCAATCTATGCGTTTGTTCAATAGTGCTATGCTGACTTCTAAAACCAAATTGATGGTCTGGGATACACCCACTACCAGTTAGAATTGGGGACAATTTTGACATGAGCAGTTTTTCGAAAAGTTTTGACATTGTTGATAGCAGACTTATTGGCCTGTATGATTCTGCCTTGGTAAGATCTTTGCCCGGCTTAGGAATCATTTTAACTTTGGCAAGCTTCCAGCTGTGGGGATAATACCCTAGTCGTAAAATGGCATTAAAAATGAATAACATGATTCTAATTACAATACGAGGCAATTTTATTAGCATTTGGTTACTAATTCCATCAATACCCGGTGCTTTCTTCGGGTTGAGTTCAGCAATTAGATTTTGTACATCACACATTTTAAATTTTATGGGTCGAGGGGGTAGCGCAACTACACTCGGGAAATCAACAACACCAGTACATGTGTTTGGGGTAAATACGGATTTTAAATGCCTTGCAAACAAGTTACCTTTTTCAATATCACTCCTGGCCCAAACTCCGGTAGAAGTGCGCAGAGGTGGTTTAAACTCAACGGGTGTTTTAATTCTTTTCGCAGCGCGCCACAAAGAATAATTAGATGCTGGTGTAACATCGAGATTTTCCAGATAGTTTTTAAGACATGCAGTTTTTTCATATGCAAGCAGTTCTTGGAGTCTTTTAGTGCACTCTTTTAATCTAATGTTGTTTTGGGGTGATCTGTGCTGTTGCCATTCTCTTCTAGCTCTTCTTTTTGCACATACGAGAAGTTCAATATCTTTAGAATATATTCTGTTAAACCCAGTCTGCGAATGGGAGGAAGTGGAATGTTCAGCTGCCTGCTTAATATTTTCGTTAAGATTAGCAATATTAGATTCAATATCGTCATGAGTTCTTAGCTTAATGTTTTCAGTGCAATGACTACTAAGATATTTTTTGAATCGCAGCCAATTAACACTACTGACCATTTTCACATATGGGTGAGGTAGAGCACTTCTCAGTGGGCTACAAATTGTAACGATCGTGGGAGAGTGATCGGACGATAGATCTAGGGAAGCTTCGACGTGAATTAATTCCCTAGAAATATTTTTCATGACGCCAAAATCTATAATATCCAGAATTTTATGTATGTCAGTAGGCCAGTAAGTGGGCTCCCCACTCGAAATGACGTCCAAGCCCATTTTTGAAATTGTGTTGAACAACGCTCGTCCTCTAGGTGTGATAAGACGCGAACCCCAGAAAGTATTTATGCATTATAGTCTCCAGCTGCTACGAAACAAGGGCCAAGAGATTTGTAGAAATCCTCGTATTGATCCCCAGTAATTGCGAATCTAAGAGGGGAGTAAATTGATGATATGACAAAATTTGTGCAAAAATTTTCGATACAAATATTCGTTGCTTGTAGATGTTCTTCACAAATGTTGTCAAGAATATAATGCTTGAGTCTTGACTTTATTAAAATTGCTGATCCCCCGCAAGCTCTTCCTCTTGGGTCCTTTGAATCATATAAAATGTAGCCATTAATTTTGAATAGGCTTCTTGAAGTTAAATGAGTCTCAGAAACCAACATTATATCAATATTTTTTTCCGTGAGGAAGTGCTCAAGTTCATTTTTATGTTGGCGAATGCCGTTTGCGTTCCAGAAACTTATCTTTAACGTGTTCATGGCTTGTTAACTAATGCTTGAAGCAGTGTAGACTGCATTCGTAGCATTTCTTGCATCATGCTAGTCATATTTGTTGTAAAATTATTTATAGTCAGCACTAGATTCTCAATAGTAGCTTCAAGGCGACTAAAATTAAAGCTTGAGTTTGCATTCGTTGAATTATTTTGAGGCGGAATATTTTGTGTTGGAATATAACTAGTCTTAGCTGCATCGGCATACGATACACGTGAAGTGACAGGTTGGCTCATTTGAGCAAAAGTGGCGGAGTAAGCGTTTGCTGTTTGTGCTGGAGCTAATTTAGGTTTTTGCCCCATAGTCTGTTTAACGAAAGAATAGACAGGACATCCTCTGTAGTTAGCGGTGTGATTACCTCCACAATTACTACATTTTTTTCCTGCTAGATCTTTAGGCTTAGTACAACCAGCAGTACCGTGCAATTCACCGCAGATAACACAAACTGAAGGTAACTTGCAGTAAGTTTTTGTGTGACCATATTCTTGACAATTATGGCACTGTACGGGTCCAGAACGCTTGTGTGGTTCTTCAACTGTTATTTTTCGATATAAGAGATATTTCAAATTATAAATTGGATGAGTCTCGCTTTTTTTCAATTTTATATCGTTTGGCTAAGGTTCGACGCGAAATAGAGGTTGAGGAATCTTCTCCCTATTTATTATGTTAGATACATTTTTTACCTTAAATCCCTGGAGGACGAGTGCATCTTTTATTTCTTCGGGAGCACCATAGGAATCGATGCCCTTCAATACGATCTGCAGGCCTTTAGCACTTTTAAGCTGATATGTGTAGAAACTTTTCTTACTTTTTTCAAATTCAGTAATCAGTTTGCGAAAATCTTTTTCTTCATAAATTTGAATTTTGGTTTCATCAATGTTACCACGTTTTATTGGAACGATGTGAAATTTATTCTCACCAATGACTGAAATTAAATTTTTTATAATAGCGTTTGAATTTTTTTCTCTCAAATAGATTGGAGGCGGCTTGGATGTTTTGTTCGTAGATACATCGGGTTCGTTGTTGTCAACTTGTAATATTTGAAAACGATTTTGGCGGTTAATAGAGGATGCGCTGTTATCCCTAGACATTTTTGGAGCAGATGAAATTTTCGAAGACTTTGGGCTTCGTCCGCGCTTTACCACTGTAATATATATCTGTCCATTCCCACTTGGACCTTGGGTTTTGGGCTGCTCTTAACTTCAGTAAAAACTTGGTTAAGTGATGACCACGAGCCCGAGGCGGATGATATCGCTGAGTTAAATGTAGAAGTACTAGGCAACGGTAATGTTAACGAATCACTAGTTGGCATTGGACAAAGCGAAGTTGATCGCTGACGAAAAAGTGGCCTCGCCGTTAAAAAAAGTCTACTATCAGATTTCTTATTTAATTTATTATCATTAAGAGCTTCAGAGCTCTCAGTAAGTCTATCATTAGATTTTTTATTTTTATTATTTTCATTAAGAGCTTCAGAACTCACAGTAAAATAGGCATTTCTGCCATTAGAACTCACTTCACAGTTATTTGTTTTTGAGGTACTCATATAGAGTATTCCTCAAGGGCACTTTTGTTTGTTTGTTTGTTTTTTTTTTTTTTTTTGATTACGGTTTTTTTGTTTTTATTAATTATGACTATGTAAAAAAAATATTAGCAATGCAAATAAAGCTAACAATAACAATATGTATTCCGAATATTCTTCCGTACAATTTTTTTTTGTTTAGTATGAAATAAAAACTCCGCTAAATTGACTGTTCACTATGAATGTACAACGAGAACTCACAACAAATATATAAAAGTTAAATATTAAAGGGTGGTCCAAAACGAGTGACGAAAACTTTTAAAATCCCATGTAATATACATACAATTGTATGTATATATGTATATTAACACTTGAAATTTGTAAAATTAGTGTATTTTTGTATAGGCTACAACAATTAACACTAAAATTAAAAAAATTTTAATTAAGGGGTGGTCCATCAGTTAATGAAATTTTGACTATGTAATTTTGACAAATTGCTATATCTTGGAAACTATAAGAGTTAAACTCTTAAAATTTTCAAAAACGGTCAAACTAAAAAATCCGAAAATTATAAAATCGCCAAAACGAAAAAGATCGCCAAAATGAAAAAAACGCTAAAATTAAAAAAAAACGCCAAAAACCGAAAAAAGTCGCCAAAACGAGAAAAACGTGTCAAAACTAAATATAAATTTCCACCATGACAAAAAAACGTCAAATACCGCAAAAATAGCCAAAACAAAAAAAGATCCTTATATGAACAAAAACCGCCAAAAATTAAAAAAAATAGCCAAAACGAAAAAAAAAATCGCCAAAATTAAAAAAACGCCAAAAATAGGAAACAAATCGCCAAAACGAGAAAAATGTGTCAAAACAAACAAAAAATCCAACAATGTCAAAAATAGCCAAAACAAAAAAATTCTTATATGAACAAAAATCGCCAAAAATTAAAAAAAATCGCCTAAATGAAAAAAAATCAAAAAAATCAACAAACCGAAAATAAATCGCCAAAATTAAAAAAAACGACAAAAACCAAAAAAAAGCCAAACAAAAAAAATTTCCTATATGAAAAAAATCACCAAAAATTAAAAAAATCGCTTAAATGAAAAAAATTTTCAAAATCAAAAAAAATTGCCAGAAGGAACAAAAGTCGGCAAAATTAAAAAAAACACGCCAAAAACCGAAAAAAATCGCCAAAACGAGAAAAAAGAGTCAAAACTAAAAAAAATTGCCACAAAAAAATTTAAATAAATAAAATATATATAAAATAAAAAAATCGCCTAAATGAAAAATAAATCGTCAAAATCAAAAAAATCGCCAAAATTAAAAAAAAAAACGCAAAAAACCGAAAAAATCGCCAAAACCAAAAAAAATTGCCTATATCAAAAAAAAAAATCGCCAAAACTAAAAAAATCAGCAAATCAAAATAAATCGCCAAAATATAAAAAGCACCAAATGGAACATAATGACAAAAACTTAAAAATTGCACTTAAGAAAAAAGTATGAATTTTTTCACAAAATTAATATGTACCTACATATTTCTGTATGTATCTCTATTTATGTATGTATCTCTATACTACATAAACACACTTTGGTAAAGGGTATATGAGATTCGGCACAGCCGAATATAGCACTCTTACTTGTTTTTCATTTGTAAAGAATTAATTTTTAAATCTCTTTCACTGCATTAGTCTCCTAATATGTATATTGTATATATAAATTTGATTATTTTTTTAGTTTATTGCGTACTTTAATAATTCTTTTTACATTCTTATATTACATTGTATTATACTCAATTAATCATACATGGCCCTGTGGGCTCGATTAATTTATTTTGAATAAATGAAGTGAAATAAAATTGCATTTTTTTAGAAACTCATAATGAAATTTCATATGGACTCCAAATAAATATTTACCAGAGAAGAAGCAATCAACTTTCCATTCCCATTTCGTATTTTCTCAATGTATGTGTAAAGAAAAATAAAAATAATAATTATAGTGATGTATAAAAATTCACAACAAATAAAATAAAACTCGTTACTCTAGTGCTTCTTAATCTGAAATAACAAAATCATATAAAAAGCTCTTTTAACAAAGATTCGCTTTAAACTCTTTTAATTTTTTTTAATTTTGTACCAGCTATAACACATTTTTTATTTTATAAAAACAATATTTTTCCAAAAATGGACAAAAAACAAATACAGATGCGAGTACTTTGAGAATTAATAATCGTGGTTTAGCAGAACCAGGATGCAAGAGACAAATAGATAATACAGTGTTGCCACGATATTTATAAAAAAGCAAGTTAATTAATTTTCAGTTAAAACACTGATTATGAATACCAATATTTAAAAAACCTTAGGTTAGGTTAGGTTAGCAGGCTGCTTGTAAGGATAGAATGTTAGAATCCAGCTCACTTGGGTCCAATATGATGATTCCTTTGTGCTGCCTGTATGTTGAGAGAAGAGAGAGAGAGAGAGAAGACATGGGGAGGGGTGAGAAGGGTAGAATTACAAAAGAGATAGAAGATTGTTCAGGGGAGGGTGTGAGTTGAGGTGCGAGTGGGTCAAGAAATTTGTCAAGGGGGAGGGGGGTGTCAGTGATTATACCAACCAATATTCCTAATAAAGAGGCTTTGATTTTTGAGTCCAATTTCCGATAACACGGATAAGTTTCCGAAAGATATTCTGCCAAAGAGGTGCAGACGGAGATACATGGCAGGACAAAGACATGGGAGATGCTGGATACTCAAACCTTATTTAGCCTTTTTAACTAATATGGTTTTTAAACCTTAATCATTTTTTTTTGAATGAATGAGTTTAAAATAAGAAACAATAAAAATATTTAAAACCAATGAATATTTCCTGCTGCTGTTTGCTTGAGTTTAAATGCACAAACAGTGTTTTCCGTACGGAATGTGCGTTCAGTTTGGTACTTTGCTTAAGCAAATGACATTTGACGAAAAGTTCCAATAAGTACATTATAGTTTGCCATATAGGTTTCATTTTTAACCGCACAGTGGCTGAAGTTGACTTACTTATTCATATTATAGTTGGGCCTTGGCAACCACTATGAACTTTAAAGCTAATTGAAATATTTTTTTCATAAGGGGCCTATGCTTTACAAGCAATTTCGTAATGATATATTAGGTCTGTTCATTTACTTTCCCAGCAGAAACTAGCAACGAGAGGGTAAGGCCGAAATGTACACAATTACTCTCCCAAATATAAAAAAGTGAAAGTGAAAGTGAAGTAAAAGTGTAAGAACTTGCAATAAAATTTTATTCATATCAGAACCATGGATGGAAATCATGATACAATTGTACTTTTTCTGATGTATTTTTATTGATAATATCTTAAATTGCAATTTTCTAAGAAATTGATATTTAAGATGAAATTCTTTACACAGTTTCATGTATATTTACGATTTTTATGCATTTTTCATACTTTTTTAATTTTATTCCACTAACAAATTCAAGAATTCGACTTTCCATCTCTGATCATATATGAGAAACAAACAGAATTATTTGCCATTAAAATTTAATTTATGTGGCTTAATAAAAGACAAACAATAAATTAAGAAAACATGCTTCCTTTTTTCATACGTATACATGTTTTTTAACAAAGAAGTACAAATTTCTTCAGTTTTCTTTTTTCAAATATTTTTTAAATAATTTATTTGACAACAAAACACACAACAGGTGGTTGGATAATTCTTGCAAGTAAAAATTTTACTAGTAATAATTTGTAGGAATTTTTTTGTCTCTCAATTTTTTCTCTCTTTTGACGCTTTCTCCTTGCAAACATTTTGAGTTAACGAACACTTTCTAGTAACAATTGTTACAAATTCGTTATAATTTTTAGTAAATGAACAAACCTATTATACACTTACATATGTCAAACCTTTTAAAATTCAGATTTCGGGGTCAGCATTCCGGGATTTTCAAAAATCTATCCCGATTGATATCCCTAGTATGTATGTACGTAAGTATATCACAAAACTATTTTACTTACATATATCTGACGATGATTTTTTAGTAGATAGCGATTTGGTTACAAATGTTGTATTGCTTCTGTTAACCAACGACTTCTCGGAATGATGTTCACTAAACTTCTCCGGGCGGCCCAAAATATTATCTATACTAAAGGGGAAATTACGTTGAACCTTTGTGGATGTTTTTGCATAGGATACATTTTCACTTAATTGTGTATTTTTATGAATAGCTTTACATGTCGTATCATTAATATCACTAATATTAAAATCGGAATAAAAAAAACTTTCAGTTTCATCTCGGGATATCAGAATTTCAGTTTCTGTGTTATTAAAATCATCACAATTCATTTTTTATTGCTTTTATGAAAAATGGGAATATACAATATTAACTAATCGCTTCTTAATCGCTCGCTTAGTGGTACTGAATTAGATAAAATTAATTTGTTACCACTTAAAATTCCCCTTTTAAAATTACTTATCCATACATATAAATATATACATATATATATATATATATATATATATATATATATATATATATATATATATATATATATATACATACCTATATATACGTACATATGTGTATACATACATATATACTACATACCTGTCAGTTTATATGTGTTTTCATATTTTTTTTTTACTATTTATACTACACACTCCTGGTAACCAGCGTTGCCGTTTTGTTTTTTTTAAACAAAAATTTATTACTTTATTTCCAATGTGTACTTGTGTACTTTTTAGAGCTATGCTTTTTATGCCAGACCCAGGAGCTAGGACGTGATTTTCGTAACAAAAACAATGACATAATACAGTTATAATTTTTGTTCATTTTGATTTCTTTGTACTTAAAACTAGAGTAGGAAAATAATGGAAAGATAATGTTAATAATGTTGAGGGTGTACAAAAACAATCATAACGATTCCTCAATTAATTTTTGTATTGTTTTTGCACATGAACACAAACAACACATTAATTGTATCGTACACAGCTACGAAACAAAGCAATGGGAACTAAAGAAACGTTTTGAAATATTTGCGGTGAATTTGACATCATCATGTAATATAATTTTATTGCACTGTTATTTAACACATGGGATTTGTTTTATATAGATAAGCAGCATACCTTTAACCATGTGTACTATGACACCTCTCTTCTTTTTTCCATTGGCTACTTTTTTCATCACAAAAATTATAATAATACTTCCAATAAGAATTGAAATTACTGAACTTGAGCCTAACTATGAATTATTTCTGATTAAAATTCACTACAGTTCAATTAAAAGAATCTAAAAATTTCTCACTTAATACATCATGGGCACGTGACAAAATATGTTCACTTGGCAATCACTGTTCACTTGGTTATCACAGTTTCAGAAGGCTGGAATAACTAAAATAAAACTGTAGAATGCAACAACAAGTAACATAAGACCACTACACTAATACTTACATGCATGTACCGATGGTACATCGAATAAGTAAAAATAATTAATGTGATGATCGTAAAAAGATAAGTAAGAATAGTTAAACATACTGAGGTAGAGTAATATAATTTCGTGCTAACCTAAATAGAAAAATGAAAAAATGGAAAAAACAGAAAATTAATAGTGATACTTATAAATGTGTTTACCAAAGGTAAATTAATTGTATACACAACAATCGTTTCTCATATTCCGTTTCATTGTAAATTTAAGTTAAATAGCTGATGTTAATAAGAATCTCTACCCAAGTAGATAGACTAGGGTGCTGATGAAGTACGTGGCTGCACGGAAAATTTTCGGTATTTCCCCCAGCTTAAAGTCCAAGTTTAATTTTTCTTCTCTTCTTTAGAAACTCACATTAATTAATAAAAATATTTCATTCAATAAAATTGAAATTACTGAACTTGAGCCTGACTATGAATTATTTCTGATTAAAACTCACTATAGTTCAATTATAAGAATCTAAAAATTTCTCAAAAATAATAATTTTTATATAGTATTACTTATAACTATCACTAAGTTTATGTCCGACAGTATTCGGGCCTAATTCTTATATGCTAGATTTGAATACTTATTGTTAGCTCATATTTGAAGATACAATAAATAAATAAATCTATTAAAAAAATATGGTATATTAAATTTCCTTACTCGCATAACTAACTATCATGATAAACTATCACATGATTGAATGAATTTTCGTGGCTAAAAAAATAAATACGGATGTGGTTTCCAAATTTAACTGATGGTAAGGACAAATAAATTAATTGCTCAAATTTTCTTAATTGGAAATAGAAATTTTTATGTGGATATACATACATACATAGTTACATTTTAGGACAAAGCTACCAAGCATACAAATAAATTCAGCGCAAAATGTTTGGATGACTTTATTAAATTAGTTTTTACTTAAGTGTTAGTGCCAGACAGCTCGTCTGCTCTCTGAAATGATACCTTCATAGCTAAGTTTAGCCAAAACTAAATGCAGTAGTATTCTGGAAAACCTTTCATTTTTGTGAATCTTTCATTCTCTTTAGAAAGGTAAGGTGAAGTAATTCTTATCTCTTTTTGAAAATGTTTAGTTTTGCGTGAATTTTTATTTTAAAAACAAAAACATTTTTAAAATTAATAATTTATTTAAAATTACATTTTCTCAAGGCAAGTCTATAGTCTTGAGCCCTATCTAGACTTTTTCTCTTACAGCACTTTTTAGTTCCCGGGAAATCGGGATCAGTTTTTAAATTTCCTGGGAATTTTCGTTTTTTTAATTTAAAACGTACATATTATTTGAAATTTACTTTAACGAGATCGAAATTACAAAACTAAAAAAATCAACAAACAAATAAAGGGTAAGTACATTCATGTACTATTGTCAAAGGAAAAAATTAAGATATGTGTTTGATTATTATTTGACAGTTTTATAGTAGTTTTTAAAAACGATCATCCTTCGATCATCAATCATAACTCGCCTTTTCCATGCATGCAAATATTTAAGTATCTCCTATTTTTTATACTAGTCCATTCATCCATACTTAGAGAAAATCTGCAATTGTTCTTAAATGGGACTCGATATTTTGTTTGATTACATTTTTGATATTGTAAAAGTTTTCTAAATAAGTTTTTGGGTGAAAATTTTTTAGTAAAGAGATTCTGATGGAAAAGCCATCAACAGTTGCTAGTTTAAAAACAAGAAATTTTATTTGTGTCTTCTATTTTTATTATTAGAGTATTTTAGAATTCTCATTTTAGATTGGGTTCAACACATTTTAATTGCTTTTTATATTTCCCTTTAAATAAAAAAATATACACTCAACCTACCTTAATATGATTTTCCAGATAATATACTTTTTGCCCCGGGGTTTCCCGCGATATATTTCCGGGATTGGAAATTTTGTGGAATTCCCGAGATTTCCCGTCCTGGGAATTTCCGTGAAAAACACTAGTCCTCTCAGCTCAAAAACAAAAATAAAATAAAATATGAATATTGATTCAAATAGATTTAAATATGAATCGCATATTATATATGTAATTAAGAAAATCTAGCTTTATTACCCTGTATAATGCTCTAATTGGAATTTGGAGTGTTACAATGGTACATGTGCCAAAGATATTTTTCTTAACTGAATCACAAATAAAACAGTACATACTAGTGATGCACGAATATTCGTATTGGAATTGCCGAAAATTCGGCTATTTTTAGATATTCGTATTCCCCAAATTAAGGTGAATTAATTATTAAATAAATAAATGCAGAAATCATAAAAAAAATTTGAATAAATGACTAAAAATTAATTTTCATTAAATTTTGTATAGAAATTTGATGTTTTTGTCGTTTTCAAATGCTATTTAATTTTGCGTAGTTCTTATCAACTTTAAAGTACGCTAACAGGAGTATGAAGTTCTTTTTCATAAAAATTTTTCACATTTCATTTTGCAAGCGTAAATAGAACCCCTATTTTATGTGTAAAAATTTTACATATAATATTCGTATTCGTAATCGCGAATATCGTTTCAAATATTCGTATTCGTATTGGCGAATACCAAAATTTTACATTCATTACATCACTAGTACATACTATTATATACATATGTATGTATATATTAAATAAAAATTTTGGTTAATTTTTGGCGCCTTTGGTTACTTTTTTTACCCCACTGCGCGACGCAAAGAAATGTATTCACCCCTATTCTGAATTTCGATTACGTTCCCGCATTCAGTTACGCACGGATCGAAAAGAGGTATTCTGCAAAAAAAAACTGAATCGAAAAAAAAAGAAGAAGAGAAGAGTATGTTTAAACCCGCTGCTTTGCTATGAAACGGGAGAAATAGGAACAGGAAAAGTAAGCAATCTCGCAAATTTGTTTAGCAAAAAGTTAAATTTAGTGCAAAAAACAGTGATTTAACATTAAAACAAATGATAATTAGATAATGCGAAAATTTGTATTAAATAAATTCTTGCAAATTTAAGTGCAGAGAGTTAAAAAAACCAGAGGTATTTGTGGCCAAATTTATCCAGTGTGAAAAATCCTGTCGTGCCGGAGGTGATATTTTAATTTTTTACAAATAATTGTAACAAAAAAATAAAGTTTATTGCTCTTATGCAAAAACGATTGTTAAATTTAAAGCATGCGTTAAAACCGGTTATGCCATACAAAATTCGTTTGTTAAACCAACTTTAAATTTACCAATCGTTTTTGCATAAGGGGGTATATGTTTAAAGTTAATTACATCCGCAGACAATATCGTTTTCGTTGTCGTTAAATAGGTGCATATGTACATATGTATGTCAAATTTTTATACTGTACTACCTGTAATAAATTAAATAAAAATCGCATTTTAGTACAGAAAAACAAAACAAACTGTGCAGTTCATTAATTAAACCTTGTTTTGCATTTAATACATACATTATTTTTTCAATTAATCTATTTTTGAAGCAAACAAAAACAAAACAAACAAACAATTTCAATCGCTCCGTCACTAAAATAACAACTTAGAAAAACGTAGTTACGATCGAAATGTAGAATACATAGAATCGAAAGAGAAATCGAAGAACGGAACGCAGAATACCAAAGTTGCCAAACGGAGAAATTTACGATCCGAATCGAAATGCAGAATAAGGGTGATTGTGTTTATCACCATATGTATGTACATTTGTATGTACGTAGTATGCATGTGTTCTTTTGCGGCACTATATAATCCAAACGCGTTGACCGATTTTGATAATTCTTACATGAATCGATTTGTATTAATACAGGGAGTGTCACTAAAGATATGGCAGTAGTAAAAATAAAAAGTCGGTGAGCTATACCAAAATGGGTATAATTCGACAGGTATTTTAAAATCATCCTTAGACTTCTCTTATGATTTTTCATTTCGAGTAACCATTTAGAATATTTGGCGATTTAAACTTGTTCGGAGTCGGGTTTTTTTATTTTTTTTTAATTACAACTAGTTTCATATATTGGTTACAAAAAAATTTTGGTTGTGGCAACGCTGCTGGTAACATGCATATATGTATATGTGAGTATAACTGACTCCGCCCATAAAATAATAAAATTAAGTTATTTAACAACACCAAACAGTAATCAACACCACCAAGGTACCTAAAATCCATTCCAACGACTGGAAAGTAAATCAGGTAACAATAGCACATCGTGGATGCTGATAATAAACCAATTCAATAGATTATGTATGTAAGTATTTTCACACTGGATTCCAGTAAGTGGAACATCGCGGAAGGTACATGCATACACATGTATTTATGTATGTATATACTATGCGTGGATATGTACATACATACATATATAAATACATACATATGTATATGTGCACAAATATACACGAATTTAAAAAAATGAATGAGTGAATAACAATAACAATAACAAATAACAAGCAGTATTATTTGGAAAGAAAATTAGAAGGAAGACATAAAAATTAAGTTATTATAAATGTTTTCAAATTCAATTAGAACTGTCTAAAGGTGTTAATATACTTACATACTTACAATTTCGTTGAAGATCTACTCCAATTAGAGTTTATGTTTCCAAAATATTTTAACAGACAAACATTAAATGCACTCAGGGTGACCGATGACATTTTTCAACAAGTGGCACCAAAAGGGGCTTTATCTCAAAAAAGGGGCAAAAATATTATAAAACGACAAAACTACACAAAATTTTTTATTTTTAATGTATTTTTATATAATTGACTCTACAAAAAGGGAGACAAAAAGTGGCAAGGCAGATAAAAAAGTGGCAATTCAGTCGAAAAAGTGGCAATTTGCTCCTTTAGTCGGTTAAACGGTCACGCTGATTGCACTATATCGTTGATGTTTGTTTCATAGCAGGTACACGGGATGTAATAAGCCAAATTCGTATGTGGCGATGACGTCACGGACATTTTCAGCATGTTGGTATCATATGTATCTAGACGCACGGTAGTGAACCAGGCCAAGTTCAGACCAATGCACGTAGTGTATATTTCCACGAAACCATTCGACCTGTTTTCACCCCACTCATAGATTTGTTCCCGCCATCGTAAAACTCTAAAATTTAAACTGAGTATAATTAGAATAAATTCATGTAAGTAGAAAGTTTTACAATGAAGGGATCCTCAAATATGACGGTGAAAAAGGGCATATACATAAGTATGTAAATATGTACATATTAAGCCATACTCACTGACTCACTGATCTGCTGACTCACTCATCAATATTATGAAGCACTTCCGCTATAGTTGGAGAACTGAAACTTGATACACAAGTAGGTTTAGGTGGGGAATTAACTAGAAAAATCTGAAAACCTATAAATTTTGTCCTGAGGAAGCTCAGAATTAAAAAAAGCAAATCTAAAGCGTTTAATAAAAGCGATTTTATTGAAATCCCGCATACATGTTGCGATAAAGCCAGGCAATATATTTTCGTTAAAAAGTGGGCATTAACACGCCTATACAATTTAAACTATTTATGTATTTATAATTATATGTTACCAACGAAATTTGACATGAATGCTAAGAACTAGCCAAAAAAATCTTTAGTTAAAAAAAGTCGGCGGTATCACTCTCACAAAAATAAAAATTAAACCTTGGGCGAGTGAGCTGAAATTTGATACACAAGCAGGTCCAGGTGAGTAACTGACAAAAAAATCAGAAAACTCGGAAATTTGAGCAAGGGGGCGGGGTACAATACATATCACTGCAATATGATATCAATTAAATAAATTTGTAACCATAAGGGTATCATATATGTATATTTTCTAGATAATCTGTTAACTGCAATATTTTTACTTTTCTAAAAAAAGAGAGAATATGGATATTGGTTCACTTTTTTATATGAGGAAAACGTTGTCAAGTAAGCAGATTATCTAGAAGACATATATGATACCGTTATGGTTACAAATTTATCTAATGCATAGCATATTGCAGTGATAGGTATTGTGCCCCACAAGAACTTGGTAAAAAATTTTATCTCACTACTTTTAGTGGCATAAATTTTGAAAAGGAGCTTTGCCTTTTTTCATATTTATCTTTTTGTGAAGATTTTAAAATTACTAGTAGTGGCATGGCGTAATATCTTGATAAAATGTTTGTACCAAAATACAAATGTGGCACATGTAACTGAATTGAACAAATTTTTTGAGTGCAAATCTGTAAGCATGCAAGGGTAGCTTTGCGATAACGTCAGAACAACATGCGCATGTGGTTCTTACATGACGTGCACTATATGCTTAAGTAATTGCGCACTCTTTCGCTCATTCCGCATTGTTCACTTCATTATGGTGATTTACTAGGGTTCCTTGTTTTATTTTTCGAAAAAGCGGGACAATTAAAAAAATAAGAAATCACGGGATTTTCAAAATTTTTGCGGCACAAAAAAATCTTTTAAATATTTCTGCTTTAAAGAATATAACGAGCCTTGAGCGCAACATTATCGTAAGCAACATCTGGTTAAATTTTTTTATTTGAGAAATTGTCAAAAAATCAAAATTGCTTATAGCTTCAAAAATAAGGCGGCTGAAATTTTATCGTGAGTAGATGTTTACATTAAAAAAAAATATTGCAAGCGACACATATTTATTGTAATATTTTATTTATTAGAGAAATTTAAATTAATATATTGACCTAAAACAGAAGTGTTGACGATTTTATTAGTGAATAAAAATTTAAATAAACATGAACTTGCACTGTGTGGTGTAGGCACTCAAAAAATTTTGGTGATTTTTTGACATTTCTCCTGAGTACGTATGTATACGGTAATTTCAAGTAACTACTTGCATGTGCCATCGGGGGTTATCAAGCGGAAATATTTGTTTTACAAATTTAATCTACATTATTTTCTTATAACCGTTTTCCTTATATACGAAATATTTCAAAATAAAAAATAGGGAAATTAATAATATTTAGGTTAACGGATACTTAAAGTGAAATATCGATATATAACTAAATATATTTCATCACGTATGGACCCCAAACTATACGAACTATAGTTAATGACATTGATGATTCTTATACTGTAGGTAATTTAATTGAAGGTTTTTTTGTTGGTGTAAAAGGAAGAAAACTATGTCGAAAAAGTAAACCAATATGTATTTTGGCAGAAGAGGTAAAACCAAATCCTTGCTTGAGAACAAAACGCCAATATAATTGTGCAGTTAAATTGAGTGAAACCGATAGAGTTGAAATTAATAAATTTTACTAGGGAGCAGCCAAAACGATTGGCTTAAGGCAGGTGTAACGAAGAGACGAAAAGTCTAGTATGAATACTCTCTTAATTTTCGAGGAGAAAAATACATGGTATATCAACGATTTTATTGGTAACGCTTTTAATTTCCCAAATGCCTTTTCGATATACATAAGTACATTTGCTAAATTGAAGAAGAATCAATATAAAATTAAAAAGAAATAAAATACATAATAAACAAGAACAAACGCGATTATTGTGTGACTTTATTGAAAAACTACCAGCGGTTCCATCCTATTACTATCGAAACAAAAGCAATAAACTGTATTTATCGGAGGAACTACCTAATGTGGCAAATTTGTACAAAATTTATGTGGATGCTTTAAAGTCTTCTCATCCACAAACATTAACCGTGCCATTATTTACTTTTCGCAACATATTTAAGAACAAAAAAGACAAATGCAATATTTGCGAAAAATATCAAAATAAAAATACGGAATCACGTAACAAATTAAAAGATTCCGATATTTACAAAACCTACTAAATACCTAACATTATTATTAATAAAACACCTTATAATTTTAAATAATACTGTTTATAATAATGCCTATTTATTACCAAAATAATATTGTTGTTTTTGATTTTGGCAACCTAATTGCAATCAGATTTAAAAAATACGAAATGTACAAATTTCACTTTTTATTAAAAAAGAAAACACAAAAACAAAAATAAGGTAAGTGACAAAATTTTTTAAATTCCTCCATTAATATGAAAATAAATTTATTGTAAGCGCAAAGTTGTCTCCCAGTCATTGGCCAGGACAAAATTATCACAAACTGCATTAAAACATTTTAATTTTATCCATATATTTGGAAATAATCGAAAAAAACGTTCTCCTGTAAAGTTTGGCTATTTTCGCTTACGATTAGGGTATGCCAAAAAACCGTGATATTGAAAAACCGCGGTTTCCGGTTTAAGGCTATTAAAATCTGTCGGTTTCGGTTTTAAAAGTGTGCATGTATGTATATAAACGCTGGGAAGATATTTTTTTATACATGTATTTATTTATTGTATCTTCGACTTTTGTTAAATATTTGCGTGTGTATTTTTCAATATCTTTAGTCACTAGTGGAATATTTAAATCACGATGTATATTTGAATTTTTATTGTACCATGGAGCCGATGTTATTGACCGTAAAATTTAGTTTTGCCTTCGTTGGATTTTCTCGACATTACAAGTTGAAGCAGTGCCCCATAGTTGAATTCCGTAGCACATATAGGTTTCAAACTGACTTGCATATCAAAGACTGACAGTTGAATTTCTACCAATTAGCCAATTTACCTGAGTTAAATTTAGTTTTATTTGTGTTAGCTTTGAGTCAATATGTTGTTTCCATGTAAGTCTTCGATCAAAGTGTATACCAAGGTATTTCACATGTAAATGTTGAGGAACAATTTGATTATTGATTCTAATGGGGGAACAATTTTATTTTCGTAGGGTAAATATTATTTGAGCACACTTCTGTTCGTTTACCTTTATTCTCCATAAGTTTAACCATAGTTAAAGCTCGATAATATGTTCCTGAAGATATCGGGATGCGTCGTGAGGGTGTTCGTACATACTAATGCAGGCTGTATCATCGGCAAATGTTAAAGTGTCTATATAACTGCTCATAGGCATATCACAGGTATATATCAAACACAAAACTGGCCCCAGTATACTGACCTGCGGCACACCGGATGAGATAGTTACAGGCATACTCATAAAGTCTCCTTCCACAACAGTGATCTTTCGGGCAATAATGTAGCGTTCCAAAAGATTTGGAATATTTATTGGTAGGTAAGTCTTCAATTATAAAATTAGGCCTTCATGCCACACTTTATCAAATGCCTAAGAAACGTCAATAAACAGTGCAGAGCAATACTTTTTCCTTCCAAAGTTTTTCTTATAAATTGAACCAATCTATGAGTTCATTCAATGGTGCTATGTTGACTTCCAAAACCTAATTGATGGTTCGGGATGCACTCACTATCAGTTAGAATTGGGGAAAATTTTATCATGAGTAACTTTTCAAAGAGCTTTGACATTGTTGACAGTAAACTTATTGGTCTACATGACTCAGCCTTGGTAAGGTCTTTGCCTGGCTTTGGAGTAATTTTTATCTTGGCAAGTTTCCAGCTGTGTGGATAATACTCTAGTCGTAATTTTTTTTTTATGCATGTTTTTTTATTTATTGTATCTTCATATATGAACTAACAATAAGTATTCAAATCTTAAATCTAACATATAATTAATAGGTCCGACCAATGTCAGACATAACTAAGTGATAGTTGTAAATAATACATAAGTAGTGATAAGCAAAAAAAAAAGTATTTTCAAGCAACTTCATTCGGAGTGTTTAGTATTAGAGCCCTTGTATCTCTCTTTTTTAAGCGGATGTGTCCAGTAAAGTTCAAAATATTACGAGCTAGCGGATTAGGATGTGACTCGAGTTTTGTTAGATATTTGCCTGCGTATTTTGCAATTTCTTCAGTCACTAGTGGCATATTTAAATCACGATGTATATTTGAATTCTTAATGTACCATGGAGCAGATGTTATTAACCTTAAAATTTTGTTTTGTCTTCGTTGAATTCTCTCTACATTGGAAGCTGAAGCAGTGCCCCATAACTGGATACCGTAACACCATATTGGCTTTAAGATCGACTTGTATATTAAGGGTCTTATTCAAAAAAACTTAACAACGCTTTGCAAAGCAATGTTAAGTAAAGTTGTATTCTAAAAAAACTATTACATCAAATTTATAAAGTAGGTCCCCACGTTTGTTAAGACTACTTTAAGTAGATATTTTCAAAATGTGTATCTTGTACCTCAAATATTTTTGTTAATATAACACATATTGATTCATGTTACATCTGAAAATGAAGCTAGATGTGTTATCTCTTAGCTGAGATTTATTATTTCTGTCATGCAATGGAAAACCTCGTCAAATTATCCAACTGATTCAAAATACATCGTAAAATCCATAAAAAAATATCAAAATAAATACAATTGTACGAAAATGTTTTAGTGATGTACATACAATCAAAACAAATTGAAAAAAGCTCGATATTCAAATACTCATTTCATTCGAATAAAAGAAATTGTTATAATTCTTCTTTGCTCCTCATATTTTTTTTACTTTTACTTCATAGAAATGTTTATGTGTTTTGCTACCATGTCAGAAGCTCATATTGTTTAAATTAGAATGCTTTACTTCAAGAAAATAAAAATTTATTTAACAAAATAAAAAAATATTTGAATACCAGAATGAAATTGTATTCGATTTTGTACATCATAACCTGTGAAGTGGTTGTTGAACACGGTGGTGTTACCAGAATTTATGATTAAATAACAAAATAATTAAAGTTGTGTTTTGCATACAATTTTTTAACAAAGCAGTGTTAGCCTTAAAGTGCTTGTCAACTAATATGAACTTTAAAGCTATAGTAAAATATTTTTTTGCATAAGGCGGTAAAAGTTTGCAGTCTAGGCTGAGTGTTGAATTTCTGCCAATCAGCCAATGTACCTGAGTTAATTTTAGTTTCATTTGAGTTAACTTATAGTCAATGTGATGTTTCCATGTAAGCCGTCGATCGAGGTGTATACCAAGATATTTCACATGTGAATGTTGAGGAACAACTTGATTATTAATCCGAATGGGGGAACAAGTATCTCTTCGTAAGGTAAATGTTATATGGACACACTTTTGTTCATTTACCTTAATTCTCCATAAGTTTAACCATAGTTTCATCTGGCTAATGTGTTCCTGGAGTTTTCGGGATGCCTCATCAGGGTTTTCGTGCATACTAAGGCAGGCGGTATCGTCGGCAAATGTAGAAGTGTGGATACTACTGCTCACAGGCATATCACAAGTATAAATCAAATATAAAAATGGCCCCAGTATACTCCCCTGTGGCACAGCGGATGAGATAGTTTCAGGCATACTCGTAAAGTGTCCTTCCACAACTGTAAATTTTCGTGCAACAATGTAACTTTCCAAAAGATTTAGAATGTTTATTGGTAAGTATGTCTTCAATTTCAAAATCAGGCCTTCATGCCACACTTTATCAAATGCCTGAGAAACATCAATAAACACGGCAGAACAATACTTCTTTTCCTCAAATGTTTTTCTGATAAATTGAACTAATCTATGCGTTTGCTCAATGGTGCTATGCTGACTTCTAAAACCAAATTGATGGTCCGGGATGCATCCATTATCAGTTAAAATTGAAGACAATTTTATCATGAGTAGCTTTTCAAAAAGCTTTGACATTGTTGACAGTAAACTTATTGGCCTATGTGACTCAGCCTTGGAAAGATCTTTACCTGGCTTTGGAATCATTTTAACCTTGGCAAGCTTCCAGCAGTCTGGATAATACTCCAGTCGTAAAATTGCATTAAAAATGAATAACAGGATTCTAATTGCAGTACGAGGTAACTTAATCAGCATCTGGTTACTAATTCCATCCATACCGGGAGCTTTTTTCGGGTTGAGTTCGGCAATTAGTTTTTGTACATCACACATCGTACATTTTAAGGGTCGAGGGGGTAGAGCAACTACACTCGGCAAATCAGCAACACCGGTATATGTATTTGGTGTAAATACGGATTTTAAATGCTCAGCAAATATGTTACCTTTTTCAGTATCGCTTCTTGCCCAACCTCCGGTAGATGTGCGCAGAGGTGGCTTAAACTCAACGGGTGTTTTAAACCTTTTAGCAGCGCGCCACAAAGAGTAATTAGATGCTGGTGTGACATCAAGGCCTTCCAGATAATTTTTGAAAGATGCAGTTTTTTCAGATGCAAGCAACTCTTCAAGTCGTTTAGTGCACTCTTTAAATCTGATTTTGTGTTGAGGTGATCTGTGCTGTTGCCATTTCCTTCTAGCTCTTCTTTTTTCACGTACGAGATGTTCAACGTCTGTAGAATAAATTTTATTGAACCCAGTATGCGGATGGGAGGTAGTGGCATGTTCAGAAGCTTGTTTAATATTCTCGTTAAGATTTGCAATGTTCGATTCAATATCATTGGGTGTTCTTAGCGTAATATTTTCCGTGCAATGACTACTAAGATATTTTTTGAATCCCACCCAATTAACATGATTTATCATCTTGACATATGGGTGAGGTAAAGCGCTTCTCAGTGGACTACAGGTTGTAACGATCGTGGGAGAGTGATCAGACGACAGATCTAGGGAAGCTTCAACGTGAATTAATTCCCTAGAAATACTTTTTATGACGCCGAAATCTATAACATCCGGAATTTTTCGTTCGTCAGTAGGTCAGTAAGTAGGCTCCCCACTTGAAATAACATCCAAACCCATTTTTGAAATTGTGTTGAACAACGCCCTACCTCTAGGCGTAATAAGACGCGAACCCCAGAACGTATGCTTAGCATTGTAGTCGCCAGCTGCTACGAAACAAGGTCCAAGAGATTTGTAGAACTTCTCGTATAGGTCCTCAGTGATTGAAAATCTGGGAGGGGAGTAAATTGAAGATATCACGAAATTTGTACAAAAATTTTCAATGCAGATATTTGTTGCTTGTAGATGTTCTTCACAAATGTTGTCAAGAATATAGTGCTTAAGTCTTGACTTTATTAGAATTGCTGATCCACCGCATGCTCTCCCTCTAGGGTCCTTTGTATCATATAAAGTGTAGCCATTCATTTTAAAGAGGCTTCTAGAAGTCAAATGAGTCTCAGAGACAAACATTATATCAATATTTTTTTCCGCAAGGAAGTGCTCAAGTTCATTTTTATGTTGGCGAATGCCGTTTGCGTTCCAGAAACATATTTTTAACGTGTTCATGGCTTGTTAATTAATGCTTGAAGCAGAGTATTCTGCATTCTCAGCATTTCTTGCATCATAGTAGTCATATTTGTTGTAAAATTATTTATAGTTTGCACCAAATTGTTAGTAGCTTCAAGGCGGCTAAAGTTAAAGCTTGAATTTGCATTCGTTGAATTATTTGGCGGTGAAACATTTGGTGTGGGAATAGAACTAGCCTTAGCAGCATCGGCATACGATACACGTGAAGTAACTGGTTGGCTCACTGGAGCAAAAGTGGCGGAGTACGCGTTTTATGGTTGAGCTGGAGCTAATTTAGGTTTTTGCACCATAGCCTGCTTGACGACAGAGTACACAGGACATCCTCTGTAGTTAGCGGTGTGATTACCTCCACAATTACTGCATTTTGTTTCCGCTTGATCTTTTGGTTTGGTACAACTTGCAGTACCGTGCAATTCACCGCAGATAACACACACTGTAGGTAAATTGCAGTAAGCTTTTGTATGGCCATATTCTTGGCAATTATGACACTGCACGGGACCTGCACGCTTATGTGCCTCTTCAACTGTGATTTTTCTGTATAAAAGGTATTTAAGGCTACAAATAGGATGAGTCTCGTTTTTTTCAACTGTATATCATTTGGCTCCAGTTCAACACGAAATAGGGGTTGGGGTACTTTTTCTTTGTTAAATATGTTTGATACATTCTTTACCTTAAATCCCTGGAGGAAAGTGCATCTTTTATTTCTTCAGGGACAACATAAGAATCTATGCCCTTCAATACGATCTGCAGGCCTTTAGCGCTCTTAAGCTGGTAAGCTTGTTTTATTTGTTTCAAATTCAGAAACCATTTTGCGGAAATCCTTTTCATCATAAATTTGAATTTTCGTTTCATCGATGTTGCCACGTTTTATTGGGACAATGTGGAATTTATTTTCACCAATGACCGAAACTAATTTTTTAATAAGGGCATTTGAATTTTTCTCTCTCAAGTAGATTGGTGGCGGCTTGGATATTTTATTCGAGGATACACCGGGTTTGTCGTTCTCATCTTGCAAAATTTTAAAACGGTTTTGACGATTAGTTGAAGATGCGCTGTTATCCCTAGACATCTTTGGAGCGGATGAAATCTTTGAAGAATTCGGGCTTCGCCCACGCTTTACCACGGTTATATATCTGTCCATACCGACTTGCACCTTGGGCATCCCCTTGAAGGGGATGTATGACTGACTTATACGAAGAAGTACTAGGCAATTGTAATGTTAATGAATCACTACTATTTGGCATTGGACAAAGCGAAGTTGATCGCTGACGAAATATTGGCTTTGTCGTTAAAAAAACACTTTCCTTAGATTTATTATTTATATTTTTTTCATTAAGAGCTTCAGAACTCACAGTAAAATAGGCATTTCTGCCGTTAGAACTCACTTCATAATTTTTTGTATTTGAGGCACTCATATAGAGTATTCCTCAAGGGTACTTTTTGTGTTTTTTTGCTTAGGGTTTTATTGTTTTTGTACTTTATGATTCTTTGTCTGTTTTTGAGGTACTCGTATAGAGTATTCCTCAATGTCACTGTTTATGTTTTTTTTGTTTGAATTTTTTTTGTATTTGTTATTTCCACTATGTAAAAATATTATCAAAGCAATAAAGCTTATTTATTACAGTTGGTATGTACCTATTACGAATAATATGTACTACGAATATTTTTTGTATAATTTTTTGTTTGTTTGGTATGTAAAAAAATTCCGCTAATCGACTGTTCGCTATGAATGTACCA
The DNA here is from genome assembly GCA_905220375.1 of Tachina fera. NCBI lineage: Eukaryota > Metazoa > Arthropoda > Insecta > Diptera > Tachinidae > Tachina > Tachina fera. The sequence goes on from LR999963.1 coordinate 105,279,017, forward strand.
CGAGAACTGTCGTAGTCGTAAAATGGCATTAAAAATTAATAAGAGGATTATAATTGCAATACCAAGCAAAATCTTCAGCATCTGGTTACTAATTCCACCAATACCCGGAGATTTCTTCGGGTTGAGTTCAGCAATTGATTTTTGTATACCACACATCTTAAATTTTATGGGCTGAGGAGGTAGAGCAACTACACTCGGCAAATCAAAAACACCACTACATGAGTTCAGGGTAAATACGCAAATATGTTACCTTTTTCAGTATAGCTTCTGGCCCAACCTCCAGTAGATGTGCGCAGACGTGGTTTAAACTCAGCGGGTGTTTTAAGTGCGCCACAAAGAGTAATTAGAGGATTGTGTGACCTTCGAGATAATTTTTAATATATGCAGTTTTTTCAGATGCAAACAATTCTTGGAGTAGTTTAGTGCACTCTTTAAATCTGATTTTATGTTTGGGTGATCTTTCCTGTTGCCATTTCTTTCTAGCTCTCTTTTTTTCACACGAGACGATCAAAATCCGTAGAATAAATTCTATTAAACCCAGTTTTCGGGTGGGAGAAAGTAGCATGTTTAGCAGCCTGTTTAATATTTTCGTTAAGATTGGCAATGTTAAATTTAATATCATCGGATTTTCTTAGCTTGATGTTTTCGTACAATGACTACTAAGATATTTTTTGAACCCCAGCCAATTAACACGATTGATTATCTTGACATATGGGTGAGGTAATTCACTTTTTAATGGGATACAAATTGAACCGAGCGTGGGAGAGCGATCGGACGAAAAATTTAGAGAAGCTTCAACTTTGATTAAATCCCTAGAAATATTTTTTTGCGACGCCAAAATCTATAACATGCGAAATTTTTTGTATGTCACTAGGCAAATAAGTGGGCTCCCCACTCGAAATGACGTCCAAGTCTATATTTGAAATAGTGTTGAACAATGTTCGACCTGTGGGTGTAATAAGAGGCGAACCCCAGAATGTGATTTTTACATTGAACCCGTCACCTGCTACAAAACAAGGCCCAAGAGATTTGTAGAAATTTTCATATTGATAATCATTGTTTGAAAATCTGGGAGGGGAGTAAACTGATGATATCACGAAATTTGTAAATAAATTTTCAATGCCAATATATGTTGCTTGTAGTTATTCTTCACAAATATTGTCAAGAATATAGTGCTTGAGTCTTGACTTTATTAGAATTGCTGATCCACCACATGCTCTTCATCCTGGGTCCTTTGAATCATCAAGTTGTAGTCATAAATTTTAATAAAGTTTCTAGAAGTCAAATGAGTCTCAGAGTTCTCAAGTTCATTTTTATGATGGCGAATGCCGTTTGCGTTCCAGAATCATATTTTTAACGTGTTCATAGCTTGTTAACTAATGCTTGAAGTAGTGTATTCTGCATTCGCAGCATTTCTTGCATCATGCTAGTCATATTTGTTGTAAAATTATTTATAGTGTGCACCAGATTATCAATAGTAGCTTCAAGCCGATTGAAATTAAAGCTAGATTTTACATTTGCTGAATTATTTGGCGGGGCAACATTTTGTGTGGGAATAGAAATTGTCTTAGCAGCATCAGCATACGATACACGGCAATTAAATGGTTGGCTCATTTGCGCAAAAGTGGCGGGAAAATTGCTAATTGAGATGGAGCTAGTTTAGGTTTTTGCACCATAGTCTGTTTGACGAAAGAGTACACAGTACAACCTATGTAGTTAGCGGTATGATTACCTCCACAATTACTACATTTTTTATCACATTGATCTTTTGACTTATTGCAACTAGCAGTGCCGTGCAATTCACCGCACACAACACAAACACAAGGTAAATTGTGTGGCCATATTTTTGACAATTATGGCACTTTACGGGTCAACTGTTATTTTTGGTATAAGAGATATTTTAAATTATAAATTGGATGGGTTTCATTTTTTCTCAGTTTTATATCATTTAGCTCAACGCGAAATAGAGGTTGGGCGATCTTCTCCCTATTTATTATGTTAGATAGAGTTTTTACCTTAAATCCCGGGAGTACGAGTGCATCTTTTATTTTTTCTTGACCAACATAAGAGTCTATGGTCTTCAATATGATCTGCAGGCCTTTAGCACTCTTAAGCTGGTATGAGTAGAAACTTGTTTTATCTTTTTTTCTTCATAAATTTGAATTTTGGTTTTATCAATGTTACCACGTTTTATTGGAACGATATGAAATTTATTCTCACCAATGATCGAGATTAATTTATTAATAAGGGCGTTAGAATTTTTTTCTCTCAGATATATTGGTAGTGGCTTGGAGGTTTTTTTCGAGGATAGCTCAGGTTTTTCGTTTTATCTTGCAACATTTTAAAACGGTTTTGACGATTAGGAGAGGATGCATTGTTATCTCTAGATAACTTTGGAGCAGATGAAATTTAGTAGATTTTGGGCTGCACCCATGCTCTACCAAACCCAAGGTTCCATCCCGTCTGGAACATTGGGTTTTTGAGTATTGTTATCTAAAGTGATGATTTGGTTAAATGATGAACACCAGCCTGAAGCGGATGATATTGCTGGTTTAAATGAAGAAGTACTAGGCAAGGGTAATGATAACGAATCACTAATTGGCATTGGACAAAGCGAATTTGATCGCTGACGAAAAAGCGGCTTTGTCGTTAAAAAAATTTTATCATCAGATTGTTTATTTTTAAGAAATCATTGAAACCAACATCCTACCTCTGGGAGAACTAACAGAAGAAGCTCAAGAAGCAAGGAACAAAGATGTAAAGCAGTACAGATTATTTAATAGTCGAAAGTGTTCAAAATTAGCAGAAAATTATGATTTATTGCTTCACTTATTGTTATCCTCAGATTCAGTTTTACAAGCAATACGATTGAAATGGTTACCAAAGATAATTAAAGAAATAGAGAAAGACAACAGTGAAGCAGTTCAAATAACTAACCTCTTAAACTTCGATATTTCGGATTGTTTTCTTAAAAATAATTGAAATAAATAAATTGTAAAATTATGTTAATTAACATAGCTCAAACATGTAATTTAAAAATAAATAAACTATTTAGTGTTAGAAAGGTTTTCTTAGTTATAGCCTTATATTAAATAGATTATCTATTGGTTAAAAATAATACAAAAACAATACACGCAAATAAAACTTTTCCAATTTTTTATGCATTACAGCATAATTTATAAGCACCTTTGCTAATTTTGTCTAATTACCTAGTACTGTGAAGTGTTATTAAGTAGTAGTAGCATAAACAGGTAGCACCTCCCGATGTTGCTGTAATAAAATCCGCGAACACCTTTTCTTAATCCATTAAAAATGTGTATTGTTATTCGTTAAATGCTTACCTGTTATTAACATTAACTACACTTACATGGAAAAACATGTGGTATAATTACCATAAATATTTTTTATTGCGAAAAATATACTACATAGACTTATTGGATAACATTCCAAATTTATTTTTGTTTTTCTATTTAGGTTGAATTTCAGAATTAATAAAAGTTTTAAACAGCTGATGTGTGAATAAAGGGAAAAAAGTTAAGCGCATTCTACATATTTTTTGAATTGCACCCTACAATCGGAATATCTCGAGATATTAATATATAATTAACTGATGTTGGAATAATTTTTTCAGGTAAAATAAAAAGACTCACATGAAAGCTAAAAATGCTAACATAAGAAAAGAAAATTATTTATATTATATTTATATTTTTTATGGTACAAAACAAAATTTTTTCAAAATTATCACTTTTTTCAGAAAATTTGCGCGTATCTTCGAATTTATGAAAAAGCTGTTAAAAATTTAAGTTTAACATGTTGCCAGCAAAAAAAATTTTGAAATTGGCAGTTTTCGGACACTGCTGAGTGTAGGGTGCATGCCCAAAATACAAAATAATTGGCTCTTAGCCTATTCTGAATAGATTGTTTTTAGCGCTATGTGGTTTTAAATTGCATGTGTTAAACAAAGTTTTTCACAAAATTGAAAATAATAAAGATACTTTTTCTTAAAAAAACGTGCCTTTTCCAGAAAAAATTTAAAACTTTGAATTCTTTGCCTTTTACCGTTTTCACGACTGCAGATATTAATAAGTTTTTTACTTCTTTTTATTTAAGATTTAGTCAGATTTGATTTATGCTGTCTTTTAATTTAAAATCCAACAATTGACTAAAAAGTTGTTGGTGAAATACTAAAAAAAGTCAAGGCAAAAAAAATTTTTTTTTGTTAAAAGTCAAATATCTTCTAAGTTATGAGAGATACGAAAACACATCTTGGAACATTATTTATTAAAAATGTTGAGCTTAGATCAAAACGCTTTATCTCATAAAAGTCGGATAATTTTTCTAACAGTTGCAAGCCTCAGAATTTTTTTTTTTTGAGTCCCATGTTGTCAACTTAAGCCCACTGTAACTCCTGTCCACCTTAAGCCAGACGGCTGCCAAGACAGTTGTTATAAGGCCTGAGTCCTCCTCTACGTATGTTCGAAGTTTCATATAAATCCAGTCAGTAGTTTAGAAGTTCCAGATTTATTACACATCGTTCGTTGTACATTCATAGTGAACAGTCGATTTACCGGAGTTTTTATTTCATACTAAACAAAAAAAATTGTACGAAAAAATATTCGGAATACATATTGTTATTGTTAGCTTTATTTGCATTGCTAATATTTTTTACATAGTCATAATTAACAAAAACAAAAAAACCCTAATCAAAAAAAAACAAACAAACAAACAAAAGTGCCCTTGAGGAATACTCTATATAAGTACCTCAAAAACAAATAACTGTGAAGTGAGTTCTAATGGCAGAAATGCCTATTTTACTGTGAGTTCTGAAGCTCTTAATGAAAATAATAAAAATCAAAAATCTAATGATAGACTTAGAGCTCTGAAGCTCTTAATGATAACAAATTAAATAAGAAATCTGATAGTAGACTTTTTTTTAACGGCGAGGCCACATTTTTGGCCAGCGATCAACTTCGCTTTGTCCAATGCCAACTAGTGATTCGTTAACATTACCGTTGCCTAGTACTTCTACTTTTAACTCAGCGATATCATCCGCTTCGGGCTCGTGGTCATCACTTAACCAAGTTTTTACTGAAGTTAAGAGCAGCCCAAAACCCAAGATCCAAGTGGGAATGGACAGATATATTACAGTGGTAAAGCGCGGGCGAAGCCCAAAGTCTTCGAAAATTTCATCTGCTCCAAAAATGTCTAGGGATAACAGCGTATCCTCTATTAACTGCCAAAATCGTTTTCAAATATTACAAGTTGACAACAACGAACCCTATGTATCTACGAACAAAACATCCAAGCCGCCTCCAATCTATTTGAGAGAAAAAAATTTAAAAGCTCTTATAAAAAATTTAATTTCAGTCATTGGTGAGAATAAATTTCACATCGTTCCAATAAAACGTGCTAACATTGATGAAACCAAAATTCAAATTTATGAAGAAAAATATTTTCGCAAACTGATTACTGAATTTGAAAAAAGTAAGAAAAGTTTCTACACATATCAGCTTAAAAGTGCTAAAGGCCTGCAGATCGTATTGAAGGCCATCGATTCCTATGGTGCTCCCGAAGAAATAAAAGATGCACTCGTCCTCCAGGGATTTAAGGTAAAAAATTTATCTAACATAATAAATAGGGAGAAGATTCCTCAACCTCTATTTCGCGTCGAACTTGAGCCAAATGATATAAAATTGAAAAAAGCGAGACTCATCCAATTTACAATTTAAAATATCTCTTATATCGAAAAATAACAGTTGAAGAACCACACAAGCGTTCTGGACCCGTACAGTGCCATAATTGTCAAGAATATGGTCACACAAAAATTTACTGCAAGTTACCTTAAGTTTGTGTTATCTGCGGTGAATTGCACGGTACTGCTGGTTGTACTAAGCCTAAAGATCTAGCAGAAAAAAAATTTAGTAATTGTGGAGGTAATCACACCGCTAACTACAGAGGATGTCCTGTCTATTCTTTCGTTAAACAAACTATGGGACAAAAACCTAAATTAGCTCCAGCACAAACAGCAAACGCTTACTCCGCCACTTTTGCTCAAATGAGTCAACCTGTCACTTCACGTGTATCGTATGCCGATGCAGCTAAGACTAGTTATATTCCCACAGAAAATATTCCGCCTCAAAATAATTCAACGAATGCAAACTCAAGCTTTAATTTTAGTCGCCTTGAAGCTACTATTGAGAATCTAGTGCTAACTATAAATAATTTTAAAACAAATATGACTAGCATGATGCAAGAAATGCTACGAATGCAGTCTACACTGCTTCAAGCATTAGTTAACAAGCCATGAACACGTTAAAGATAAGTTTCTGGAACGCAAACGGCATTCGCCAACATAAAAATGAACTTGAGCATTTCCTCACGGAAAAAATATTGATATAATGTTGGTTTCTGAGACTCATTTGACTTCAAGAAGCCTATTCAAAATTAATGACTACATTTTATATGATTCAAAGGACCCAAGAGGAAGAGCTCGCGTGGGATCAGCAATTTTAATAAAGTCAAGACTCAAGCATTATATTCTTGACAACATTTGTGAAGAACATCTACAAGCAACGAATATTTGTATCGAAAATTTTTGCACAAATTTTTTCATATCATCAATACACTCCCCTCCTAGATTCGCAATTACTGAGGATCAATACGAGGATTTCTACAAATCTCTTGGCCCTTGTTTCGTAGCAGCTGGAGACTATAATGCAAAACATACTTTCTGGGGTTCGCGTCTTATCACACCTAGAGGACGAGCGTTGTTCAACACAATTTCAAAAATGGGCTTGGACGTCATTTCGAGTGGGGAGCCCACTTACTGGCCTACTGACATACATAAAATTCCGGATATTATAGATTTTGGCGTCATGAAAAATATTTCTAGGGAATTAATTCACGTCAAAGCTTCCCTAGATCTATCGTCCGATCACTCTCCCACGATCGTTACAATATGTAGCCCACTGAGAAGTGCTCTACCTCACCCATATGTGAAAATGGTCAGTCGTGTTAATTGGCTGCGATTCAAAAAATATCTTAGTAGTCATTGCACTGAAAACATTAAGCTAAGAACTCATGACGATATTGAATCTAATAATGCTAATCTTAATAAATGAAAACAAAATAAAAGAATGTACAAGTGTTTTCTTATATCAAATACAAACTACATAAATGAAAGAGAAGGAAGTGGAGAGGAGGAGAGTTAACTTTATTGCTTACTTGCAAATTTTTAATTTTTTTTATTTCTCTGCTGATGATTGTACTTAATTGAAACTTTGCTGCTTTAAAATAATCGTAGACAAAGAAAATGATTACGTTACAAAATATAAATGTATTCTACAAAATAGTTTACGCACAAGCATCTTCAATCATACATACAAATACACATACATACATACATACATACACATACAAATACACACACATACATACAATTATATTTCTTAAACAAATAAATAAATACCAGCGACAAACAAGCTGGATCATCCACACACAAGTATAGGGTGTTCATATACAAGAGAACATTTCATACAAAAATAAAATAATTAAATTAATTGTTTATTAATTTATTTAATTATTTTATTTATAAACAATTTATTAGCGTGAGGAAATCATACACACATTCTCCCGATTCATATGAGAATCGCGTAGTAGTCATCAAATCTATTATCTCTGATATTACTGATATAGTATTACGATAACGAATTTCTATAGTCTGGCAACACTGGCAATTTTCCCTTTGGTACTAGAAAATAATAATCATGTTTTGCCATCGGCATTTGAAAAAAATAAAAATGTGTTTTGCCGTCGGCATTTGAAAAAAATAATACTCATGTATTGCCGTAGGCATTTGAAAAAAAAATATAATCATGTATTGCCGTAGGCAATAGGAAAAATTATCATGCATTGCCGTAGGCATTAGGAAAAATTAATAATCACTATTTTCACCATTGGTATTAGGAAAAATCATTTTCATGATTTTCCCGTCGGAATATACACTTGAGAAATCTTAATCTTATAAAACCCCTTAATCCACACCCACAAAAAAAATCACCCGTTTCCACAATTAATACTACCAAAAAATCACCCGTTCCCACAAAGTTAATGTAAACAAAAAACTCCTTATGTAAACAAAAATTTGGACGGACTTATTGAACCACCCTCGCAGGTATCAAATTTCCAAGAATTTAAGAATTTTCAAATTTTAATTACTCAAATTTAACAATTTCAGCCACAATTTAACAATTTCAGCCAACAATTTTGCAAGTTTAATTGTCGGAGAACCGCCAGTTCACTACTACTTGCGTATAATGTAGACTGTACAAATGTATTATTGACTCCAGATGTCAACACTGCAATAGTCTTGTTTTGCCTGTTCTGTCATGGCATTAACGGGTTCTATTCCATATCCGGAAATTGTGATTTTTGATATTATTAAACTTAAGCATTTGGTTATTTCGTCATGAAATTCTTCCAATGTTTTTCTGCCTTGGTAGCATCGCTCATCTCTTCTTGCAAGACATATAGAAGTCGAGTATCAGCGTAAGTGTAGTCTAGCGTTGCTCTGATTGCCTCGATATTGAAAATGGTACCATGATTGGCTTAAACCTGAATGGCTGCTCCTTGTATTTTCGTCTTCACTATTTGTAATCTTTGGGAGTAGATACTGGTGTTTTTTAGTGGTTCTATACTATGCATCATCCGAGATTTATCTTCTCTTCACACTCGATATTTTGTAATATCACCATCAAATGTTGGAAGTGATTTGAATACATCTAATTTTACGTCGTTGACATTTGTTATTAGTGTCGAAATTTCTTTCAAGGGTGCAGGTTGTGGATGGTTCCATTGAGGATTTACCTGGGGGTTATTTCTCATTTGTTGCATTTTTTATTTTAATGCGTTTACTTCCGCTGCGTGTTCCTGCATCATATTCTGCATAGTGGCTTGTAGAGTTGCCATTTGCTGGACAAGCATGCTGATTGTATATTTTTTAAATTTGAACATATTTTCCATTGTAGTATGAATGGCAGTATTTTTTTATGGTTGTAAAACAGTAGTAGTGAACTGCCAATTGAGGCGCCGATTAAAATTGTTAAATTGTGGCTGAAATTGTTAAATTGTATCTGAAATTGTTAAATTGTGGCTGAAATTGTTAAATTTGGGTAATTAAAATTTGAAAATTCTTAAATTCTTGGAAATTTGTGAAATTTGATACCTGCGAGGTTGGTTCAATAAGTCCGTCCAAATTTTTGTTTACATAAGGAGTTTTTTGTTTACATTAACTTTGTGGGAACGGGTGATTTTTTTTTGGGTAATATTAATTGTGATAACGGGTGATTTTTTTTTGTGGGTGTGGATTAAGGGGTTTTATGAGATTAAGATTTCACAAGTGTATATGCCGACGGGAAAATCATGAAAATGATTTTTCCTAATACCAAAGGTGAAAATAGTGATTATTAATTTTTCGTAATGCCTACGGCAATACATGATAATTTTTCCTAATGCCTACGGCAATGCATTATAATTTTTCCTAATGCCTACGGCAATACATGATTATTATTTTTTTTTTCAAATGGCGACGGCAAAACACATTTTAATTTTTTTCAAATGCCAACTGCAAAACATGATTATTATTTTCTAATACCAAAGGGAAAATTGCCAGTGTTGCCAGACTATAAAGTTTGTTATCGTAATACTATATCAGTAATATCAGAGAATATAGATTTGATGACTACTACGCGATTCTCATATGAATCGGGAGAATGTGTGTATGATTTCCTCTCGCTAATAAATTGTTTATAAATAAAATAATTAAATAAATTAATAAACAATTAATTTAATTATTTTATTTATGTATAAAATGTTCTCTTGTATATGAACACCCTATACTTGTGTATGGATGATCCAGCTTGTTTGTCGCTGGTATTTATTTATTTGTTTAAGAAATATAATTGTATGTATGTATGTATGTATGTATATTTGTATGTATGTATATTTGTATGTGTATGTATGTATGTATGTATGTGTATTTGTATATATGACTGAGGATGCTTGTGCGTAAAATATTTTGTAGAATACATTTATATTTTGCAACGTAATCATTTTCTTTGTCTACGATTGTTTTAAAGCAGCAAAGTTTCAATTAAGTACAGTCATCAGCAGAGAAACAAAAAGTAAAAATTTGTAAGTATGCAATAAAGTTAACTCTCCTCCTCCCCACTTCCTTCTCTTTCATTTATGTAGTTTGTACTTGAAATAAGAAAACACTTGTACATTCTTTTATTTTGTATTCATTTATTGTTTAACATATTTTTAAATTTTATAATAATAGCTACATATGTATGTATGTAAATTCATATTTTAAGAAGTAAAAAATTCATTTAAAGTAAGACATTTCTTTTGTTAGTAAAATAGCATTTTTTAACGCGCAAACACCAAAATTATGATAACTACAATAAAGATATTCTGGATACTTGATTTCCATTTGTTTAAAGTTGATGCAGCCTATATCCTCAACGTTAGAAATTTTTCGGTGTAACATTTTTTCCAACCATCGTCTTTTTTCTTCACCTTTTACATAAATTGTTAAACATCTTGCGTTGGCTTTTAAAAAATTGCAAACGTTTTGAAATGAAACTGATCCAGCAGTCCAGTTTAGGTGATGATAGTTTTTTGTTAGCCACTTTGCTTCTCTTTGCTTTTTTATTGATAACCATTTAAAATCAAATGGGGATTTTATAATAAAATGGTTATATTCATAATAGTTGAAAACAATCGCTACTTCTTTTGCGATGAAATCATTTGAATTACTCTTGAAACCTTGTACGTCTATAAAAATTATGTTTTTATCCATATTACTCAATTTATAAGACTTTTCGAAGTTGTCCTTTGATAGGTATATATTCTATTATACGATCATGAATAAGAATGCAGTAAGCTGTTGTTTTTGCTGCAATATTAGTTGCTGTTTCAAATTCTATTTTTATATCAATCGGGCCATTATTGAGTGATTCATTCTGATGACTGACATCTACTACAATAATAGGAGCTTTTGTCTTAAACTCTGGTGCAGTTAGAAGCGGTTGAGATTCTTTCATATAATAACATTGTTGAAATCTTATATACATATCATATAGAATTGCATATCGTTCATTTTTAAACTTTATGTTAAGATCATCATATGGATATGAGACTGAATTTAAATGTACTTTTAAATTAGTCAAATCACAATGAACAAACTTATTTTCTTGTTGAAAAGCAATCAATACAAAACGTGGGCGTTCTCTATTTGCAGCCAGTTTAACATTCCAAATATGGCTAGTTCCTATGTTTAATTGTGGATTAATATGACAATCCCAACTGCGAAATGCCATAGGTATAGAAGCACCATTATTAATAATTTTTATCATATTCAATTTGCTAAAGTCCGATAATTGTACATGTGGGATTCTCCATGAGATGAGTGAAATTGTAAGTTTAGCTTTTTCAGTAGAAACACTCGAGCGCACAAGATCTTCATCGTTCTTATTTCGCAAGAGTATCAATTCATGTTTTCCATTTAGTATAACTTTGTTGTAGTCTTCAGCGAATCCTAGAAGCATTTTTAGAGGTACATAGAAATTGAAAAATCCATTTACAAGAGTGACATCGTCCATTTTGTTCCATCCAGCATTTTGCATCACGTTGCTTTCAAATTTTTTATGGTGCTTGTGGCTCCTAAATATCTTGTATGATCAATTTCAATTCCATTGAGCTCCTAGCGAATTTCATCAAACAGATATGCCACAAAGTTGTTTTTTAGTATAAAGTTCTCTGAAGATGACGAAGATTTGGTCTTATTATCATCGGCAACAAACCCCTCCACATAAATGTAGCTCTCACTGGGTAGCACGTACAAATCTTGATTTTGTATTGAAATTCTAATTTCATCATTATTGTTGTAAGACTGTAAGTATGGTACATATGTATGATAGTCCTTTTTGATTATATTTTCATCAGACAAAGGTTTATCTAAGACGTCTATTATTGAACTCATTTTGTCTTTAATTTCAAATTCAATGAATTCAGAAAATTTTTATTTGATGTTAGAGATTTTTGTTGAGCTGTTCGCTTTAATGTTGTTGTTGTTTTTGGTTCCATATTTTTCAATGTATTTGTGTTGTATATTAGCATTATTTAGTTGACCTTAAATGTATTCGTATTGTAATTTCCTCTCCTCGGAAATTAATTAAATCACCGTGTTGATCAAGTACGCGTAGAGCTAGTGAACTTATCTCTCTGGTGTTCACAGGTAAATAGATGAGATTTCTTGGAACCTCGTCTATTTTATATCCCGGAGGCACATTTATCGGAAATTCATGAAGTGTATGTGATTTGGAGTTATTCGTATATGTGTTAATAGCGATACTACTTTCAATTCGCAAGAGATTCACTTTAAAAATATTAACTGGAAGATCTGAGTAATAATATTTGTTTGGTGTTAGGATTTTGCTATTGAATCCTAAAAGTTTTCCAATTGTGTTGTCCTTATTAAAATATACAGGATCTTTGGAACTATTAACTTCAACTTGCATTGTGTTGTTATTGGCTTCAATAAAAATATTATTTGCTGGGCAAAGTCGTTTCTATTGCTCTTCTATAAAATCAACTATATCATTTAATTCGTAATCCAATTGGTATTTCAATTTTATGTTCTCCTATATGAAACATATTGTTGTAAGTGTCTACATTTGGAATACTGTTGTATGAATGAAAATCAGTTAGAGCACACTCATATGCACCACGTAATTCAATAGGAGGAAAGTAACTAGCAGATAATTCTGATGAGTTAGAGCTCAGAGTAAGTGTTATTGACATTATAACAGACTGATTACAATTAAATAAAGTTTAGTAGACAGTATGGTTTATAAGCATAATTTACATATTTATTTCATTTTCTTATTTTAAAATTAACATTAGTTTCTTAATATTAATGCTATTATTGTTCTTGATATGATGCTGTTGGTGATTTAGTTTTTCTTCCAACTATAATATTTCATCTTTACTTATCCAAGAATTGTGTTGATCTGAAAATCCTAGCCATTTAACATATACTTCCTTCGTTTTAGTTTTGAGAACCTTTTCAACTAGATATGTATTTGGAAATCTAGTTTTTGAAAGTTCATCAGTATAGAATCCACCTTTAATAGGATTACGAAGATAATCTTCTAATATGCATGTTGCAGGATTTGTATTTTGAACTTTGGTAATTGTGAATATTTCTGTGGTCCAATTTGGAGTATAACCTTTTTCAAAGATATGCTTATATTTGCTTATGCGAACATGATCTCCTACATTAAATTTCGACATTTTATACATCTTCAAATGACTGTATACTGTATTAAGCAGCTTTTGCTCATTTGTTGAGTTGACTTTAATAGGAGACATTTTAATTGTACGATGAAATTTTTTATTGTATGCATTAACTAAATCTTCGTGTATATCAATCCACTTATATGAACCATTATAGCTAAATTCTTTCCACATCATTCCTTTCAATGTTCTATTAAATCGTTCTACAATTGATGCTTTCAGTAGTAGTGAATTGCCAATTGAGGCGCCGATTAAAATTGTTAAATTGTGGCTGAAATTGTTAAATTGTGGCTGAAATTGTTAAATTTGGGTAATTAAAATTTGAAAATTCTTAAATTATAATATATTAATAAATTATAATATATTAATAAATTGTTTATAAATAAAATAATTAAATAAATTAATAAACAATTAATTTAATTATTTTATTTATTTATAAAATGTTCTCTTGTATATGATCACCCTATACTTGTGTGTGGATGATCCAGCTTTTTTGTCGCTGGTATTTATTTATTTGTTTAAGAAATATAATTGTATGTATGTATGTATGTATGTCTGTATATTTGTATGTGTATGTATGTATGTATGTGTGTATATTTGCATGTGTATGTATGTATGTATGTATGTATGTATGTATGTATGTATATGTGTACTTGTATGCATGACTGAGGATGCTTGTGCGTAAAATATTTTGTAGAATATATTTATATTTTGCAACGTAATCATTTTCTTTGTCTACGATTATTTTAAAGCAGCAAAGTTTCAATTAAGTACAGTCATTAGCAGAGAAACAGAAAGTAAATATGCTGCAAGGATACTGCTACTAATTTTTGTATAAATACGGCAACTTTTCTAACCATCACATCAGTACTTCATTGTATTTACAACCACCATCAGAAATTGTGTTAAAGTGAAATAATAAAAATAAAATAATTAAAAATGAGTTCTTCAGGTTATCAGTGTGAAAGATGCCATAAGGTATATAAATACCAAAAGTCCTTTTTGGATCATGTCAAAAATCATAGTGTGCAGGATCAAGTGGTCGTAAGCCGGAACAGAAATCTAGAACAACCGCAGACATCTCTTGCAAATTATCAACAGCACCTAAATATGTCTCATCATCAGCAACATCCTTCTCTACATTACCCCCAATATCAAGGACCAATGAATTATCAACAATACGGTATGCCATGGAATAATCAGTTTTTGGGATTAGGAGTGCCATTGCAATATGAGTACCCAAGTTACAATCCCGTCACACCAGATAATCAAATGCAGCAGTATTCCAATTTGATGCAATGGCAACCTGTTAATTATCATCAACAACAAGGTGTGGATATCCATGGAGGGAATTTGTACAACGATGCTATGGACATAAGTTTACCGGAAAGTGATGGGGAAGAAGAAGAAAGAAGAGAAGAATCTCTGCCAACTCCAATGAATGTTTCACATTCTAGGACAGAAGAAGTAGCAGAGAATGTGAGATGTTTCAAAATATCGAAAGCCTTCAAAAATCATATCGCCACATATGCTATTCTAAATAAAAAAGACTAACTTCTTCTGGAAGAATTTATTAAGGAAAACATAAATTTTTTATTTTAACAAACACAACCCGCAAAGCGATTAGCTTGTCTGCAGAAAACACCCAGAGTCTATGGTGGGAATCGAACCCACGACCTCTGGATTGAGAGGCTAGCATCGCTACCACTCAGCCACAGGGGCACCAATATTTTTATTGAGAGACTTCACATGACTTTGTGTAAGCATAAAATTATTAAATTTCATGTGAGTATTGTGGTGGAGTACATCAAAATTGTTGAAGAAGATTTGGAGTTGTGTGT